>CM035434.1:7246626-7354126 GCA_020310875.1 Ceratopteris richardii
AATGCTTTTAACCATATTGCCTCTTGAGTTGCTATGGTCAAGCCTCTGTACTCTGCTTCAGTTGAAGATAAAGCAACTGTTGGTTGCTTCTTGGAACTCCATGACACTAGCTTCGAACCTGCAAATGCTAAGTAACCAAATGTACTTTTTCTATCATCCTTAGCTCTTGCCCAATCTGCATCTGAATAGATTTTGAGATCCAAATTTGAAGAGTAAGGATAGAATATACCTTCGTTGATTGTACCTTTGAGATACTTAAGTACTCTCTTAGCCGCATCCATGTGTGGTCTTCTCGGTGAGTGCATGAACTGACTAAGCACTCCCACACTATATGAGATGTCTGCCCTTGTATGAGTAGCATATATCAAGCTACCTACCAAGCTTTGATACTCTTTAATGTCTTCAATTTTCTCACCTTCATAAACACTTAGTTTATGATTCATCTCCAAAGGTGTACCTGCAGGTTTAGTGTTCTCCATTTTGAACTTGAGAAGAAGACCTTGAATGTAACTTCTTTGAGTCAAATACATTCCTTCATCTGTATATATCACCTGCATACCTAGGAAATATGTGAGCTCACCTAGGTCACTGATTTTGAACTCCTCTTGCATGTGTTTCTTGATCCTTTGAATTCCATTTAGATCATCACCTGTCACAATAATATCATCTACATATACACATAGATAGATAACCTCATTGTGATCCCTTTTGATGAATAGAGAAGGATCTGAGCTGCTAGCGTTGATCCCTTGATCTTGAAGATATGTAACCAACCTGTAATTCCAAGCTCTTGGAGCTTGTTTAAATCCATACAATGCTTTCTTAAGTCTCCAAACATAAGATGGATGATTAGGGTTTTCAAAACCTGGTGGTTGTGACATGTATACCTCTTCACTTATCCAACCATTTAAGAATGCACTTTTCACATCAAGTTGGAGGAGTCTCTAATTCCTTGTAGCAGCTACACTTATCAATGTCCTGATTGTAGTCATCTTTGCAACTGGTGAGAATGTTTCCTCATAGTCTATACCATGAGTTTGTGAGCATCCTTTGACAACTAATCTTGCCTTGTACCTACAAACTAATCCATCTGAGTTTCTTTTAGCTTTATATACCCATCTGAAACCAATTACCTTTTGATTCAGTGACATTGGAACCAAATCCCAAGTGTCCATTTCCTGCAATGCATCCATCTCTTCTTTCATGGCCTTTTCCCAATTAGGGTTTTCCTTTGCCTCTTCATAGGTTGAGGGTTCCTCTGAAATAGAGTCTTTCGCCAAGTTAATTGAATGCTTCGTAACAAATGTGGAATCATATCCATACCTTTCTGGTTGTTTCTTCTCTCTTGCTGATCTTCTAGGTGCTTGTTTGGAGCATTCTCCAACCTGTTGCATCTTTGCTTTGCCTCTTGACTTCCATAGCTTGTAATCCTTTTCTCTTTCATTTTGGCCATCGTCTGTATCACTTCTTGGATCCTCGACCTGTGTATCATGCTTGCTTCCTAATTGATGAGAGTCAGAATCAAGATCATATGGTAGTGTTACCTTTTGTTTGTCTTCATCATACCAAGACCTGTGTTCTTCAAACACAACATCTCTACTTGTAGTGAATCGCTTGGTTGAAGGATTGAAGAACCTGTAACCCATCTGAGTTGAATCATATCCAATAAACACTACCTTTGTTGCCCTTTCATCTAGCTTACCTCTTATTTGTGATAGTACATGAACATCAGCTAAACAACCAAAAACCTTCCAATGTCCAAGACTAGGTTTTCTTCCATGCCATGCTTCATAAGGAGTCATACCTTGAAGTGATTTTGATGGTAGTCTATTGACAAGGTACACAACACTTGAAATAGCTTCTTCCCATAGATAATGCGGCAACTTCTTCTCTTCAAGCATTGTTCGGGCTGATCCAACCAATGTCTTGTTTCTCCTCTCTGCAATTCCATTTAGTTGAGGAGAGTACCTGGTAGTCACTTCCCATTTGATACCTTTTTCCTGCAAGAACTCATCAAACTCTTTGGAGAAGTATTCTCCCCCTCTATCAGATTTGAGCTTCTTTAGTGATCTACCTGTATGATTCTCCACATGTGCAAGATACTTCTTGAAGCAATCAAACACTTCATTCTTACTCTTGATAAAGTATAGAACAATCCATCTATTTTGGTCGTCAATAATACCTTGATCCTACCAATGAAGGTTCTTGACTTGGTCCCCATACATCTGTATGTACTAAGTCCAATAAGTTGTTGTGGATGTAGCCTTTGTGGTTGAATGGTTGTCTTTGTGCCTTCCCAATCTGACATGCATCACACCTGTTGATCATGTGTTGCTTTGATATGTTCAGGAGTCCTAGAACACTTTGATCCCTGCATATATCCTTCAAGGTTCTTTCATTCACATGAGCAAGTCTCTTATGCCACACTTTAAGCTCACTTAGGGTTTGAGACTCAAAGTTGAATAGACCTGTGTTCCTAGTTTCTCCTACTTCAAAAGTAAAGAGCCTACCATGCTTCTCACCTCGGGCTATCTTTTTGAAGCCTTGACATGGATCTTCCACAAAAGCTCCATGTTGGGTGAACCTAACTTGCAATCCTTTTTCAACTATTTGGCCTACACTTATTAGGTTTTTAGTGATAGTGGGTACATAGAGAACCTTACTTAGAATGTTTCTCATGCCATTGGAAGCTTTCACATTAGCAATCTTCTCCACATTGTGCTTTGTGTCATCCCCTGTTTGCACTTCATGTCTATGCTTTGGACTTTCCAAATCACATAGAAGAGCAATGTTGCCTGCAACATGATTCAAACATCCTGAATCTATGTAGAACAAATGATCATCTTCTTTACCTTCTTTGTGGCTTAGATTCATAAGAAGCAATGAGTCTTCATGTGGTTGATCTTCTGAATAATTATTGTAGTCCCTTCTATTATAGCTTCTATTGTTATTGTTGAAGTTGTGTCCACCTCTGCGTCTATTGCTGCCATATCCACCTCTTCCACTCTTCCCATTGAACCAACAATTCTGAGTGGTGTGGTTGGTCTTATCGCATATGGCACAAGGTTGAACATTCTGACCTTTGTCTTTGTCTTGCTTTGGTCCTTTCTTCTTCCCTTTCCACTTGCTCTTGCTTGCGAAGTTGGCTTGAGAGGTCTCTTCTTCATCTTCTTCCTGCTTCTTGCCTTTCTGCTTCTTATCCTTCTTATCTGCATATAGAGCACTAGTTGAATTACCATGATAAGAGTTACCTTCCTTTATGCTATTGTTGGCTTCTTGATTGAAGAGTTGTCCAAGAAAGATGTTGAAGTCTGGAGTTTTCACATCCATGATGAGATCATAAGCCGTCGTGAAGGATTGCCATTGCTTATCACTTCGAATGCCGTTGAGAATTTGCCTCATGATGACCTCT
Source organism: Ceratopteris richardii (assembly GCA_020310875.1). Classification (NCBI taxonomy): domain Eukaryota; kingdom Viridiplantae; phylum Streptophyta; class Polypodiopsida; order Polypodiales; family Pteridaceae; genus Ceratopteris; species Ceratopteris richardii. Next base: position 7,250,039 of record CM035434.1, read on the forward strand.
TCTTCAATCATCTCTCCAATGGATGCTAACTGATCCGCAACCTCCTTGACCTTGGTAACAAACTCTATGATGGTTTGTTTAGGTGTCTTCTTCATTTGGTTGAACTCGTTCCAAAGATGATTCTTTCTTGCTTTGGTACTAGCAGAAAAGAAAGTCTCGAGGGCATCCCAAGTCTCTTGAGATGTCTTGCATCCTCTAATATGTGGTAATAGAAAGTCAGAGATAGAGTTTAGTATGTACGACCTTGCTTGAGCATCCCTTGCGCACCAAAGTGTGAGCTTATCTGTCTCCTCTTGTGCAGGTCCTCCGTTGGATCTTGGAATAGGCATAGCTTCATCACCTGCTACAATTCCATAAAGATTTCTACCTTGCAAATAGGCCTCCATCCTGATTTGCCAAGCCGCATAGTTGTGTTGATCAAGCTTCTCGATCACTGAGGGAAAGCCGTCACCCATCTTGATCTAGCTCTGATACCACTGAAAAAACTTGGAGAAGCTTGTAGAAAGTAGAAAAGTCTGTTTTGAAGTGACGAAGTTTGGTCAAGCCAACCGGCACAAGAACAGCCCTTGAGCTTATGGAGGCTCAAATAGACCCTATAGGAATGCGATAAGTGCAAAGAAACAAACTATGTACTTTGGAGCATCAAGGAGAATGAGTCGATACAAAATATATAGGCTCGCGGGTAGACTAGCTCAAAAAACTTACTATCTATGGAAGAGACAATGAACTTCAAATGCCCATAGTGACTAGCGTTATTACAATTACAAAAAATCCTTTTATGGGAGTGATACACATAGGGTTGAGTTTATGGAATGCACAAAAGTATAAGGACAAAATATGCTATAGGAATAAATGCGACATTCACCGGTGGTACTTCCTATTTTTCAAGAATACACAAAGATTGACCCCGAGATAGAGAAACCCAGATTTCTCCCAATCTACCACACCAAATGCTGTGAAAATGTATAGGCATAAAAAAGACACTAATATCTTTCCAATGAAATCATGTTTCACTCAATTTAGAGCTCTGGAGAGAGAGCAGCAGCCTCTGAAAGATTACTATTGATGAAGAAGATGATGCAGAGAATTGAAGGAGCAAAACAATGATGGTCACAAGTGTATGTATATTACTTCGATGTAATGTACAAGTGATTTAAAGTCTTTATATAGACTCTAAGAGTGTTCCACGACTTCTACAAGTGAAGTTTGAATTCAAATGAAGGTGGGAATGGTTGTTGGAGGGAATCAATTCACTTTCCTACAATCTAGGAAAAGTGAAGATCTAGTTTGATCTACTTTTAGGTGATTGATTGATTGATTGAATGCAACTTCAAAAACCACAAATTCGTGGGATTTGGGCTCTATATTTCTACCTTTACATGTGTAAAGCTCAAGGCTTTTAAAATGGTAAATGAACCATCAAGAATCTCTCAAAAAATACAATAAATGAGCATAAGAAAAAAAACTCTCCAACAGATATTCTTTCGATGCGATAGCCTTGGATGTAGATCAAATCCACCTCAAGCATAGTGTAAGCTTGATGTTCCAACAACACCTCTAGAGGGAACTGATCTTGTGCCCTTTATACAGATAGAAATAAAAGTAAGGATAAAGGCAAAAGCAAAAAAAGGATGAAGAAGAGGCTAGTACCTCTCAAGTGAGCTTCACGAGTAGAGGAAGAGGTACTAGAGGAAGGGGCAAAGGAGGAAAGCAAGGCAGCGACAACTTGTACAACACTCCACGTTGCAACATATGTGGCCTAGACAACCACACTACAGAAGAATGCTTCCAGAACACAAGGAATCAAAGGGGAATATGCTTCCATAAAAGGAGCTATGGAAAATCTAGAGGCAGGTTCAACAATGGACAAAGCAATTACAATCACAACTACAACCAAGGCCAAAACAACAACAATTATCAAGGAGGTTTCAGAGGAAGAAGAGATTATAACAACTACATAGAAGACCAAGAGGATTCTGTACTCATCATGAACATGATATCCAAGTAAGGTAAAGATGATGACCATCTTTTCTATATTGATTCTGGCTGTTCCAATCATGTGGCTGGGAGTGTAGCATTGTTACCTGATCTTGAAGAACCCAGAGGGAAGCACGAAGAGCAGATAGGTGATGACACTAGACACTCCGTTAAGAAAATTAGAAATTTCAAGGCTTCTAATGGTAACATGAACCTCTTAAGTAAGGTTTTGTATGTGCTAACTATAACAAAAAACCTAATCACTATTGGTCAGATTGTTGAGAAAGGCTTACATGTCAAATTCACAAGACATGAAACATATGTGGAAGACCCTCAACAAGGCTACAAGATGATTGCAAAAGGTGAGAAATCTGGTAGCCTCTTTACATTTGAGATTGAAGACGCTAGAAACATTGCACTCTTCAATTACAAAGGTCAAACCCTATCTCAACTAGAGATATGGCATAAAAGGCTAGGTCATATAGGAGAAAGAACACCAAAACAAATATGCAGGGATCAAAGTGTGCTTGGCATCCCAAATGTGTCCAAGCAACACAGGATATACAAATGTGGAGCATGCCAATTTTGGGAAAGCTCACAAGCAACCATTCAACAGAAAAGGGTACATGTATTAAGACTATTTGGAGCTTGTGCAGACTTATGTGTGGGGTCCTAAAAGAGAGCCATCAATCTCAGGTTCAAGGTACTATGTTTCATTTATAGATAATTACAATAGATGGATAATTCTTTACTTCAAGAAGCATAAGAATGAAGTATTTACATGTTTCAAAAAGTATTTGGCATTAGTTGAGGACCAAACAGGTAGAAGCTTAAAGAGGATCAAAGCTGATGGAGGTGTTGAGTCTTTTTCACATGAGTTTGATTCATTCTTACAAGACAGAGGTATAAAGAGAGAGGTCACAACCAGATATACTGCTGAAATAAATATATTAGTAGAGAGGAGGAACATATTGATAGTAGAGGCTGCAAGATCAATGTTAAATGAGAAGATGCTACCCAATTACCTATGGGCAAGGCTGTTTCCACAGCCACATACTTGGTTAACAAGCTTCCATCCAAATCCTTGGATGAAATTACCCTATGAAGCATGGAATGGCAGGAGATCCTCATTGGACCATTGCAAATCTTTGGGTGCATTGCTTATGCACATATACCCTCAGAGATTAGAGAGAAGCTTGATCCTAAAGCTGAAAAGTATATATCTTGATTGGCTATGACCAAAACCAGAAGGGGTATAGGCTATACAATTCTACTATTAAAGGATTTATAGTTAGTAGGGATGTAGTATTTGATGAAAATAATTCATGGTTTGAAAATGATTGTAGGAAGATCAAGTTACCTTATGATTTGGAAAGTAACTTTCCAACTCGCACTCAAGAAGATCAACAAGTACCAAAAGATGTCAATTCAAAGGATGAAGAGTGGATTGACTTCAAGGCTTGGAAGTAAAGGGACAAGAATAAGTTTGAGCAATTGGAAGACATACCAGAGTCCTCCAACCAAGCACTCAAAAGATCTCAAAGGGAGAGGAAAAAACCAATAAGGTATGGCTATGAAACATTACTAGTCACCAAGCATTCTATGTACATCACTAAAGGATCTAGGACAAAAGAACCTACTTCATTTGAAGAAGCGAATGCAAAGAAGGAATGGAGAGAAGCCATGTAGGAAGAATTTGAAGCACTTTTGGAAAATAATACTTGGGATTTGGTTCCGAAGAAGCCAAGTATGAAGGTACTAGGATCCAGGTGGATATATCAAATAAAAAAGAATTCAGATGGTTCTATAAATAGGTAGAAGGCAAGGCTAGTGGCAAAGGGGTTTGCTCAAACCCATGGAGTAGATTATGAAGAAACTTTGTTACTTGTAGACAAGATGCCAAAAATTAGGGTATTGGTAAGTCTAGTTGCTTCCAAAAATTGGAATCTATATCTGTTAGATGTTAAGAATGCATTCTTAAATGGATGGCTCTTAGAAGAAGTGTATATGGCACAACCACCAAGGTATGAAGATAAGGATAAATGAGGTTTTGTATGCAAGCACTAAAATTTCCACATAATCTTCCACTCCATGGATTTGAGTTGTAAATATTGCTTGGTGATGCATCTGGTCCACTCAAAACCTGAGATTATGCACTTGATTTTTGAGCATTTTATTTTTCATTTGACTCAAGATTAAGTCCTTCTTTGGCATCAACATAGAAGCTTGACATTTCATCAAACACCACATCTCTGCTTACCTTCACCTATTGTGTGAGTAGGTTGTAACATTTATATGCCTTTTGCTCAAGGGAGTATCCAATGAAGATACATGTTTCTATTTTTGGATCAAGCTTCGTCCTCAAATCATCTCGAACATTTACACATGCAATACAACAAAAAACTTTCATATGTGATAAGTTTGGCTTTTTACTTGTGAACTTCTCTTCAGGTGTAGCTTAATGTACGACAATAGTTAGAGTTCTATTCATGATGTATACAGTAGTGTGCACAACTTCTGCCCAATAATAATGAGGTATTTTCTTCTCATCCATCAAGGCTCTTCCTATTTGAGAAATATGTCTAGTTTTGCATCCAGCAATGCCATTTTGTTCTGGTGTGTACCTGCATGAAAAATGACATTGAATTTCATGATTTTTAAGAAAGTTGTTGAAGTCATTTGACATGTGTTCACCTCCTCCATCAAACCTTATTGTCTCAATATACTTTCCTGTGTGCTTTTCCACCATAGCCTTAAATTTTTGGAAGTGAGGGGACACCTCACTCTTCACTTTCATGAAATATACCCAAACTTTTCATGTATGATCATCAATGAAAGTAACATAAAACTTGCAACCACCCATAGCTGTGGTCTTTGCAAGGCCCCAAACATCCATATGTACTATTTCTAGTATGTTCTCACTAACATGCTTATCCGGAGGAAAAGATGCTCTTGCCTGTATACCAAATTGACATGCTACACATACCTTTTGCATTTCTATAAATGTGAAATTTGTTAGTCCATTGACAATCTGCTTTGACTACATCAATTTCAACCTCTACAAGTTTTCATGTCCAATATATTTGTGCCATATCTTTAATGACTCCTGCACCTTTTAGAAGTATGGCTACATTCATTTAAGGAATTTTTACATTTAATTTGAACATCCTATCCACTTTGTTTCCTTTCCCAATCAATCACCCATCCTCTTTGTACTCTTCTACATATAACCCATCAACATTGAACTTGAATTGTAATCCCTGGTCAACCATTTGTCCAACACAAATCAGATTATTTGTTATATTTGGAACATGCAACACATCATCAAGATGTTTTACCTTCCCGTCCTCCATAGGCAATGCTATGTTTCTTGTATGGTTGATAGGGCGTAATGTGTCATCACATGTTTCAACATATCCAAGAGCTCGCAATTTCTTAGAACTACTAAACCATTTTGCATAACTCGTGATGTGAATTGAAGCAAGTTAATCATCATAGCAAACGTTAACATTCAATTTTGGTACATTAGTAGACATTGTATTCATCATATGATGTTGAACCATGAACAACTTCTCAAAATCATCTCCACTTGTGGATGCATAGTTGTCCAAGCTTACCACAATTTCAGCATCCTTTACTATCATTAACTGAATCATTTCCTTGGAAATTTTTGTGGCCATTTTGGGTCCCCTTGCCTCAAAATCATCCTCTACCTCGTGCATGATTCTGATGCTGACCTTGTTCTTGGTTACTATTTCCTCTTTCTCTTTTGAAACCTCTACCTCAGCCTCTTCCTCTACCAAAGTAGAATACCTCATTAGAACTAGGTTCACCTTGGGAGTTTGAGTCCTCACGAAGGTTCTTTTTTCAATAATCAACATGGACATCAGGTAAGCAAACTTCAAAATGTTTTTGGTGGTTTGAGTAGATGTTTTGAACTGCTTATATGCAGCTCCTAGACCATGAAGGTACACTTCCACCTTATCATCATCATCTACATTTATGCCAACAAATGGAAGTGACTCACATATGCTTTTGATTTTCAGGGTGTAGCCACTTACTAACATTCCCTTTTTCTCCAATGTATGAAACTCATTCTTTAGTTGCAATTTTTGTGCCTTTGTATTGGTCTCATACAATGTTACCTAACTATTCCAAGCCTCTTTTGGATTCTTGGCATCATGTATGTGCCCTATCATGTTATCTTGTAGGCTAGCAGATAGCCAATAAATTACCTTTCATGCACCTTGATTCCATTCCTCATATGCTCTTAACTAGTCCGCAGTTTGATTCCTCTCTAGTAACTATGGAGTGTTTTTGTTCTCTCCTTCAATGTACTTCTAGTGGCCTTTTCCATCAGGAAATTCGCATTCTGAATATCCAAGCATGGAAGTTGTTCTTGTCTAAATTATCTCTCATAAGCTGACTCATTCCATCTGCATTGGCCATTTCTGCAGCAATTCACAACACTGCAAAACACTACAAGCACCATTTCTACTTGAACAATGTCGCACTTTGATGTGACAATTGGATCTCAAAAAAATGTAGTTTTTGTGTAGCAACAGTATACAAAATCACTTGAAATTCTCGACCTAGAATATATGAGTGTTGGAAAATGGAAGTTACAGGTTTGCAAACTGGCCTAGTTTTTATATGGCCCCACCTTGTAGGCTTTAAATAGAGGTCAAGATGGCTTAGAAAGAGAAATGTAACAGCGCCCTACATGACCTCAATACATCACATGCAGGTCCAAAAGAGTTTTAGATAATATACTAAAAAAGAAATACTTGAGACAATTGTAAATAAAGAAAAGTGAAAATTTGATATTAATTCAATTGTTTACATCAATTGGCTTTGACTTTCTCAATGACTCTCTTTCGACGCTCCAAAGCCATGGGTAGGGTGTAAGTCAAAATTGAGTTTGCGATTTCATCAACATTTCTAACTCCTAGACCTAGAGATATACCTATTTGACCTAAGAGCTTTCCATGGAAGTTGGAACCTAAGGTTGTAGTTACAAGGGATTTCTTAACTAAAAAGATACAATTACTCCCCTGTGTAATGGTTGATAAAGAAAGCAATTTACTTAAGGCCTTTAGACACCATGTCATGAAGTGGCCCTAAGGACTGAAGTCTTTATGGATAATTACAAAATGTTCTTTGAGAAGTTTCCCAATGTAGTTTGCAAGGGATGAGCCACCTCCACGAGCCACTCGATCACCTCCACTCCTTGCTGCAAACTTGTCGACTTCAATCACCTGGTGCACAAAGTTTTATGATTAGTAGCTGCATGTGTTTGTAAGAATGAATGACATGAATTGAAGATACTTACATCTTGAACTCTATCTTCTTCTTCTCCTCTCTCTTGAAGTTGTAAATTAATGCTGGAGTGGGACATCCCACTCTGCTCGATTACTAGTGAGGCGAGAACTTTTGATTCCAATATCCTTTCTTGTGCATTAGATATGTTGATGTTCACTTGTGAGTATGTCATTGCAAACCACTTTTATTGTGTCGGGAACTGAGTCACCAAATGGCAAACACTTTTTCTCCAACAAGTCAGAGGTACTATCCAAAGGACACTCTGACAAAGTACACATTTCCACAATCTCTCGAACACGATGAGGACCGAGTCTAGATGGCTGCATGTACACCCATGCACCTTTGAAAAACTCTTGTGGTAGCCAACTTCCTTCCATTGTTTTGATGTTGTGGCACGTCATTGTGTGAACTTCGTCTTTTGGTCTCCTACGAGCTCTGGAGCTTTCCATGGGAGTAAGAGTTGTTGTCATTGTTGCAGAAGTTGGGAGAATGGTTGGAGGAGAAACAACGCTTCTGTTGTATGGTAAGGAGGGAATAGAGGTGGAAAATATGACTTTTTGGGTTTTGGGTATGAAAATGGGAGTTTCAAGAGGGAAAATAGAGTTTTTTGAGTTATTTTGAAAAAAAGTCACTTTTTTTAGTTCAAAAACATGCACGGATTTTGAATTAGAAGTCAAAAATAGCACTTTTGACCCTGAAAAGTGATATGGAGGTCATTTAATGGTATTATGATGAGTTTTACAACTTTTAAAAAATTTTGAATTTTTGGGCCCAGCCTGATTACGAGATTTCTTCTCTCTCTAGAAGACAACCCTGAATATAGAGGAATCTTGTCCCCTCTTCCCCCTTCAGCCTAGTATTTTATAGGGTATAGACTGTGGCCACCACCCTCTTCTGATTGGTCCATCACTAATCATTCCTTAAGCTAAAAGGCCCATCCAGTGTTCACTTTTTTTCCTAATGCCATACATGCTCTGGTAAGCCTGCTCTAAAAGCATCACGAGCCTCGGATCCTAGATGGGACATAACTTCACGTGTGGTGTGTGGAACCCACTCTGAACTCACATTTTAAGAGATAGATACTAAGATGGAGTGAGGGTCCAAAGTTAAAAAACTAATTTTGATTTTACACTTCCCAAGGACACCAAGTTGGCATTTATGGAAGGAAAAGTTCATGAACATGTTGTGAACAAATCTTTTGATAGACGATCTAGTTATATTTTAATTAAGTCTTCATTAATAAAGATCTTTGAGCTGAAGGCAAGTCCATCTGTGTACGACGACTACAGGAACAAACCACCTGGAAACAAGAACTTCTGGGGAAAGGGATCCGCTTCTCTACAGCTCTATGGAATGCGATAAGATGGGAGATCCTCTAGAAGATTTCAGGGGGGTCCAAAGGGGCCAGCGGTGTCGTTAGTATTTTGTGTGCTTAGGGGTGCACACGCGATGCTAAGAAAATTTGTCTTGAACTTGAAATGATAGGTTCACTTTGTCGGTGCGAATGACATGATTGGTGAAAGCTCAAGTGAGTGAAGACTTGAAGAAATAGATTAGTAAGTCGACTGAGTTTTGAAATTTCAAGAAAGTCTTTTGTAACACAAACAAAATGACTCGAGGGCTCAAAACTATTGGTAAATCACAAATTGCTTGTTCGTAGCGTCTCAATCCATTAAGCCATGCAATACATGTATTTGGAACTTTCGATATAATGGCCTAAATTTCGTCAAAAGTTTACCATTTTAAACAACTATGGGTTAGTACACATTAGTTGGAAGTGAATTCCCATATTGGTTATTATTGTTGCCAAAACTCGATGCATATGAGCTCATCTATCAAAATAGATAATCTTTTTGCTTTGCTTTCAGCTTACAAGTTCAAAGTCACTAATGATTGAAAGAATAGGAAAAGATAAAAAAAAGGGATTGCTCCGATGATGGCATAGAACCAAGACAATTATGTTCCAAACCCATGATGCAAATGTTTTATTTCAAAGACTCAAAGGTTTATCATTTATTATCCACAACAAAATCCTAAAAGACTAATCAGTTTCCCAACGGTGAATTCAAACACCTCATATTTTGAAGACACTTCGTCTTATTGAGTTTCACCCGTACTTCATACAACCATAGTCGAATCCGATCAAAGAACTCGACAACTCAGTTGAACTGACACTTTGATAAGCTTGTGAATGCAGTAATCTTTATATATTTATATATATAGAACTTTGTAGCCATCATTAACACCCATCATTTGTATGCGCAAATAAGAACATCTAAAAATATATATATAATGCCAACGACCTGCGCTTTGAAAACAATTCAGCAAGTTACTGTTTATGTTGTGTCATGCTTGTCAAATATCGATCATAGGAAGTTTGCGATCATAGTTCATATGTTCCAGTTGGATATTAGGGAAAAGAAAATCAACAACAATGTACTAAAAAACACATGTAAATTATCATTCCATATACACTAGAATATCTTGTAAAGCTTTGGCATAACGCATGTAAAACATTTACAGGTACGGAAAATTGAGAGTACTTCTTCCAACAAGGTTGATCATTGAAAATAAACTCCCTTGATTTTTTCTCTTCATCACCTAAACCCCTCTACTGCTATCCAAATTGCAGAAAAACAAACTCTATTTTAGATTAACCACGAGAGAAATGTAACAGGTAATTGCATCCTATCGCCTCTCATTCAATTGGCTATTTGATTCCATAGGAAGACAGCAAAGATAGAACAAGGATCATGTTCTTCACATGTAGCCAACAAAAAATACTTTTGGCATGTTACTATATTACAAATCTTTTAATGCAAACGAAAAGAAAAGATCAGAAAAAATCTTATCTGCTAGTAGTAGCGCTCTTTTGTACATGATGAGAATTTTTCTCCTCGAACTGTGACCGGATTTCAAAGTGCATCAGGTAATCAAGTACTTTCATGCGTTCAGACCAGCCACAAGCAATCCTCCTCTCTCAATATCAGCGCCTCCCTTCGAACTCTAATCTACTACAAAACTCCTCCTTCGCCCCATCAGCTCCTCACAGTTTGCCTCTATTTTCTGGTCATCAATGCAAATTTAGCTATTTCCTCAACATCCCCAATCAGAGGTGCACTCTAAATTGTTCGTGTGAATGTTCCTCCATCTCCTACTTTGATCAGCAGCCACGCTTGATGCACATCGTTTTCCCATCTTTTGTATGTGCAGTATCTGCCTCCGTGATGCAAATCCTCTTTCAATTAGTCTGATATATACTATTGATGCATAAGTCAGATCTTATGTGCCTTCTTCTAGCTGCTCCAGCATCCGTCGATCTCTCGTTTGCACTGTAGCCCACTGGAAGAAGAACTCATAGTGCCCAGAGAAACACGAATCCCCAAGACAACTTCTGATCCTCGCTACCAGAAGCCCCTCTATCCCCTCGAGAGAACGAAAGCCCCCTCCTTTTTTTAGCCTCTATCATCTTCGACTTCCATAGTTATAACATTCTCTGAAAGTTTCTCTACTACCGCCAACCATAGGTCCAAGCTTCCATTCCTTTTTACCCACCTGAAAATATCTTGGTGGCCACTTCAAGGCGCGATCTTCATATCTATTTCAAGAGCTTTTGCAATCCTCAGCCCAACTTGATGAAAGTTGTATATACCTCAGTAAGTTGTTGCTTGGTTGTTGTAATAATCTTGGATTTTCTTCTTTTATCCATTGAATAGCTTCTGTATATCATCCAAGAGCCCCCTTTTTCCACCAAATGCCATATGTTATCACAATCTGCCTTCCCATTCCTCTATGTTCTCACACCAACCATATGAGCATTTGTGAAGTAGGTTCCTCATATATCCAAACTCCAATGATTCTGAGTAATGATTAGATTGCTCTTTCAATGTGAATTGGGATCGTGGAGAAAGAATCTCCATGGCAGCAGGCCCCCTAGCTCGAGGGTCCCAGGGGGCTAGCGGGCCTCCTGGTGGGGGTCCGGGGGTAGCACCCTTGGCGTGATAGTAAAGGGAATATTACCTATCAGAGTGAGAAATTATTTATATTTGTTAGGTCCGTTCAACCGGCTATTGCTTTGTATGGCAATTATGAGAGTGGTGGCCGCCCATACTCTACCGGCCATGTATACCTATCCATGAAAGGCCACCCATTATCCTATATATATACATGACATACCTGTGATATATATCGAACTGAGCTAGCATACCTATACCTTATATCTCCCTATCTAAAGTTGTCTAGATCACCATTTAAGCTCTATCTTGAGAGCGCACGGGTGGACAATGCCATAATTTTTGTACTTGCTATTAGTAAAAAATTGTTGAGATTCTCCTATATCTGTTATCTTCTCTGCTACAGCTCCTGTGTTATATTGTGTAAGTATTGTCTTACATGGTATGAGAGCTGTAAGGTTCAAATAGCTTGACAAGTATCACTATTTTAGCCTATGAACAAACACTCGTCTTGATGCTTTAGCTAATGTTAATGCTACGCCTATTAGAATTCGTCCACCTGCATTCACTGAAGGGGAACTGGATGGAACGAACTATACACTTTGGAAGTTCAAAATTTCTACAATTTTGAACTCCTATATTGAATTACTTGTCACTGTCATGAGACTGATGGGATTTGATCGAGAGCTTATACCAGTTGAAGATCCAACATATTCAAGATTGATGGTTCAGCCAGATGCACACTTGGAAGAGGCGAAATGTTGATGCATTATGTCCAATTGTCACTAGTGTAAGTGATTCTGTGCTTACTTTAGTTCGACATACTACTAAGGCACATGAGGCTTGAGGCATATTGGCTTGTGAATATGAGACCAAGAACCTCACTAGGATACAAAATCTAGAAAATCAGTTGGCAAATGAAAAACATTCTGATGTTGAAAAGGCTAAATATTTTATCAAACGGATAAAACACCTTCAAGACCAATTGGTTGCAGTTGGTGTTGTTATAACACAAGAGCTGGCTTGAAGATGTGTACATGTTCTTCCAGAAAAGTATGATGGATTAGTAACAAACCTTAACACTCAGGTGAGACCAACTCCCCTTACATTTGAAGAGTTTTGTCCTATGCTTTTAGAAGAGGAGATGCGGTTGAAGAATCAGCAAAGTACCAGTGATGCTGCATTCTCAGCAAATGCAAAAGGTAAAGGCTCTTTTGATGGATCAAAGAAGAAGCCAAAGAAGAAAAATCTCAGAGGAAGTTGCTTCTATTGTGAAAAGAAAGGCCATGCCATCAAGGATTACAGAGAAAAGTAAGTTGATGAACAAAATGGGACTGTAAAATCATCGTGGAAGAACAAAGACTCTGTAAACAACACAAAGTTCGAACTATGGGTAGCTATTGAAGAGGTATGCTCATCTCCTCAAGCTCATGGTGATGAACCATGGATTTTTTAGATAGTGGAGCTTCTTGCCATATGACCAGTAAAAAGGATTCGTATAGTTCCCTAGTGCCTCTGTGGGAATCCATCAATGTAGTGGTGGGAAATGACTCCAAGTGTCCAACGGAAGGAGCTGGAACCATCTCTTTTATCACTTCTCCAGGTGTTGAGAAAAAGTTATCCGATTTTCCCTATGTTCCTACACTTAAAAGTAATTTGTTTTAGTTTATGCAATAACAGATCGTGGACGCCAAGTTCACTTCAATAAGAGTGGTGCAGAAATAATGGATTCAGCAGGTATTCTACTAGGAAAAGGCATAAGAGGTGATAACTTGTATGAGTTAAGTGCCTTAACTACTACAGAAGATAAAGATGTAAGCAGGTTATGGCACCAATGATTTGGGCATCTCAGATTTGCAGTCTTGAAGGAGATGCAAAGAACAAGGATGGTTGCTCATTTGCCTGCATTTTCAGAGTTGCAAGAACCTTGTGAAGCTTGTATCATGGGCAAGCAACAACAAAAGGCATTTCCATGAGAGACTAGCAATCGATCTCAAGCTCCTCTAGAGTTGGTACATGCTGATCCTCACGGTAAAATATCCACACTTGCTTTAGGAGGATCTTTCTACTTTTTGTTGTTAGTCGATGATTATAGTAGAACGATGTGGGTTTACTTCATTCAAGAGAAGGTTGATGCTTTTGAAAAATTTAAAACGTGGCATAGTATGTGGAAAATGAATCACGAAGGAAATTGAAGAAATTCAAAACAGATAGAGGAGGTGAATTCTTATCAACAGAATTCAATAATTACTTTAAGAAGCATAGTGTGAAAAGGCAACTTACCACAGCTCATACACCTCAACAAAATGGTGTTGTTCAGCGTAGAAATAGGATTGTAGTTGAAATGGCTTGTTGTATGTTAAAGGCTCAAGACATGCCTGATTCATTATGGGCAGAAGCAGTCAATACAGCAGTCTACATCCTCAATCAAAGCTACACAAAAGCACTGAAGGGGATGACTCCTCAAGAAGCATATTCTGGTAAAAAGCCTTCGGATTTGCATTTCAAAATTTTTGGTTGTTTCTATTATGCTCATATTCCTAATTCAAGAATATCAAAGTTGGATTAAAAAAGCAAAAGGTGTTTCTTCCTAGGATATGGGGAAGATTCTAAAGCATATAGGTTGTGGGATCCTGAGGCAAGGAAGATTTTTGTCAGCCGAGATGTGGTGTTTGATGAACGACCACACTTAGTAGAAGATCAAGGTAAATCTACTATCTTATCAAATGGAGAAATACCTCACCTTGTGCCTATCAAAAGATAGGTTAAAGTTGAGGAGGAGGAAACATCTCATGGTGAAATTTCCTCAATAAAAATCCAACCAGTTGTAGCTGCACACTGTAAGCCACTACCAAAGTGGGCACAACAGCTCTTTGATGATCCCAATCCACATTTAGATGTATCGGAATCATCCTCGGATGGATTACGAAGATCAAAGATAATAGAGGAGCAAAGAAGAGCCTCAAAACACATTGTTAACATGGCTCTAATGGCAGATATCATGGGCTCAATAAAGGAACCTACCACCATTGAAGAAGTCCTTGATGATCTAGGTTGGAGAGCGGCAATGCAGTTTGAGTATGATAGCATACTCAAAAATGATACATGGGATCTAGTCGACTTGCAACCAAAGAGGAAGGTAATAGGTACTAACTCAATTTGGAAAGCTAATTATAAAGCAGATGGCACATTAGAAAAGTATAAGGCAAGATTAGTTGTAGAGGGTTTTTCACAAGTCGAAGGATTTTATGTTCAAGAAACTTTTGCACCAATAGCACGCATGACAACTATTTGGATGATATTTGTAGTAGTTGCACAAAAGGCCTGGCCTATTTTTTAGATGGATGTCAAATCTGCATTTCCGAATGGTCACCTCAAGGAGGAGGTATATTTATCTCAATCACCATGTTTTGAGGTGCCCAATTCAAAAAAAAAAATTTGCGAGTTCAAGAAAGCTTTGTATGGACTTAAGCAAGCACCACAGGCTTGGTACCAACAGATCATGATAATTTTTTAAAAAATATGGGTTTTGAAAGAAGTACTTGTGATGCTAACTTATATGTAAAAAAAAAAGGGATAGCAAGCTAGTTGTTGTCATTGTATATGTAGATGATTTGATCATTAGAAGAGATCATCAACAACTCATAAATCAAACTCGGATGAGCTTGGGAACTTAGTTTGAAATGATAGACTTAGGTATACTCCATTTTTGTCTAGGAAATGAAGTATGGCCAAGAAAGGATGGCATTTTCATCTCACAACAAGAATATGACAAAGAAGTTCTGAAGGCATTCCGAATGATGGATTGCAAACCAACTAGCACACCTATGGAGGTAAATCATAAGCTATCTATGGATGATAACATGCCTGATGTAGGTGCTAAGAAGTATAGAAAGCTCGTTGGAAGTCTTATTTTTCTGTGCAACACTAGACTAGACATTTGCTATGTTGTTGGAGTGTTAAGCAGGTTTTCCAACAAACCTAAGGAGATTCACTGGAATGCTGGATGCGAAGTCTAAGGTACATTGCAAGAATGTTGGATTTTGGTATTTGTTATACCAGAGATGATACACTTCAATGATATTGTGATTGAGATCATGCTGGAGATTGTGATTCTAGAAAATCAGTTTCTTGATATTGTTTCTCAATTGGTTGAGGAATATTTTCTTGGGTAAGTAAGAAGCAACCAACTCTCGCATTCTCCTCCACTGAAACAGAGTACAAAGTACTTGCTTTGCTTCTTGTGAGGTAGTCTGGTTAACGATATTCTTGCAGATCTAGGCTTTCCATCAAATATGGCGACTGTACTCAAGTGTGATAATCAAAGTTGTATAGCTTTTGCAAAGAACCTAGTATTTCATACTTGCACCAAGCATATAGAATTATCGTACCATTACATTAGTGAGCTAATTGCAAGCTAGAATATTGCCCAATGGAGGAAAATTGTGCTCACATATTCACCAAAGCACTTGGAAGAGAGCAGCTCAACCGGCATCTTCAATAGATGGGCTAATTGCACCGATACTGACTTGATTTATCATTCGGTAAACATTGAGGATGGTGTTAGTATATGATCAATGTCTACCCCTCATGATTGTATGCACATTTTGTAAGGCCATGGTTATGAGGAGAAACCAAGCCTGCATTACCCAATTGATGGGAATCCAAACTTGCATATTGGATGAAGGTCATATTGGACCAGGTAAGGTATTGTAAGGAAAGGAAGTTAGCAACTTCCCCAATTGTGGGATCCGGGGCACTATGAGTAGCCCTGGTTGGGGGTCTAAGGGGGCCAGTGGGCCCCCTGACTAGGGGGTCCCAGGGGGCCAATGGGTCCCCTAGTGGGGGTCCGAGGACAGCACCCCTGGCATGACGATAAAGGGGATATTCCATGGAATATTCCCTATCGGACTCAGAAATCATTTATATTTGTTAGTTCGGTTCAACCAGTCTAAGCCATGTATAGCTCATGCTCTACCGCCCATGTATAGCCGTCCACAAAAGGCCACCCATTATCCTATATATATATATATATATATATATATATATATATATATATATATATATATATATATATATACATATATATATATATATATATATATATATATATATATATATATATATATATATATATATATATATATATATATATATATATATATATATATACATATATATATGACTTTTGGACTACTTGTGATAGATTTTGAATTGAGCCCGCATACCTCTACCTTGTATCTCCCTATCTAGAGTTGTCTAGATCACCATTTAAGGTCTATCCTGAGAGCACACGGGTGGACAACACCATCGTCTTTGTACTTGTTGTTAGTAGAAAATTATTGAGATTCTCCTATATATGTTATCTTCTCTGTTATTGCTCCTGTGTTATAGCGTAACTATTGCTTTACAGTGTTTACGGGATTTACAAGTTGAACTCAAAACAATAGTGGAGAGGTTTAAGTGATTGAGAGGCATATAGAAAGAGTAACTGAAATTTAAGAAGATATGCTTTGAGCATATGTTTCAAGAGAGCAACTACATCGGGATGGTTTTCCTCCTTTGGTAGAGTTCTCCTACAGTAATTGTATGCATAAGTCTAGCTGTTTACACTACAACAGATCGATGGTATACCGAGGTTTTTACCGAGGAAAATGAACACGGCTTTATTTTCCGCGACGCCGGTGTAAAGGTCGATTTCCGCATCGGTACCAAGAAGTCGGTATAGGCGTCGATCTAGACGTCAATAACAGCGTCGGTATATGCGTCGGTAACAGCATCGATATATGCGTCGGTATAACCGTCGGTATATGCATCGGTAACCGGTTTCTGCTGCATCACCTCTTGGGTGTACTGACGGTTATTCCAATGACACTACTCGGAGTACTGTCACTTATACCGACGACCATACCTGCAAAATTTTTTTTGGGCAGAATGTTTTGTCTTTTGCTACAGCAACATTACCATGATGTTGCTGAACAAGAGACAATACACTTTGCCCAAAAAAAACCGAGTACATGTTATGTGTACTCTAATGACAACTGAAATATGATCGATAATCAGAATGAACAATGAACCATGGACAAAAGAAGTTATATATTTCAATAATGAAGCATGTACAAGAGTGTGGCAAACCACTGTCATATATGACGCTTTTACAAAATGTGGCAAAGCAATGTATTGCCATATGGAAATCAAATACAAAATAATGGTCTTCCACTGCCATACACATGCAAAGAACGTTCCATATCAACAGTCCTGCAACAAAGAACGTTAATGGAATGAGATAAATTCACATGAAAATTACAAACAAGTAAAAACCAGGTTTATAAATTAATTACCTCATCGCAAATGCTCCCATGAAACTACCGCACCGTGTCCCTCCAAGTCCTGCAATAGTGCAATCAACCCATGACTATATCCATAAGACTCCTCCGATCGTGTTGGAGGATGACCCATTGCCAGCTCCTGAAACAAATATAAAAAGATTAGAGAAATATATATGAGAAATTTAACACAAATAAATTCAATTAATGAAATGGTACTTACAAACTCATGACGCATCGTGTCATATCCGCCGCTGCCCAAATGTCTAGGTCCAATCGTGTCTAGACGTGTCGCTGCGGCATTTCGCTGCTGGCGATATCGATCAGAAGTCTGCTACTGCTCATCATGAATCATGTCCCACTCCTCAGCATCTAACCACACAGGCTTTGGTAAGCCTTCTTTGAATGCATCACGAGCCTCGGATCGTCGATGCGACATGACCTCACATGCGGTACGTAGAATCCACTCTAAATTGACAATCGACTGTCCATCAGCTGGTCGGAACTGCTGGTAATCGTCTGTGTGATATAATTCTTCGAGTAGGTGTACGAAACTCTGAAATTGTTTTTTTCACTTGTTGCTCTTCCATCCTTCGAAGCACCCAAGGAGCTCTTGGTAACGATACTGTTCCGTTGGGCTTAGTAATTGCCCACAACTCTCGCATACGACCTCGCTCTTCTAGGTCGTTGTCGGCGCGAAAGCAGCGGTCGGTGGATCAAGCCAACCACCAGAAATACGACGCAGGCCGAGTGCTTGGAGCAATCTCAGGTGCTTAGAAGTGGGAATTTACCCAAAAAAACATAAACTCAAGACAAATACTTCAGTCTAACTCAAAGGCTTATAGTATCATCAACCTTTCAAATTGATAAGCTTAATGAGCACATTCGAACATATAAACGTTTGTTTTGAAGAGCTCAACTCTATCTATTTCACAAAAATAGTTTGTAGCCAATCATCGATTTAAGCCAATCATACCCATCGGTAAAACGTTTGCATCATGCAAATAGAAAGGCAGTGTGGTAAGATCGAGCAATTTCAACTTATTTATCTATGAGTGCTATGCAATTCTGTCAATTCAGTAAGCCAAACAATGTGAAACGTCCCTAACCATAAGTTTTCTGAGACACAAAACAAACAATAGTTTAATTTTTCAAAGTCAATTTTATAATGTCTAGAACGAACAGATGTAAGGAAGAGAATTCAAAGTGAAATATGGCTGCCTCTTACTTGTTTGGTTATAAATTCTGTTCCTACAATTACACGATAACAGTGGGAACTTGAAGCGCTAATGGTTCTTCGCATGTCATTCTGATTCAGATAACAAGACATCAATTGATATAATCAATGAGCACATTGTAGGATAATTTTAAATCACAGTTCATGTTCAAAACAACATACTTCTTCCGTTCTTCCTCATACGATTCAACCGATGAGAATGTTTTTCTGGTGATAGAATTGACTTTGAACACAAGATTACATGATCCAATCGACACAGAAAGCGATCTTAGAGTATAAGGCTTGAAACATCATAAGTGCAAGATGTTTTAACAGTTTAACTACACATTTCACAAAATTGCACAATGATTCAGAATTAGAATATACAGCGTAGTTATCCGATTTGTTTCCTCAGACTAGAGTGCAAGCGTATATGCTTTTGTTCATAAGAGAATAAAATGTATATGGCAACACTTATCAGTGATTAGAGAATTTGTTTGGATAGCGCACGAAAGATGAGTCAGCACATAGACAAATCACTCTTAGAAGATCAGAATGCATATATAAATAATATCTTTTACCATATGCGTTTTCGAAGAGAAAAATCATTGTAAGAATAAAGCAGTACGAAAGTATTACTATGATCAACTCTGATCAGCAATTATTCAATGATCTTCACAACAGATTGTATTGTTCAATTGATTTGCTCAAAACATATCATCTTGTAATTAAAAGAAATAGGAACGTATTATTCATAGAATGCAATGTATACAAACATTAGCAGCACAGAAGAATTGGAATTTAATTCACCATGTTCATACTGTAGAACTAACACGTGAAATAGATCACGCAATCAATACGCAAGGTACAAAACATGATTACTCTCATTCGAAGACATCAACAGGTTCTCAAGTTTCTCAGTGTACATCATCTTGCAGTTGCGTCGTCAGCGCTCAGCTTTAGAAACATCAAAACCTTCCAGCATATGAGTATTAATTCATAAACCAAAGCCCACAAACTTTACCTCACTACTAAGCAGCGACATCATATTTTAATAGCATCTGTACTTCCGTTGTTGTCAGTCTTCAACTTCTATCCTCAATAAAATCACGCGCTTCCGCAGTCAGATCAGAGGCGGTTTTCGAAATTGAGCGGCGATTAAGTCTACAATGTCTCCCACAGCTGCGCCCTTCATATGCGTTCGTTGTTGTTGTCAGATTCACCTCAGAATTATACGTTTGTTTTTTCCCTTTGTCATGCGTGAATCCTTTACTGTGCCATAGAACTCTTAAGAGAGCCCTTCTTTTCCTTCCTTCCTACAACACTAATCCACCAGAATTGCGCAATTAAGCGTGCTTGGGTCAGAACAGTACTTCGCCCTCTCTGCCTGTCTGCCGAAGATACATGCATGCGCCTATGGAGCCTCCTCTTTCATGTGTTTTCCTCCGACTCCTTTTCCACAGTGACCTCTCTCCTCACAGAATATTGCTGCCCGAAATAACGTGAAATTGGCCTGAAAAAAACATTAGGACAAACTAGCAGAACATACTCATATATATACACACACACATCCTCAGCTTACCACTCTTTTGGTTTCTACTTTATTTCTCATCCATTCTTTAACCCATATTTTTCCATCATACTTTAAATTAACTTTTCTCACATAACTCACTTGTTCCATTCTTTTAACCACATACTTTTTGCACTTTAAATGCATAAATTATCTAATCCATTCTTTTATCTTGCACAAATAGATACCACATCTTTAATTGTTTACTTTAACCACTTTAGTTACACACTTAACTCACACCACTCTTTAAATACCACTCACATACACCACTCATTAATGATCCACTTCATTTTCATTTTAATTCTATGATCCTAAATTTCTTAATTAAATAATGCATTTAAATTAAGCTTAGGTTAAGAAATTAATATATTAGAACCTTAATATTTAAATGCACACTCATGAGTAAATTAATTACTTAATTCATATTTTAATTTTTAATACATAAATATTCATTTTAAACATTAATTTAATTAAATACATGTTATTTTAACCCTTAAAATTCAATAAAACCCTTGAAATCCTTCTTGAAACCCTTTGGTAATCCGTGATAACCCATTAAAATCCTTCTGAATCCTATCATGAGCCCATTAACACTTAAATAAACTCTAGCATGAACCCATTAGAATCTTTTGAGACCCTTCAGATGAACCCTATTGACATAATATCATATGAACTTATGAAACCCTAGGATTGAATACCCATGAATCTTGCATGTATAAATATAAAATGCTCATTAAATGAGTAATTAGGGTAAACCCTAATATGAACATAGAATCTTCATCATCATTTGTACCTGTAAACACTTTCAAAGTAGTTAATTCCAATCCACACAACTGATTAACAGTGATATAAAAGGTTAAAGTTCACCAATAAAGTTGTTTTCATTTTCTCTAGTCATCAACGGAAAGGTTGAAATCTTTTCGACATCGTCCCTTTGTGCTTTGCTTTCTTTCTTTCCGATCAAAGTTTTCCAAAGCATCTCTCCCACATTCTTGAAAATATGCATCGGGTCTACCAAATGATTGATCACCAATTCACTCCAATAAGGGAGTTCATGAAAAATGGACAACTGTTTCATGCCAGCAACTGGATTTTCTGAATCCCACAGTTGTTTCCAATCGCTAGCTTTCATTTGGTGTTGCGCTTGTCGACCAATTTCTCCTTCACGTAAAACATGCCCATCAGGCAAATATCTATGATGTCCTTCATAGACAGGTTTACGTAGTGCTTTGGAATAGCATGCTTCGAGTCGTGGTCCGCATAAAGGACAAGCATGTGTTATCGGCCGCCGGACTGGAAGTGTATAACTGAAATCTTTTTTCACACGCGCGAAAGGTTGTTACACAGACACTTTGTAATCTTTTATATAAAGTAATGAAAAGAGATGCTCAGTGACGTTCGAGAGATCACCAAACTCTCTGTCTGGGTGATTTGTTTGTGGCGTTAGTGTGTGTCGAGTTAGTTAATTTAGAGTATCCTGTCTAATTTCTGAGTATTCTGTGTGTATCTGTGTCTCGTCTTGTCTAGTGTCTATTGGTATCTATTGCGGTTGTGAGTATCATCTACATCCAGTAGATCATTCGGTCTGTTGTCTGAAGTGAATCGTCTACGAATCCTTATTGCGATTGTTGTGTTAAGTTTGCGTATTGCGGTAGTACTCATTCTTGGAATGTTCTGCCAGTTGTTTGGTGAAGTCTGTGTAACTGTGGTAGTGTTTCTAACACTGTGCGGGAGCGTGTTGTCTTTAGCATTGAGATCTGTCATCCTACGGTAAGAGTTAAGCTACAGTAAGGATTTCTTGGGTTGCGTATTGAACCTTCAGTACGGTGTATCTGAAACACTAGAATTCTCTGTGTCTTCGGATGTTGGTCGGATTGTGGTACCTAGTCGGTAAAGGTTGAACGATTACTCTTGTCTCTAGTAATTTCAGTAAGTTTATGTGCAGATGCAATATAGCGTCTTAGTGTATGCGGTACACGTTGGCCCAGCTAAACCGTGAACTGTAAATGTCTAAGTACAACAAAATCTTGATAGAGCTCTCAACATCAGTATATTGCTGTTTGTAAGTGGTTAGTTTGGGAACTAAGTACAGGGCCTCTATCTAACAGACCCCTTCCACTCCCAAGAACCCAATAATCGTTTAAATGCGCTACTGACTGTTAGTCTCGCATTTTAAGCGTTTAACACTGGCGTCGTCTGTGGGAAAGTGGCAACAGATCAGATTGTTGCAAAATCAGTTGTGGAAACGTGACTGTAGAATATAAATCGACATTACTAGTACGCGATTAGTACCAAAAGATGATACATGCCAGTTACTCGATCCCGTGAAATGTATCCGAAGAACCGACAGCTTGGGGTACCTAATTTGCTAAGGACGCCTCTAGGAGGTAAAAGCGCAGATAGGTCTAACCCAGTTGTCAAGAAAGTAAAGAACGTTAGTAGTGATTCCGGTCATATTCCGGTGGAACGTACTACATCTCTGGTAGATTCCGGTACGATTTTGGCCCAATCTGTCGAAGAGATAGTAACTCCAGAATCTACCAGGACGCAACATGAGGTTAGTTTAACAACATTGGGTAAAGATTCCAATTTGTTTACGAATAGAAACGCTTTAGCCAAAGAAATCAGTAAAGGAGAAAAAGCACCCTATATTGGTGAAAAATCGACACATTTCGGTGATATTTCGGTAACAGTTGCTAAAAGATCGTAGTTTTCCGGCGACGGTTTATCATCTTTTGGTGAATCTTCAGCCAAATCACCGCTATTGGGAGAAAGCTTTCCTACATTTGACATCAAGCAGGAAGGTAGCTTGTTCAAAACTGAGATTCGAAACATACTGAACAAGATTATCGACCCGGAAAGTGCACCGACTCACAATATAGATTCTGACGGTCCAGATACTCAGCCTCGGGATACAGAAGATAGTCACAATACAACCATCAGCACGATGAACGAGCAACAACAACAACAACAACAACAACAACAACAACAACAACAACAGCAACAACAACATCAACAACAACAACAACTATGCCCTCCCAGGCCGACTCCAACAAGAGTGACGTACACCAAATTTGGTGGATTTCCAGGTGATGACCCAGATGCTCATGTACGCACATTTGAGATAAGTTACGCAGTGCTCAATCATCCACCTGATCCGGCATATAAAGCTATTGTCTTCCAATCTACATTGGTTAATGAAGCAGCTAGATGGCTTACAGAATATGATATTAACCATTTTGGCACCTATGAAGCAGTAAGGGATGCATTTCTGCAAAGATTCAGGCTAAAGAAGAATCCAGCCGAAATTTTTGACTCTTTGCAAAATAATAGACAGAAGATAAATCAAACAGTGCAGGAGTATGCCACTCTATTCAGAACCCATTTGAGGCAATTACCACCAGCACATGCTAACTTGCCGGATGACATTATTACTCAATGGTTTATCAATGGTTTGACTCCACAACTTAAACAGATTATGATCATACGTTGTGTAAGAGCTATGACGCTAGATGCCGTGATCGCAATGGCTTTGCAACTTGAAAAAAAGGTTGGCGGATTTACAGAAGATCTGGAGTGGTTAAAAGCAAATAGAAATGTCGCCGAAGACCCGACCAGAAAGATGTACTGCACTACATGCAAGAATTCAGGCCATACTAGTGCCACTTGTGCACTTAATCAGTTAGCGCTATCTGCAACACGACCGGACATACCACCGAAAACTGTGCGTACAATGCCAAAGTACAAGGGCCAGCAACTGTCAATGCAATTATTCAGGAACCACGACAACCAGCCAATCACTACGTACCACCACAATTGAGAAACAACTAGCAACAAGGCTACCGAAATTACCGAGGATAGAGAAATAACAACTACAATGCAAACCGTTGGCAGGCCGGACCAGCACAGGAAAACACTAATTTGCCACCACCTCGCTGCCTTTTTTGTGGTGAATTTGGCCACATTAGAAGATTTTGTAAGGATGCAGCTGAGTATGATGAGAGGAAGAAAGAACGTCAAAACCCAATGACTAATATGGTACAAATCACACCAGTAGAAACGCACGCTGCAGTAATTGAGACCCGATCTGGTAAACAACAGCAACCAGCAGGAGAAATATTTGAACCAGGCATACGTGAACAACAAAGGATGTATGATAAGGCTATTCAATGGACCACCGCTGAACCTCCTGTGTTCCCTGATCCTATTCCGGTGACCCAGGCTCCGTTAACCGAGGAAGGAACACAAAAACAGGATTCTAATTCAGTAGCAGGCACATCATCTTCAGCAGGCGCATCATCTTCAGAATCTGTGGAAAATACAATTCAATCACAAAAGGCCTGGGAAATTTTATCTAAAGCATCCATCACTCTTCCTCTAGGCCAATTACTTGCACTAGTACCGAGAGTTTGACAACAATTCCAACAACAATTTAGTCTTGTGCCTTCTTGCATTCCAGCAACAACAACAGTGCAACCAGAACCTGATTCTACAGTCGATCATTCAGTTCCTTTAATTACGGTATGGTATAAAAATCATAAAATCACACAGTTACTAATTGATGGAGGATCTGGTGCCAACATTGCTACTGCTGCACTGTGTAAAAAGTTAGGGTGGACCGAAGTCGAACCTGTTCAGTTTTTTGTCAGAATGGCCGACCAATCAAGAGTTCATCCAGTAGGACTTGTGCGAAATGTACCAATAACTTTACAAGGTACAACATTTAAAATGACCTTTGTCGTACTATAATTACCAGAATCCACCCTTGATTATAATCTCCTTTTCAGCCGTCCTTGGCTGAAGCATGCTAAGGTGATACAAGATTGGTCTGCACAGGAACTCACTTTCAAAGATAATAATCGTAAATACATTGTAAAATTAGATGCTATACAACCTTGCGAGTTGCATGCTAGACCCTATTTTGCAGAACCAGTCCATATGCTAGATGGGTTGTCAGATGATGAAGAAGAAGAGTTTCTGAAAAATAACATTGACTTGATCTCAATAGGAACTGTTCATCTACAATCTGTTGTAGATAATTGGAATCCTGCAGTTTGTACGGTGATGTCTGTAACAGAAAAAGATAGGAAAGAAGATAAGGCTACCATAGATGACGCTAATCTACAACAACTTTTTAAGCCAGCTGAGGATACAGAGAAGCCTCGACAATTCTATGTTCCAGAAGATCAGCTAACCACCTACAATTTAGGGGATGAAGAAAATCCACGTCCTGTTAAGATAAAGGAAAGCTTACCTGAGTTATTTCAAGCAGATTTAATCCAACTACTTTGAGAATTTTTTGATGTATTTGGATGGGATTACAAAGATATGAAGGGTCTGGACCCACACATCTATCAACACAGGGTCATGTTGAAGCCGAAAACTAAACCACTTAAGCAACCCAGCTACCGGATGAATCCGAACTATGCATCACAGGTAAAAGGAGAACTTGTTAGGCTACTCAAAGTCGGATTCATTGTACCAGTAGAGCACGCTAAATGGATCTCACCAATTGTTATTGTGCCTAAAAAGAATAAGCAGCTACAAATATGTGTAGACTACCGAAAACTGAATGCAGCTACGGTGCCTGATCCATTTCCGCTACCTTTTCTTGACACGATGCTTGATAGAGTAGCAGGACATGAAATGTATTCATTCTTAGATGGGTACAGTGGGTATAATCAAGTTCGAATGGCTGAACAGGATATACCAAAGACCGCTTTCATTACCAATTGGGGTGTTTTTGCTTGTACTGTTATGTGGTTTGGATTAAGAAATGCCCCCAGTACGTTCCAAAGGTGTATGCAAGAAATATTTTCTCCTTACCTTACCTCTTTTATGCAAGTATATCTTGATGATTTTTTGATTTTCGGTAAGATGATAGCACACCTGTTCCATTTACGGTGGTGCTTTGAAAAGTGCAGAGAATACAGACTCTGTTTGAACCCAAACACTCATTTGGCAATACCACTGAACCGATTGATAACCAAGACTCCTCGACAATTTGAGTGGACCTCCGACTGTCAAATTGCTTTTGATCATCTAAAGGGATTACTAACATAGGTTCCAATCTTACAGCCTCCTGACTGGGATCGCCCATTTCATATATTTGTTGATGCTTCAGATATAGCAATAGGGAGTGTTCTAATGCAACAAACCGATAAGTGGTTCAGACCAGTGTACTATGCAAGTCAAAGATTGGCCCCTGCTGAAAAGAATTACTCTGTAACAGAAAAAGAATGTCTAGGCCTAGTATATTCTGTCAAGACATTCAGGCATTATTTACTTGGCCGTAAATTTACTTTTCATGTAGATCATGCTGCACTTGTCTATCTAGTTCGACAACAACATCTAGGTGGTCGTTTAGCACGATGGGTTCTGCTTTTACAAGAGTTTGACTATGAAGTTATTCATCGGCCAGGCAGTTCACATGCCTTAGCAGATTTTCTTTCTCGCTTAGATTCCGGTGAAGCTCCGGTCGGTGTAGATGACACAACATCGACAATTTATGTTTCTGAACCGACTAATGATGAAACTGTGGACCCACCTATGCCATCTACATACTATGATCAGATATTAACCTTTCTCACTGATGGATGCCTTCCATCTCAGACTTCTACGGCAATACGCAGTAAAATTGTAGTTTTCAGCTGCCGATTTCGGTTGATTGCTAGGGAATTATACTATATGGATCACACTGGAGTTTTACTTCGTTGTATTCCACAACATGAAGTTAACTCAGTCATTAATTTGGCTCACTCAATTCCTTCCGGTGGCCATTTTGCAGCAGACTTAACACACCGGAAAATTCTGCAACGTGGTCTTTGGTGGCCTACTATGTACAAGGATGTATCACAGTTTGTCAAACAATGTGATAGTTGTCAGAGATCTGGACAGCCACTACAACCTCATCTTTTCCCTCTACAACCTGTCTTGCCATTAGAGCCTTTTCAAAAGTGGGGTCTAGATTTTATTGGACCTATTATTCCACCAACAATACTCAGTAATAATCGTTATATTTTGACATGTACTGATTATGCTACCAGATGGGTAGAAGCCTGGGCTTTACGGTCTGCCACAGCTGTTGCGGTAGCCAAGTGTCTACTGAAAGATGTCTTTCCACGTTTTGGCTTACCGCTAGAACTTGTTACAGATCAAGGCACTCATTTTGTCAACAATTTAATGAAAGTACTCACACATTTCTTCCAAGTCACGCATAAGGTTAGTTCTCCTTATTATCCTCGTGCTAATGGTTTGGCTGAAAGTACAAACAAGACTTTGTTGAATATGCCTCGAAAATTAATTTTGGACGCACCGAAAAGATGGGATCAACTGTTACCTGCAGTATTATGGGCATACCGGACGACATCCAAAGTAGCAACAGGATTAATCCCTTTCAAACTAGCCTATGGATTGGAAGCCATAGCACCGATGGAGATAGTTGTGCCAAGTTTACGAGTAGCAATCACTCAGAAACTGCTACGTGAACAATCTCTGTCATTTCGGTTGGATACACTCAGAGAATTAGACGAACATCGATGGCACAGTTTTTTGACTATTCAGGAAGTACAACTAAGACAAGCTCGAACACATGATCGATATCTAAGGAGTCCAATTTTTTCGGTGGGACAACTTGTACTCTTTTACAATGCAAAGTGGAATCACTCTGCTGGCAAATTCAAGTTACGATGGTTCGGTCCCTACCGGATTGCTGAACAAGTGGGCCCAGCAACTTTTCGGTTGACCACTTTGACCGGAATTCCTCTTCCAAAGGTGACAAATGGATCAAAGGTGCGGCCGTATCAACAAGCATCTAATCCACACTGAAATGTTTCGCGATTGGCTGCGTCCTTGGCGTTCTCTTTTCTTTTATTTTCTTTTCTTTTCTTTTTTGTGTGCTTAATACAATAAGTCTGTAGATATCCACGTTTTGATACCTAATTATGTCCACAGCCGCCCTGCCCTTTCCAGCTACTCATACATGCACACTGAAGTTAAGAAGTTATCATCTCAATGTCGCACGATGATTAGTCATTTTAATTGCTCTCCACTGCACCGCATCTACTTAACCTTTTCTGTTTCACCGAAAATCGCTATTGTGTTTGTGTGATTTGTGTCATTGTGCATACCGTGTGTTCTGTGTACTTGTGATTGCTTTCTCTGTGTGCGCCATGGAAGCTTTGGCTAACTATGCCGCTTTCCGTGATGGACTCCCTACCGACGTAGGAGAGTTCTTGCGCATCCGTGGGCTATCCAATTTCGCTGAACTGCCTTGGCATTCAGTGGAATCCCACCCCTTCTTTGCCCAGATCATCTCCACCATCGCCAACACACCTGCCACCGAGCACAGTTGGCCAATCACCTCCCTACCATCCCATACAGTGATCACCTTCCAAACTTTCGCTGAGTCGTTTCGACTCCCTTTGCAAGGTCGGGAAAATGGCCCGAACCTCCCCGTAGCAACGATGATACAACCATTTCCTAGGTATTCATCAAACGAATACGCGATACTATATCGATCGGAACCTGAAAGATCTGCCCTTCAGTTCTTAGTAGCTATCCTGAACCTACAGAAACGTACTTATGGAATATCTCGTCCCTTCTACTCCGCCATAGACTTAGCCGCCCGAGAACCTGTAAATTTTGCGTCCTACTTCTTCCACCGCATTCACAAAGAATGCGTGGCAATCATCAAATAGGTAAACAAGGGAGGAATGCCAAGATCGAGACTCCCTCATATCCTATCCTTCCTGTTTTTGGCCATTCTTGCTGCACAACCACCACCCAGAGGCATGGTCCTACGCCATGAAGAGTCTGTGCAATTATTGGAGGATGATGAAGAAGACGAAGAAGAACTAAATCAACTCTTCCGCCGGAAGAGAATCAGGATCAGTTCATCTGAAAGTGAAGCCCAGGGATCAGCCGAAGGAAACAAAGAAGATGACAAGGAACAAGAAAGCAAAACGAAGAAACCTTCCACGACACCGCCACATCTATGCAGCACGAATCATCTGCGCAGTCATCTTCAGAAGGGCAACAAGAACAGGAGGATCACACTGAAGCCGACACAAGCTCGTCAGAAGAGGCATCACAGCAACAATCGGAGCCGGAAAAACAAAGAGATGAAGAACAGGTCGTTAAGGATATTTTCGATGAACTGCTTAGAGCAGTAGAATCCACAATTGCTGATACCGCCGACACTGCACAACAAACCATAGATAAGGTAACGCAGACTCACTCTGTCCTTCCCACTCCCCCACCAGAGCCGCCACTCAACCCCATTATCCCTATCCAACCCATCCACCCCAACGAACCCACTACCTCTTCTTCCTCATCCCCCAACTCCTCTCCACCGAAATCCCAGCAGCTGCTCAACACGTCCTCATCCCAACCTCGACCTCAGCCGCCACTTCCTTCAATCCCTACAATCTCTGAACTTGCAAACATGGGCCAACTGTAAATTCACTTATCACAGCAATTGCCAATCCAGATGAGAGAAGTCACTGATATCATTCGAAATGAGTTACAACACAAGGTAGATGTCCTAGAAGCAGATATCACGCCTCTACAGGAAGCGATAGATGCGGTCAAAGCAGAAAACCATCAACTGCAATCCCAAATTACCCATCTCCAAGCCCAGCTTGCAGAACAGCAGACAATTGCCAATCAGAGAGATACAGCACTAGCAGATGTCCATCAAAAGGACAAGTTATTAAGCGAAGCACAAGCCGAAATCTATAAAATGAAGCAAGAGTTACAAGATAAAAAAGATGCAAGAATCGCATTAGGAAATCTACTCGAAGAGACCAGAGTTCAACTAGATGAAGTGGTACAGAAAGGCCAAGAACAGCACGATCTGGCAATGAAGACAGCGGAAGAACTACAAAGATACAAGGATCAATTAGCAGATGTAAATAATATGCTCAAACGTTATTTGTCAAAAGAAGCTTAAACACAGAAGGTAATAACAGATCTCCGCAGAGAAAGGGACGCAAACTCCAGAACCATTCAGTTCCAGAATCAAGAGATCGAAAGAAGGGAAACTCAACTCGACAATCAAAAAGAAAGAGTAATCAGTATGGAGAAACAAGTTGCAGAAATGAAGATATCCAGAGATGCGGCGTTGTCCAACGAATTCTACCTACAAGAAGCTTTTCTACAGACGCAAGCAGAGATTTTGCTCACCGAAGCCATAGCATTAAGTTCTGTAAGAGTAGATGCACAGCTAGTAGAACCGGACACCCTCAAACAAATGTTAGAAACTCTAAAGAAAAAGATCACCCGCACCTTTAGATTAGCTAGAAATATGTACTTAGAAGGCATTATAGATGAGCAGTAAATTTGAAAAACCTGCGGGTTCGAGTCCACCGTGCGTGCCAGAGTGTTATCGGCCGCCGGATTGGAAGTGTATAACTGAAATCTTTTTTCACACACGCGAAAGGTTGTTACACAGACACTTTGTAATCTTTTATATAAAGCAAGGAAAAGAGATGCTCAGTGTTGTTCGAGAGATCACCAGACTGTCTGTCTTGGTGATTTGTCTGTGGCGTTACTGTGTGTCGAGTTGGTTAATTTAGAGTATCTTGTCTAATTTCTAAGTATTCTGTGTGTATCCGTGTCTCGTCTCGTCTGTTGTCTATTGGTATCTATTGTGGTTGTGAGAATCATCTACATCTAGTAGATCATTCGGTCTGTTGTCTGAAGTGAATCGTCTGCGAATCCTTATTGCGATTGTCGTGTTAAGTTCGCGTATTGCGGTAGTACTCATTCTTGGAATGTTCTGCCAGTTGTTTGGTGAAGTCTGTGTAACTGTGGTAGTGTTTCTAACACTGTGCGGGATCGTGTTGTCTTCAGCATTGAGATCTGTCATCCTACGATAAGGGTTGAGCTATAGTAAGGATTCCTTGGGTTGCGTATTGAACCTTCAGTACGGTGTATCTGAAACAGTGGAATTCTCTGTGTCTTCGGATGTTGGTCGGATTGTTGTACCTAGTTGGTAAAGGTTGAACGATTACTCTTATCTCTAGTAATTTTAGTAAGTTTATGTGCAGATGCAATATAGCCTCTTAGTGTATGCGGTACACGTTGGCCAAGCTAAACCGTGAACTGTAAATGTCTAAGTACAACAGAATCTTGATAGAGCTCTCAGCATCAGTATATTGCTGTGTGTAAGTGGTTAGTTTGGGAACTAAGTACAGGGCCTCTGTCTAACAGACCCCTTCCACTCCCAAGAACCCAATAATCGTTTAAACGTGCTACTGATAGTTAGTCTCGCGTTTTAAGCGTTTAACACATGGTAACCCGAAATCGATAAACCTGAACATTCACCATAACCAGGCCAATCATGCATTGTCCACATAAGTATGCCTTGCACTCGCAAGTCTCGTCTTCTTATAGGTTGAGACATGTCACGCACAGTGATCCCATCCCATAAAATACGCAGTTCTTCCACAAGTGGTGCAAGATATACATCCATGTTTTTTACCTTATACTTACCTGGTACAATAAGAGCTAATAATAAATGACCTTTCTTTGTGGCCAACCATGGTGGGATATTATAATGGACCAAACATACAGGCCATGTGCTCCATGAAGAACTGCGTAATCCAAATGGATTCACTCCATCCATAGCTAGGCCTAGACGTATGGACCGAGGCTCACTAGCAAACTCTGGCCACTTACTATCTATGTGCTTCCAAGCATGAAAGTCAGCTGGCACTCGCATTACATTATCTGTAGACCTGCTCTTTGTATGCCATGACATTAACTCAACTATAGATTTGCATCTAAACATGTTCTTAATTCATGAAATGATAGGAAAGTGGCGAAGAACCTTTGCGGGGATTGCTTCGCCTATAACGTCTTCTCTAAATCTATTTGCTCCACACTTTGGACATACGTGGAGATGCTCATACTCATTCCGAAAGAGAATGCAATCATTCGGACAAGCATGAATTTTCGTATAATCCATTCCAATGGACTGTAAAAGTTTTTTCGCATCTCCACGTGTTGGAGGCATGTCATTGCCCTCTGGCAAAATTTGATCTTTAAGAAGCCTGCAATAAGCAATTAAAATGATATTAGTAAATGAAGTTATTGTGATACAACAATGAAAGCCAATTTGTTCTCCACTTACCTGAACAATTCAGTGACACTACTATCTGACCATCCATAAATGGATTGTAGATTGAGCATCGCGAGTGAAGCACATAGTACAGCTATCTTTGCTCCATTGTAAAGTGGTAAACGAGCTAATCTTTGCATGTTTTCATATTCTTCATCAACTTCTGATCGTGGAATTTTGTGTCCATGAAACTCTCGTCGACACCTTCTTCACCATCATGATCTTCCTCCATTCATGCACTCACTCTCTAGCTATTTTCAAAGCTAAGCAACAAGAGCCTCATTCATTGCCTAGTATAAAGTGGTAAGTGTATCCCAAGTAGAAATCAACTCTTCCTTCAAATCTCTAATCTTTGCTATTTTGTAAGAGGGAATGTGAGGAATAATGGCACGTTGAACAGACAAGGATATCAATGCATGTCCTTGAGCATCTCTGCCATCCAAACAATTGTGCTCTATAGTAGGTGCAACAAGAACTACAACAGGACCATGAACATGAAGAATATCACCATCTTCAATGCCATCTACATCACTTTCCATAACTGTATTTGTAGGTGTAATAGGATGTTTTCCAATACATTGCAACAAAATATTTCACAATCCTTTTGCAACTAGTACATGATGCATCATATAAGCCCATAATGGGTAATTGGTACCATCCAACTTATCCTTGACAACCAACATATGGAATACATCACTATTTTTAGCGATGCCCACTAACTAAAATACCCTCATGCAAAAAAAAAAGAGTGTATATCAGAAAGTTAAACGGAACTTACTGCATTACAAGGAACAAGGAGTCTAAAGCATTGAACATGAACATGCTCCATTGGAGTATTTCTCAGAAGACATACAGTGCTCTGAAGTGGACATGACAACATATATGCTCTGAACACATATGTCCGTGAATGCATCATGATGGCGACAATGCGGCCTCTTGCATCTTAATCACCCGTTCCATGTTCGTCCTTCGTCTCTCGTTCCCACAGTGAATTCTTCGCGTTTGTGCGCATCTGTGTGTAGTACTTTCTATGGCGATGATTGGGGTTACCTAGACTATGTTCATGCACAAACCCTGTAATGCGGGATGTTGTCAAATTCGCGCGTTCAACTGTGCGAAAACAGATTGGTCGTTTCCGAAAAAATAATCAAAACTTCACATCATCGTCTCAACTTGCATCACGGGATCTTCGGATTATCGTCTGTAGCACGTAGTACAGGAATCGACTTTTCGGTTGCTGTCTGTGGCTGATGCAGAGAGAAAACGCTTCAAAGCACATCATAAGAATATGGCGATACCAGTAGAGAGAAACACTAGAACAACATATAAGAGCAACTGCAGTAGGCCACTGTACACAGTTACCATCTAGCAAGACATGTGCTTGCTATCAGAAAATATTTCGAAACTTTGTTCATCTTCAAGTAAGTAGAATACGATAAAACTGAACTTTCCTGCGTGCGTTTGCTCTCATTCATAGCGCATTGAACTTAAAAACATTAGCTGTAGGAAGTCATCATCAAGGGAAAGGCTTCTTCCGAGCTGGATTTCAGAGGACTTCTATAATATGTCATGAGCATTCTGTCCATTATAGGCCTGCAATGATGTATCTGTAAGCTCATGGCTGACGGCACGTAAAATCCTCGCTTTTAGTTGGATTCACCGTAAAATCCCGGATTGATCAGAGATAGTACTAAATTTTCGAACAGAGAAAACTCAGTAGAACCGTCCATGTATGAGCTGTCCGACGCTTGGCACAAGGTGATGGCTATGTCCATTTTAATAATGCGCAAGTTTGATCATCCATGAATCCGCCTTCAAATTCAAGTATACCGAAAGACATAGCAAAATCATGTAATTAACGATAAGGATTATGGATCGTCGAACCCACTCTGACAACACGTATATCCGGAAGTGAGCTATGGCGTACAAGCGCATATACCAGGAAGAGACATATTCGAGGGAAAACCTCCGAAGCCACGGACTACGTAAGCCATTCATACATTACACAAAAGTAGTACATGTAGCCTTACAGCCTTGAGGATGATGCGTATGCTGCAAGGAAATTGTTTCCCAATACTGCATCACAAGGAATCTAAAGCGATGGACATGGAGATGATCAAATCGTGTAATTATCAGAAGACATAGAGTGGTCTGAAGTGGACATGGAGAAAACGACGATCAGATCCTCCTTTGAACTACAGCAATGTCTGAACCATTCCATGGATCTTCTCGAATGCGTCATGATGGCAACGATGCGGGCTCTTGCATCTCAATCACTGCGTTTCGATGTTCTTTTTTTGTCTCTTGCACTTACGGTGAATCCTCCGCTTTTGTGCGCATCTGTGTGCAATACTTTCTTTGGCGATGATTGGGGCTACACAAACTGTGTCTTGCACAAACCCTGTCACGAGGGATGCCATCAGGTTTTACGTGTTCTTATCCGACAACAGATTCTTTGTTTTCGAATAAATCATCAAAACTTCAGGTCATGGTCTCCACTTGAATCACGAGAGCTTCAGAACATCGTCTCTAGCACGTCCTACAGGAATCGACATTCATGCTCGTGAATTCTCATTCTTAAGCTTTTACAATTGGTCATTTTAGGTTATAGACCTTGGTTAAACTTTACATTTTGCCCAAACTTATACTCAATACAAACAAAAAGAAAAAAATGAATATAGCATTTATTGTAGGATCGTGTTAGAGCACACAAAGTAGAGAAAAATGAGTGGAAAAAGGAATAAAGTCATTAAAACAGAATCTAACCAGATTGTTTTGTTTTTTACGTACTGTATTCTTGTATAATGTTATCATCATTGTCTCCTCAGGTCTCCTATGTTTTATTTCTCAATGTAAATAAACATGTCACTGATATCGACGTTTTTTAAATCAAATTATCTTTCACACTTTTTAATGTCTTTGGTATTTTGTTGGCTCATGGATTGTTAGTAAACAATGAGTGGACACGAATTGGTGTAGAAGAGAGCTTTCTTAACTTTACATATAAGAAATTTTATAAAATCAGCTAGTATTATTGAGTGAACGCAAGATGGTGTAGAATGAAAGCATTTTAGGTAATAATTGTTATTGATGAGTAAACATAGGATGTTGTAGAATGAGATTAGAGTAAGTAATTGGAACCTCTTTTGGGTCTTCCTTTCAGCTCAATTTTGCTCAATTTCACTTTGCAAATCACAACTTTCGCTCTTTGGTAATAATGTCGCATTCAAAACTATAATGAGAACCTCAAAGTGCATGTTTAAGTTCAAAATGTAATATAAAACGACTCATAGCACCTAAGCTTTCCAAACTCCGTTACCATTAGAAAAGTAATTAAAAAAAAGGAAAAGGTTTCAGAGAGGCACATATGCTAGTAGCTCAAACTAGGTCGAGTATCCAAGATGCATGACTCTCTGAAGCTTCACTCGATTTTCCACATATTTATATGCCATTAAACCTCATATAAAATATTTAACAAAACCAAAAAGTTTGAAGTTATGTTCGATATCATAAAATATGATCATATATTCACATATTAGAAGTGTCTTACTTGTTGGTAGTTTGAGATACATTTGGTAGTTTTTTAAACTTGTATCTCTTTACAACTGATAAGAAAAGGCTCTAGCTCTGTCTTGAACTTTAGTAATCATCTATCCTTATCTTACCTGAGAATATAATTTATGTATTTCAAAAGTCCTTTTCTGCTTGGACTCACTCATTTTGTTATCCTACTTCAAAAATTTTACCTCTTTGCTACTGATAAGCAAAGGCTCTAGCTTTGTTTTGAGATTTAGTAATGCTATCCTTATCTTACCTAGGAATTTAATTTGTGTATTTCAAAAGTCCTTTGAATCTTGGACTCACTCATTTTGCTGTCTTACTTCAAAACTTTATCTCTTTGCTAATGATAAGCAAAGGCTCGAGCTCTATCTTGAAATTCAGTAATGCTATCCTTATCTGACCCTGAATATAATTTATGTATTTCAAAACTCCTTTGAAGCTTGGACTCATGCATTTTGTAGTCGTATTACATAAGAAGCTCGCAATTCAAACTAGTACATAATCATGAATGGGCAGTATCCCATAGCTTTATGTGTAGCATGATTGAATGAAACTTTAGCAATGGGTAGCACCATTAAACCATACTCAAGCTAAGTTATTATCTAACCTTTTAAATATTCTTTCCAAAATTTGATACTAATATCTTGATCTAAAATAATTTGGAAAGTAAGAAATAATATTTGGTATATGTGTTCTACAAAAACTTTGGCTAACTATATTGTCTTCATTGCACTTAGTGTCGTGATAAGCTTGGACGTTCTATTTAGCCTATGATCACTAACAATATCAAATTTTGTTCTCATTGAGTCTTGGATATACCTATTATAAAATCCATGTAGATACTTTCCTACTTCCCATCAAAAAAATCTATGGGGTGAATCAATTGTTATAATTTTAATACTTTAACTTTAGTTAGCTCACATTTGTACATTTGATTGCATGTTCTTTGACATTGTTAAAAACTCCACGAAACCAAGAACTCTCTTTCAGTAAAGTCATAATTGTTTTTAGTTTTTCGATGTGCTACACTAGACATAACATCACATTCATACAAAACTTATTTTCTTAGTAGAAATCGTTTGAAAAAAAGTTAACTTAGTTGAAAATCATCTTTGAATACTATAATTTTATCACTTGAATCCTTCTTGACTAGTTATCCAATAGCCCACCTTACGGGACCCCTAGGATTAATGGCTTCCAAACTTGAGGAAGATGTAGGATCCCCGTGTTTTCTTTGATGGACTCAAGCGAATGATTGGCGATATGACTAGAAATCGACCCATTTAACTTAGGTATGGTAAGGTTCGGCCAATACCTTAAAATTTCTCTTAGTGTAGCCTAACTCTTTGTGGTAACAGAAACACTTAATGCGGTTTCATGGTTAGACATAATGTTGATTTTACAATCATGTCTCTATCTTTTAACAACATGAATAATAACTTACAAATTCTTCTCATATCTTGCACAGTTGTGTTTAGAAAGATCTAAATTATTCTATAAGAAGCAACTAGGTATTCTGCTTGTATTAAACTTACAAAAACTCAATAATCACTTCCATATTGGCTCATTTGGGATGCATTTTCTATAAAATAGGATTTTCCATTATTTAGATCTCAACTTTTTGCATACTTTCACTATGTTGTTTTCCCAAATAGAATGTTTCCCACTTCCTTTTGAGTTATTCTAACACTTAGATAACTATTCATGCATAACGTTTGATGTTACTATGATACAATCAAGATGAACCAACTATGATCTTCATGCCTTCGAGGTTTCCCAATTCACTAAACTTAAGAATGGCTTATCATCAATATGACATCCTGTGATACTCTATGTATTAAATATTACACCTTTGCTTTGTAAAACTTGCACTTGATTTCTCATCCATAAACTCAGTGTCCCCTTAACACTTTGTAACTTTTTCTCAAATATTTTAAAGCATATTACTTACTTGAACTATAAACTATAGATAAGTAGATCATCAAGAAATTCTTATATCATCAGAAAATTCTTATATAAAACGTCTAAGGTAGAGAATTAAAAGTTCTAAGCATTAGTCTTACTATTTTGATTGAGGCGTTGGTGAGTCCAAAGGGCATCATTGAAAACTCATGCTATACATACATTGTTTTGAATGTTATTTTAGGGATTTAATCTTCTTTGAATCTAACTTGATGATATCCTTAGCTAAGATCAAGTTTAGTAATAATTTGTTTCCATAAAAATACTCAAAGAAGAATCTTCCATCTTCATGATGAAATTTTTTTCTTCATTATTACCTTATTAAGTTCCCTATAGGCAATGCACATTATCATGAAGTCATATTCCTTTGGAAACACTAATATTGATGCTAGTCAAGAAGAGTTACTTGGTAATATGAAACCCCTTTTTAAGCTAATTTGGAATTTACCTTCCACTTCCTCTTTGAGAAGTGTTATCCCATATGGTTCTTGACTATTGAGTTCATATTAGCAACCCATTTGATAGACTCAGCTATGTCTCCCTAGAAAATGGTAATCCACTAGGTGAATCCCCAATATCTTTATAGTAAAAAAAATTAAGTTTGAAATTAACTTACAAAAGAACAAGAAAATGGGAATTAATGTTAAGTATTTACATTTTTATGAAAATATTAATTTATGGAAATTTCCAATGAAAAGTCTTTTAAAGGAGCAACAGTTTATAGCTCTTGGGCTAAATCTTCCTCTAGCATATGAAAGAGTTCATGAAATTTGATTTGAGGTGATACATTATTCTAACCTTGGATTCTATGATTGTTCTATTCCTTATTAAAATCAAGAGTATTAGTGTGGTAAACACATGTGAACATACATGATGCACCATGTATTGGTAGCAAAAGCCTTCTAGTGGAATATTGTAGAACGTGATGAGATGTGCCCTCCCACAATTGCATATATTGTGAAGCAAGTGATGGATGTGGTGTCGCACATCATGATCTTCATGTTTGTGATCCTACTTTGGTTCTTATTGCACCTATCTTAGAGTGTATTCTTTAGGATGGTTGAGATGCAATGGAGCATGCATTAATATGTTTGGTTGTCTAATGTGCCATTACCTTTGACATTCCCCCATGAAAAATAGCCAAAGATGTTGGGAATACTTTTACCACATCATATTAAGCAAGAAATGAGGTTTATGTTGCTTAGCTTCGAAAATAATTGGAGAGCGCAATTATGAATGAAGGAAATCCAATATATACTCTTTTGAAAAGTTTAATGATTTCGAAAAGCAATTGAATGCTTTAGATGAAATCATGTTAGACGATTCACTTGTTTAGGCTATTCTTAATCATCTTCTAGATTCTTATCAAGGTTTTCGTTCTCCTCTTTATCTTATGATGAAAGAGATTCCAATTGCTCTATCTATTTGAGGAATAAATCTCTACATTTTTTAACATGATCAATCTAGAAAAAATAGGTCAATTATGCATGTTGTAGATCATGTTTTCTTAGCTAGTAAAAAGGACAAAGGTAAATCTACCCTTTCTAGTACAAAGTACAAATTTCCCAATGGTGCACAGTCAAAGATGGAAGATAAGGATGACAAAAAAAAAACATTTCTCCAAGTACTATAAGAAAAATGATAATATTATTAAGAGTTTCCTAAACTGAATGCAAAGGAGGTGAAGAAGAAAGTAGCTAGATTGGTTATTGCAAAGGCCTCTACTACTAAGATTCAGTCCACTAATCCTTTTGTTTTTAATAAAAAAGATGTCTTGTATCCCACGAAATAGGGGAAGAATAGAAAATGGCTTGGGCTTGGTAGAAAATCTAAGTTTTACCAAACAATATAGAAACATTTAAACAACTTTTCAGCCTCCCTCATGGGTGGCCAATATACTTTTTGTCTTGTTATTTTCCATGATCAAGATTCTATGGTGTTTGAAGAGGGGGGGGGGGGGTTTAACAACTACATATTCTTCTACCTAAGAAGACAAGAGATTTCTCAATCAACCATGCTTTTGAAATGATGCCAAAGTTGGCCGCACATCATTCTTTCCCAATCTACCAAAGTACTTACCCATTGATGGCATTGCAAAAGGTAGAGGAGCTACTAATCACTTTACTACAGAGTACTTGCTTCCTACTAACTTGACTTTCTAGCTTCAAAACCTTGGCAGGACTTTCCCACACTAAAGGAAATCC
Source organism: Ceratopteris richardii (assembly GCA_020310875.1). Classification (NCBI taxonomy): domain Eukaryota; kingdom Viridiplantae; phylum Streptophyta; class Polypodiopsida; order Polypodiales; family Pteridaceae; genus Ceratopteris; species Ceratopteris richardii. Next base: position 7,290,254 of record CM035434.1, read on the forward strand.
TAAGGCAAAAACTAAAAAGGTGAACAATGTCCTCTCTACCACTAAGATACTCTTTACACCACTAGGGGCCCTTTAAAATGTTTAGCTTTAACATTGGTCCAAAATCCCTTGTGGGTAACTTTCCACATTATAACCACGTTTTTTTTCCTTAGTGAGTGGGTGCCATAGGGCCATGAACATAAATTGCCATTTGATAGTTAGCAAGTTTAGGCATCACCTCTTGTTGAGGGCAAAATGTACATTCAACTATTTCTTGAAACTCAAGACCTTTTACAAGTTGTTGCCATTTATCCATCTTAAGCCTTCAATTTTCTTTTTTTTTTGGGGGGGGGGGTGTGGGGGGGAGGTAATCATGTCCAAGAAGTCCTAGCACTTTACATAGAAGAACAAATAGAGTCTATAATCGACCTGTTACATGTTTTCGGTGTGATCAAATGGTCATATATACAAGAATTGGGTTGCATATAAGAATGCATGTAAACAAAAGTTGTTACTTGAATTTGAACAAAAATATGAAATTATTATGATCTTTTACCTTTACACTTGAATTGAGGAAGATCGGGTATGAAAGCATATCTTGACCACTTACGACATAGTACAAGATCATTTACTAGATTGAAGAAGCAATGGATGCCAAAGAAGCATACACTACTCAATCTAATGATTTTGAAAGTAGTTCTTCAACTAAATGTGAATCAAGATGAATCATTACACATAGATACACAAAGATCTGAGAAATTTTCGAATAAACGATTACAACCAAATAAAGAAGAACATGGAAAATCAATTAAATTCAAAAGAAAGGAAGATGTGATAGCCCATATCCAACTTGATGCAATTTTTTTGTATAATGATAAATTTATTTATTGTAAAAAAGGTAAAAGTTTTATGGAAGATAGATGCAATCTTAGTCTAACCAAAACTAAAGATGAATATGAGAATATCTAACAAGAAGGTGATGACAATATAAGTACAGGCAATGACCAAGATGGTGATTCAAATTGTGAGCAAAAAGATAGAGAGAAAATATCAAGAATAATTGATAAAATCATTAAAAAAATGGATACCAAGTTAAATGTTTCAATTGATTTCTTAACATACACTCAAAAATAAGAATAACATTACAAAAATGTTTTTATAAAAAGGAAGATTCCTCTATTAAGTTGAAAAATGACTAGTAATGTGTTTTGAAAATATTTTTTTGTAGGTATTGACAATGAAGATGAAGATGAAGATGAAGAGATCCAAAGATAGGGTATGGTGAGAAAAATTTTAGTGAGGAAATTGTAAACAATATTTTCTTTTATACTAACTTTGGTGTTTTTCATGAGAGAGGAACATGCTGATGAGGATATTGAATCATAGTTTTTGATTTTAAATCTCTAGTTTTAGCACCATGATGATATTCTCTGTTGGATGTATATACGAGTGTGATAGACACATGAGAAACACACACAAGGAGGACAAATGTAGCAAGACACATGGAGAAGACGGATGGCTAGAATAGCTCTCTCTATTGAAGATGAACTAAACTGAAATAAGAGCTTAATAATATCCCTAAGTACACAGTATCACCACATATGCGTGAATCATGTATGTGGTAACATGGGGGAAAAACTTCTAGCCAGCACTAGAGTAAAAAAGTGCACATGTATAGGTAAAAGGTTCACATCAAAGATACTCCAAGAACACATGTGTAACAAACCCCCCTAAAGCAAATGATGTGAAAACATACAAGGAGTGAAAAATCAGCCCCCATAAGGTAATAAACCTAAAGCTTTGTGAAAAGCTTCAAATTTTTCGTGCGCAAGCGCTTTGTTCAATACATCGGCCACATTAACTTGTGTAGGCACATATACCAAATCAATATCTCTTGGATGAAGGCACTCTCTCAAATAGTGATGATGGAGCTCAATATGTTTTGTCTGTGCATGAAACACTCAGTTTCATGCAACCAATGCACTCCAACTATGAATGAGAATATGCATAGCAACATCAATCTCCATGCAAAGATCCATCAATAGGCATCTCAACCATATACACTCCAATGTAGTTGTGACAATTACCCTATACTAAGATTCAAAACTAGATGTTGCTAATATAGGTTGCCTTTTACGCAACATAGATATGCATGAGTCTCTAAGGAAAAAGCAGTTACCACTAGCGGGCACGTGAGTATCATAACAACCAACCCAGTCAATATTTGTAAAAGCATGCAAGCATAGCTGAATATCTCTTCCATAAAAGAGATCTAAACTAAAAGTTCCTTTGAGACATCTAAACATACGTTTTACTGCTTGCCAATGCTTAGTGCCAGGGATATGCATGAATCAACTCAATTGAGAAACTACATTACTATATATGAGACCTTATGTTGCATGCATATATAAGACATCCCATAGCTTGCTGATAAAGAGAAGTGTCAAATGCATCAGTAGAGGCCTCAACTGAGAACGTAAATACTATCTCAACTAGTGTGGAAACTAGCTCCAAATTGTCAAAGTCAAACTATTGAAGTAGTTTTTCAACATACTTTGCTTGATGCATAACAAATCCCCCTCAAGAGATACAAATTGGATGCCAAGATAGTAGGTCAAAAGACCAAGATAAGTGACATAAAAAGTATGCTAGAAATCAGTCATAAGAATGTCAAGTTTTGCATCACATGACCCAATCAAGAGTATGTCATCAACATAAAGAAAAAGCATTGTAAGATCAGCCCCATGTTTGCACGCATAGAGTATGCTTTCACTTAGACTACATGTGAAGCCAAGAGCAATCAAGTGCTTATGGATTTTGTCATACCGTGCACGTGGAGCTTGCTTGAGACCTTAAAAAGCTTTATGCAAGTGACAAACCATATGCGTTTACCCTTTCATGGAAAATCTAGGAGGTTTGCTTCACAACGACCTCTTCTTGCAAATCACCATTCAAGAAAGCTATTTTTATGTCCAATTGATGTACTTTCCAACCTCGATGGGTAGTCAATTCAACCACCATATAAATGATAGTCATGCGAGAAGTAGGTGTGAAAATTTCCTCATAGTCAATGCCATATTGTTGCACATATCCTTTGGCAACAAATATAGCTTTGTAGAGATCAATGCTACCATCACACTTTCTCTTAATCTTGTAAACCAAATTTGTACGAATGGCATTTTTTCCTTTTGACAATTCGCATAACTCCCAAGTACCATTCCTATGCATGGCATCCATTTTTGATTGAATAGCACTGATCCATTTTGGATCTTGACATGGATCTTCAAAAGTAAGTGGATCCTCATTACATGATGTTTCAATAAGAGAATAATCCACAAAAGTACTAGATTCATGGTGAGAGCTTGATCTTGTCTACGAAGTAAAGGTGCACTCATTTTTTTGTCGTGCAAACTTTGTTTCAACCACTTTGGCATAGTCTGTGCATTGTTGATAGACATGCATCCATTATCTAATAAATCTTGAACATTTTATATCATGGTGGGATGAATTTCATGCTCATATTTCAGCCATACTTTGATGCAAATGTTCAGCCATATGTGGCTAGAAATATTCGGCAATTGTGATAATTTTTTACTGAAACTTTTCAGCCATGTTTGGCTGGAAATTCTCCCATTTTAAGCTCTATTTTTCTAGAAATTTTCTACCCTTTGAGCCTCACTTGTCTGGTCTACATGGCCATAGTCAAATGCACCATTTTGGAACAAAGTCATGCATGTATTGAACATATCCTGTGACCTAACTATTGGTTGGTTTTTGCATTCAAGTAGAGGGAAAACCATATTTTTAGAAAATACCACATCTCGAATCACAATTATTGTGTTCATCAATGGATGATACAAACAATATCCCTTACTTTGAACACTATAATCAAGAAAAATAAAATTTTTTCCTTGTCATCAAGTTTGTGATGTTATTGTGATGGCACAAGAGCATATGCCCAACAAAAAAACATGGCATATGGCTAACCATAAGCTTATGTCAATTCCAAGACTCATAAGAAGTGATGAATCTCAATGCTTTGGTAGGGCAGTGATTCAACACATAGTTTTCGCACATGATGGCTTCCATCTGAAACTTGGCAATGCTCTAGAGGATTCCTCTAAATGCATAATCCAATAAGATTGTAATATTAGCTTTATATATTAGTAGGAATTTAGTAATTTACAATAAAAGTGCTGGTCTCTTGTGTGAAAGGATCATTTTTAGGGCACATGTATATAAGCCACTTTGTGACTCTTTGTAAGGACTTTTTCCATTTCGAATGAACAGCTGAAATTTTCAAATTTGCTTCTTCTTCCCTTTAAGTTTGCATGTCTGTGTGCTGCTTGAAATGTGTGTATAGAGGTGTTATCTACCCTTTACCCTTCTCTTCTCACCATTTTAGTGTGTATGTGAAGCTTGGCGAGTTCTGGATCAAGAGTTAGTCTTTCATGCCACTCAATATTTTGCTCATAACTCAAAGTGCATTTGCCAGATTAGGCTTAAAAAACACCATTTGATGCACCTTGTTGAGAGCGTTTAAATGAACTCTGTATTTACTATATTCCTTTATCAAAGCTAAGTCAACATGCCAAATTTATGATTACCACTATAGCAATTATCACTACATGCATTTTAAGTGAAACAAGTGATTTGAGAGGTAGTTCTATCTAATCTACATGCATTATTTGCACATTCACTTCATTTGCCATTATGAAAGCACATTTCCTCAAACACTTGATACGTCTATGTCCATGGATTGATAAATTAATGCATTTATTAATCCACCACTATATGCACTTGTTGATGACTCAAGCATAGTCTCCTTCATCACAAGTCACGAAGATCTGTTGAGCTTAGGTACACACACTCACTCTCCAACTATTCTCAGAGGTAAGAAACACGAGCCTCATTTCTTCGTTAGTGTAAAGTTGTAAGTGTGTCCCAAGCATCCTTTCTTGTCTTCCAAGAGAGAATGTGATGGATAATGTCACAATTCACAAACAAAGCTATCAGAGCATCTGCTATAGCATCTTTGTCATCCCAATGAAGCTTCTTTGTAGTAGGTGGAGTAAGAATGCTAGCATGAATACAAAATTTAAGGCCATCATCCTCAATGCCATCTCTATTTGCACCTTCAATAACCATATCTCTAGGTGTAATAGGAAACTTTCAAGCATTGTCTACATGGTCACTTTCATAGTGTGTTTAGATGCAGAAGCAAGCTTAGATCAAAATTTTGATAGCACACACAAAAGTTGTTTTGAACTCTAACTACCTCAAGTATTCTCATCATTTTTTTTTGAAATTTTGAGAATTTGACTGGAGGGGTGTTGATGATGCCTTACATGAAGCGACGGCCTCCTTTGATACCAATTATAGGACTTTGAGGTCTACAAAAGCACACAAACAATAGAAGGAAGAATAATAAGCTTGGAACACAACATAATATAGAATGTATTACCAAGAAAATATACAAATAGGGGTTAGGAGGGAAACCTCCTAAAGAGGGAAGAATGTACCTCCATGACACTAAGTATGTTCACACACATTCCTTTCGAAACATACCAACAATATACATGGACCATAAACAAGGATATGAGGATTCAATGCATCATGAACATGTTTGCTAACTGAAAAAGGTTATTTATGAGCTTAAATAAGCCCCATGTTCTTTGCATGCAAGGTTCCTAATTATTTAACTTCAATTGGATTTCTACATATGATGGAGGTCACTTAGTATATGCAAGCAAGGGTGATCATGGCTTCATAATAATGGCCATTTTTGTAAATGAATTGATTCCACATGGTGAGAACATAGAAAGCATTAAAGAGGTATATGAACCCCTTATGTAATTACACTTGTGGAATCGATCAATTGCTGTTGTCAAAGGACCATTCCACCAAAAAAGAAGAAAAAATAGAGGAACTCAAAACAAGTAAAGAGGAGGACTAACCAATAGCATAGAGGATAACCTTGATAGTGAACGCCTAGTCATAGGGTGTACAATCCAAGAAAGAGTTGAAGACACAATCAACAAGAAGGCCCTTTTAAAACATCATGATGAGATACAAATAAAGACCTTTGATGGCAAGAACAAGAGAAGGAAGAGAAATATGGGGGAAGAGAGAGTGAGAGAGGAGATGTGCACACTTATGTGGGGGTGTTGAATTGCACTTAATCATCTTGTCATGTAATAATCTATAACGGATATATGCATATGAAAGTAGGAGCAATGTCATATGACCTTGACATCCCAAACAACAATAGTTTTTGAGTTTTCAAGGCTAAAATATTGTAATAATGTCTTAATATTTCTGACACAAATCTTTTTATCAACTTGCATAAATGGAATACCCAACTAAATCTCCCAAATGAGACATCTCAAAGTGACAAGCAAATCAACTTTAAATTTAGGAATATGCTTCTCACTAGTACCAGTGAGCATCCAATAGCACCATCATATACAATACTATTTAGAAGTACATCATCTACATGCTTAATATATGATGTCCTCTTGGTTGGATTGTTCTCAAATACAAGCTATCAAGAGAAAGTAGATAAGGAGGAGGGCTCTCACACACTCTCACATAGAGAGAGAGAGAGGCACACAATTGATTGAGTCAAGGAAGAATGATCTTGTTCTGTTTCTTTTATTACATAAAGGGAATATAAAAAAAATGACCTAATACAAAAATACAATCAGTCTAATATATAAGGAACAATATGTAAAGAAAATCCTAAATGTCTTCGAATGAGTGGGTAGCAAGAAGCAAATATATCATCACTCTTGATAGCTTAATCTAGTAACTGTCACTAAGTGTCCTTGATATATATGAACATAGGCACTAAACATATTAGAGAGATGAAAAATTGGTACTTGTCATACTTAATCATCATCTATTGACCTTGATCTCTAAACTCTTTCCCTCAAGTTCAATATCATATCGGATAATCCAAACACCTTCCAAAAATTCTTAAGCTTCTCAACTCCGAGTGCTTTAGTAAAAATATCAACAAGCTACTCATCTCTCCTCAGTCAAAAAAGATTCATATCACCTACTAATATATTTTGCTTGATGAAGTGATAATGTACCTCAATATGCTTTATTATAGCATGCAAAATAGGATTTTTGTGCAAAATGTATGTTGGTTAGACTATCATAATAAATGATTATAGGGTTGTTGTAGTGCCGCAACAATTCTCTCTCTCTCTGTCTCTCTCTCTCTCTCTCTGTCTCTCTCTCTCTCTCTCTCTTTGTCTATCCCTCGCCATCGTGCAGTCCCTCTCTCTCTCTCTCTCTCTCTCTCTCTCTCTCTCTCTCTCTCTCCCCTGCATGCCCTCCCAGCCCCACCCACAATCCCCGCTGCCACCCCCGCCCACAGCTCCCTCTCTTCCCCCGCATCCCCCACCATCCCCTCCCAGCCCCACCCACTATCCGCGTTGCCACCCCCACCCACATCACCTCTCTTCCCCCTCTCTTCCCTCGCCATCCCCTCCCAGCCCCACCCACTATCCCTGCTGCCACCCCCGCCCACAGCGCTCTATCTTCCCCTCTACACGGCCATTCCCTCCCAGCCCCACCCACTATCCCCGTTGCCGGCCAACCACGGAAATTGGATTTTAGTACACATGGCTTTCTCTGATGTTCTTGAGGGAGCAGACAAGGCAATGCTTGCGGACACGGAGCTACTAGAGGAAGTTGAAACTTCAATAGAGATTGTGGAAGAAAGCTACAGTAGAGAGAAGGGTGTCTCGGAGGTTGGGCATACAAATCCGGAATCAAATGTAACAAAGAATGCTTTAAGATCTGAGCAATTTATTTATGCAGACAATGAAGCTACATCTGTTGGTGCACAAAGTAATATGAGAGCCACTCCGCAGTTATCAAGAAGGAAATTTGCTGGGCTTGATGATAATAAAGATGAGTTAGTAGTGGAAGATATTTCCAGAGCACCCTCCACTTTCCCTCCTCCACTCCACCCCCCCTCAAACTCCACTAACTCCACCCTCCGCTCCACCCCCCCTCAAACTCCACAAACTCCACCCACTATCCACTCCCCCCCCCTCAAACCCCACTCACACTCCACTCCACCCCCCCCTCGAACTCCACTAACTCCACCCCCCCCCTTCAAACCCCACCCACACGTCACTCCACCTAACTAAAACTCCACCCACCCTCCACTCCACCCCCCGCTCAAACTCCACAAAATCCACCCACTATCCACTCCACCCCCCCTCAAACTTCACCCACACTCCACTCCAACCCCCCCCCCCCCCTCAAACTCCACAAACTCCACCCACTATCCAGTTGACCCTCCCTCAAACTCCGCCCACTATCCACTCCACCCCCCCTCAAACCCCACTCACACTCCAATCCACCCCCCCTCAAACTCCACTAACTCCACCCACTATCCACTCCACCCCCCCCCCCTCAAACCCCACCCACACGTCACTTCACCACCCTCAAACTCCACCCACACTCCACTCCACCCCCCCTCAAACTCCACAAACTCCACCCACTATCCACTCCACCCCCCCTCAAACCCCACCCACACTCCACTCCACCCGCCCTCAAACTCCACTAACTCCACACACTATCCACTCCACCCCCCCCCCCCCCCTCAAATTCCAACCACTATCCACTCCACCCCCCCCCCTCAAAAACCACTCACACTCCACTCCACCCCCCCTCAAACTCCACTAACTCGACCCACTATCCACTCCACCCCCCCTCAAACGCCACTAACTCCACCCACTATCCCCCCCCCCTCCCCTCAAACCCTACCCACATGTCACTCCACCCCCCTCAAACTGCACCCACACTCCACTCCACCCCCCTCAAACTCCACAAACGCCACCCACTATCCACCCTACCCCCCCTCAAACTCCATCCTCTCCTAACTCCACCCTCAACTCCAACCCTGACTCCACCCTTCACTCCACCCCCCCTTAAACCCTAACTCCACCCTCCATTCCACCCTCCCACACCTCCCAACACTCCCCACACCACTCACACCACTTAGTACCTCCACCACTCAATGTGCGAGATAGGCAAAAGATGATGCTGGAGTTTTGGTGACATCAACAGAAGATTTCTTTCATGGATTAATGGTCAAAAGCTATGTGAAGAATTATGTGAAGCATGTGCTTTTGAGGGTCATTCCAATATCACGGGTGGCACATAATGAGAATCTCAGCTTACATTCAAAAGTGACACTAAAAGAGTAAGTGGTAAAAGTGAAAGTGGAGAAATGACTATTGCCGCCAACCATTCGTGAGAGTTGACTATCCTTGAGGATCCAATTCAAATCTAGTTGCATATTTAATCTACCCCTCCAGTTTTGGGGCAATCAATCGACGCATATTCAGTGAACGTGGGAATCGCCAAGGCACTCTTGGCCTATTGGAGCCTATAAAAGCAATGGAATAGTACTCATTTGGGGATATAGACAGATACATATAGAGCTTATTTCCGGTATCTCTTTTGGTCCTCTCTTTGCACTCTGTGGATACAAGCCTACTCTAGGAAGTCGCTCTGTGGTGAGGATACAGAGCGTGGGCTTCCCAGTGGAGGGCTAATAGCACTGTAGTGTAAAGAAGTGGCTTGGTTGTTTTGTCATTTAGTTTTGAGTCAGTGGGATTTCCGTGCTCTTCCATTAGAGCAAGTCTTCATACCTTTGTACTGAGCAGTGCAAGTCTTCATCTAGTTGTGTTCAATGCAAGTCTTCATCTAGTTGTGTTCATTTTATTGGACGAATCTCTTGTACCAATTTCGTTTTGTTCTGGATTGACATGTTCGCGTAGAGCATCAGCTTTTATAGCATTTCCTTGGCCTACATTTTAGCACAGAGCATCAGCTTTTGTAGCATTTCCTTGGCCTACATTGTAATCATCTGTTCAAACTAAGGAGTGGTTTGGTCTCCCACTATTTTCAATTTTCATTAATCTTTTCCCTGAGTAGTTACAATTCTCTGCAATTATTGTTACCTGCCTGCTCACAGAAATGTTAAAGGGTATATTTCCCTGAGGAGAACTTCCCTTGAGTAGGGGAAGTACTGAAAGTATACATTGCCTGCTCTGTTAAAAGTAGGTACCCCAGTAGCTTCTCTATAGTTTGGCATGCCCGATGGGACACTTGCATTTCTGTGAGAGGCCCTGAGCATAGTAAATAGTCCTTTTTCAGTATTTTTGCCCTATTGCATTTGCAAGTAGGTACATGACCCATACATGAGCAAATAAGGAGCCTCTTCATGTACGAAGGAGCCTTAAAAAGTCAGCTATATCTTTGAATAGTGAACCTAGCTCACCTCTACCCTCATTGAATTTATCTATTGATTTGGGTGCTAGTGTCAAAGGAAAAGCATAGGAGAACATTGGGCTTCTCATCAGATACGTCAGAGGAAACACCACTGGAAATGGAGGATCTCTCTCATTTACTATCGATACTCAATATTAAGTTCCCTACCTTCAAGGGACAAGCTTATGAAGATGCTGATGATCATGTGAGGAGACTCATCTCCTTATGACGTGGACGAGGTCTGTAGAATAGAGAGGATGCAATGCTGGTACTCTTCCCATCCACATTGGAAGGCCTTGCTAACAAGTGGTACAATCAATATGCAGATGTCCATTTTGCTACATGGGAGGCTCTGAAGACGACATTCTCACAGACATTTCGACCTAGTGACTCCTCGGAAAGAGCTCTAGAGCAGCTAGAGAACCTAAGGCTAAGATAAGGTGAATCCTTCCATGAACTTCACACTAGGAAAAAAGCACTTGTTGCACGTCTTCCACATGATCCACGTGACTTCTTGATTAAAAAATGGATAGAAAAAGATTTGCCCAGGTCATCTCAACAGAAGCTACGTGAGTCTCTTAGATTGGATGCAACCCTCAATGATTTTGTTGCAACAGCATCACACATTGAAGAAGCTAGGCAACATTTTGAAGGGAATACACAACCAAATTATGCTGCAGAACTAGACTATATTGGGCAACTGAGGAAAGAACTGGAGGCATTGAGAATGCAACAAAATCACCAAGAAGAGAAGGTCTTGCCACCGTTGTGTCGCACTGATGATGAAGTAGCCCAACTTCGTCGCGAATTACAAGATTTGCGGACCACTCAAGATATAAGAAGGCAGATTTGCACCAAGGTAGAAAGGAACTATAGTACGACCGAAAGGGAAGGATTGGCTATCATATTCGATCTTCAAAAGTTTTGGCATTACCTTCTTGGTGTACATTTTATAGTCATATCTGACCATCAGCCCTTGAAGTACTTGATAAACAAAGCTAGGGTGGCTGGAAGGTTCTGGAGATGGTTACTCCTCTTTCAAGAATTCAACTTTGATATTCATATTAAGCCACGAAGAGAGCACTACATGGCAGATCAATTATCCAGGACCGCAATGAGTGAGAAGGCAACAGGTATTAATGATGAATTGGTGGATAGTAATCTCTTCTTAGTAGCAACCCAAACTGTTTGGTATGATAGAATTATCCATTTTCTCACTATTGGAAAAATTCCAGAATACTTGACACCTATAGAAAAGAGAAGATTGCTTCTTAAAACCAAAGCATACTCACTTATAAGTATATAGATATTGTCAGGATGGTATCTTGAGAAAGTATGTTTATCTAGAGGAGGTAAATCTTTTGCTAGAGGCTACACATAGTGAAGAGCATCTAAAGGGGGAAGAATTGGCTCAGAGAATCATCCACAAAGGACTATGGTGGCCTCATATTTACAAGGATGCGATCAAGTTTGCTAAATAATGTCACATTTGCCATAGATGTGCTCCTACGCCAACCAGATTGAATTTCCAACCATTAGTCATATCTCTAGGATGGCTCCCATTTGAACGATGGGGTCTTGATTTCATAGGACCTATTATTCCAACTGGTCACCCTGGGGGTAAGAAGTATATTTTGATGGCCACATGTTATGCAACTAAATGGCTAGAGGCTAAAGCTACTGTGGACTGCACGGCTTTAACAGTAGCTAAGTTTTTGTATAAACGTATTTTCTCAAGATTTGGTTGCCCACTAGAAATCACTAGTGATAGGGGGACACATTTTGTGAATCAATTGCTCAAATTTATATTTGATAGGTACAAGGTCTTCCATAAAAAATCTTGTGCCTACTATCCAAGGGCAAATGGCCAAGCAGAGAGCTTCAATAAGATTTTGATCGGGTTCCTGCACAAATTATCTTTTGATCATCAAAGCTTTTGGGCACAAGCATTGATCGGTGCAATTTGGGCTTTCAGAACTACAATGAGGGGAACCACTGGCGAGAGTCCATTTCTCTTAGTATATGGAAAAGAGGCATTAACACCATTCGTATTTATTATCAAAAGAGAACTTGGATCCAAAACCATTGGAATTGAACCTCCCATTAGGAGACTGGTGGCATTAGAAGAATACAGAAAAGGAGCCATGCAAAAACTTCAGGTAACACAAGAAGAGCACAAAAGATTACACAACAGGTATCTTAGGTCCAATGAAGTACAGGAAGGATCCTTGGTTTTGGTGCATCAAATTCTAGTTCCAACCAAATTGGCACCCAAATGGATAGGACCATACAAAGTGATAAAGATATTACCACATGGAGCTGTGCATCTAGAGGATTTGCAGGGTAAGAGGATACCCCTCGTCAATATCTCTAGGGTAAAGAATTACCTGAATTGAGTCAAGATGGAGGAACTTCATTCACTGTACATATCATGTTTCATTCAGTGTTTGCAGTTTATTTGGTCTATTCAATAAGCGTATGAAGGAAAAGTTGCACAGGGATGGTCCAAAGACTTGATGTGGGGGTCTGTAGTGCCGCAACAATTCTCTCTCTCTCTCTCTCTCTCTCTCTCTCTATCCCTTGCCGTTGTGCAGTCTCTCTCTCTCTCTCTCTCTCTCTCTCTCTTTATCCCTTGCCGTTGTGTAGTCTCTCTCTCTCTCTCTCTCTCTCTCTCTCTCTCTCTCTCTCTCTCTCTCTCTCTCTCTCTCTCTTCCCCCCACATCCCCTCCCATCCCCACCCACAATCCTTGCTGCCACCCTCGCCCACAGCTCCCTCTCTCCCCCCGCATCCTTCGCCATCCCCTCCCAGCCCTACCTACTATCCCTGCTGCCACCCCCGCCCACAACGCCTCTCTTCCCCCCCGCATCCCCCGCCATTCCCTCCCAGCCCCACCCACTATCCCTGCTGCCACCCCCCCCCCCCCAACGTTGTATCTTCCCCTCTACCCTGCCATTCCCTCCTAGCCCCACCCACTATCCCCGCTTCCAGCTGAACAGGCAAATTGGATTTTACTGCACATGGCTTTCTCTGATGTTTTTGAGGGAGCAGACAAGGCCATTTTGGCGGACACGGAGCTACTAGAGGAAGTGGAAACTTCAATAAAGATTGTGGAAGAAAGCTATAATAGAGAGAAGGGAGTCTTGGAGGTTGGGCATACAAATTCGGAATCAAATGTAAAGAAGAATGCTTTAAGATCTGAGCAATTTATTTATGCAGAACATGAAGCTAAATCTATTGGTGCACAAAGTAATGTGAGAACCACTCCGCAGTTATCAAGAAGCAAATTTGATGGGCTTGATGATAATAAAGATGAGTTAGTATGGAAGATATTTCCATGGCACCCTCCACTTTCGCCCCTCCACTCCACCCCCCCCCCCCCCCCCCCCCTCAAACTCCACTAACTCCACCCTCCACTCCACCCCCCCTCAAAATCCACAAACTCCACCCACTATCCACTCCCCCCCCCCTCAAATCCCACTCACAATCCACCCCCTCCCCCCCTCAAACTCCACTAACTCCACCCACTATCCACTCCACCCCCCTCCCCCTCAAACCTCATCCACACGTCACTCCACCCCCCTCAAACTCCACCCACCCTCGACTCCACCCCCCCCCCCTCAAACTCCACAAACTCGACCCACTATGCTCTCTTGGCCTATTGGAGCCTATAAAAGCAATGGACTAGTACTCATTTGGGGATATAGACATATACGTATAGAGCTTATTCTCGGCATCTCTTTTGGTCCTCTCTTTGCACTCTGTGGCTACAAGCCTACTGTAGGAAGTTGCTCTGTGGTGAGGATACAAAGCGTCGGCTTCCCAGTGGAGGGCTAATACCATAGTAGTGTAAAGAAGTGGCTTGGTTTTTTTTCATTCATTTTGAGTCAGTGGTATTTTCGTGCTCTTCCATTAGAGCAAGTCTTCATACCTTTGTACTGAGCAGTGCAAGTCTTCATCTAGTTGTGTTCAGTGCAAGTCTTCATCTAGTTGTGTTCATTTTATTTGATGAATCTCTTGTACTGGTTTCGTTTTGTTCTAGATTGACATGTTAGCACAGAGCATCAGCTTTTGTAGCATTTCCTTGGCCTACATTTTAACACAGAGCATCAACTTTTGTAGAATTTCCTTGGCCTACATTGTAATCATCTGTTCGAACTAAGGAAGGGTTTGGTCTCCCACTATTGTCAATTATCATTAATCTTTTCCCTGAGTATTTACAATTCTGTGCAATTATTGTTATCTGCCTGCTCACAGAAATGTTAAAGGGCATATTTCCCTAAGGAGAACCTCCCTTGAGTAGGCAAAGTAATGAAAGTATACATTCCCTGCTCTGTTAAAAGTAGGTACCCCAGTACCTCCTCGAGAGTTGTGCACTTCCACACTTTTTTCTAGAGGTAGCATCTCTAGTCATGACACTTCACATGCTTCCATTGCAGCACCTATATACTCAATGGCTTTACTTGAAAAAGCAACCATGGGTTTCTTCCTAGCTCTCCATGTAACTACAACACTCCCAAGTGAGAATAGAAAAGACTTTAGTAGATCTTATATCTTGAACACTACCAACCCAATCTGCATCAGTGTATCCATGAACCTTGAACTCTTTACCATCTTCTTAAAATAATGCACAATGCAAAGTAGCACTCACATAACATAGAGCATTTCTCAAAGCATCTAAAATGTGGTTTCTTGGTAATATGCATAAGATAACTTTCAAGTCCTAAAGTGTAGCATAGATCAATCGTTGTTATTGTGAGATGTATCAAACTTCCCACAATTTTTTTTATACATAGTAGCATTTTCTAATGCTTTGCTTGATGCAGTATCCAACTTCAAATTCCAATGTAAGGGCATATAAGTTGTCTTATAATCCTCCATACCACACTTTTGTAGTATACTCAAGGCATTTTTCTTTTGGGACATCCATATACCTGTTCTTGTATGTATTAAAAAAATGCCAAAAAATAGCACAAGACACCAAGATCTTTCATGTCAGATTCGTAGATAGGGAGTTTCTTTACCTCTTTCAAGTACCGTATGATAGGGTGCATCTAGCTTGGTCTCTCTCAAAGTGTACACCATCCATTTAGGCATAGTTTTTTTGCCTGTTCTAAGTTAGGTCTCTCATCAATAAGCAGATTTTCATAAAGATTGGAATGATCTACGTCATCATTTGAAAAGTATAAAGATTGAGAGATTTCCTCACTAAAATCATCACTTGATTATTCACGTGTAAGATGAGATAGCAAAGTGCCATACACGTCCATTCAGCTAATCAATCTCTCTTAGTAAAAGAGGATAGAATTGAATTTTCTATAAAGACAACATCATGGCTAACTAGAGTGCAATTAGGTTGTCCATGATATAGACGATAGCCTTTGGTTTTAGAACTCTACCCAAAAAATAAAACAATTTCATAGCCCATGAAATCCCTTAAATCTTTAGGACATGATGCCTCATCAACAACCACCCTTGAGCACTCTACTCAAGTATCTCTTTTTATTTCACACCATTTCATTTCTTTTACATTGTACAATATGCATTCATAGGGACACCCCAAAAGGCCATGCACATACACGTTTCCTTTCCTTTGCACCCATGCATTTCACATAGTAGTATGCATTTACTATTGTAAAAGCAAAAAAACCTAGAAATATCACTTGCAATGTGTGTGAAATCTCGCTACATAGGACTTGATAAACCCAATGCACATCGAAATCCACACTTTTGGAAGCCCAATAGACCTAGCCATTGTCTATCAAGGAGGAAATACTTTAGAAAGGCAAAGGGGAGTGTTCGAGATAGAGACTCATCAAAACTATTTTCGAGGGACAAAAGAGAGAAGATTGATGTGGTTATGCTAGAGAGAAGCTAAAGAGCAAGATGGAGACAACAAAGCAAAGGACATGATTTCTTGAAATCCCCTTCACTATGTAGGTTGAGGTGTCCTTGAGCTTGAGGAGATTCTCTAACCCTCAAGTACTTTTAAAGATTTTTTGGCACTAAAATTGGCCCTTAGGGAAGCAACAAAGTGTCGATTGCCACGGTGTTCTCAAGGATATTCAATCGCATGCCCTTTTGAGTATTGGGGCTTTCCATCCAGCTTCATGAGCACCTAATCATAAAGTTGATTCATCTAGACCCCAAATCGTATGGGGATTTCTAGCAATAATAAGGAATTTTCTCATGACAATCTCCTTGTAAACTTAGAGTTTTCTCATAACAATCTCCTTGTAAACTTGGTCCCTAATAAATTTTAAATGGGACTCATGTGAGGCTTTCAACGGCATGCTTTTGGGCAAAACCAACTCTCTCTTACTTATATTAATTGAGAATAAAATTATACAAGTGAATAGACATAATACCCATAGCACTTCGTATCGCACAAAAACATAGGTGATTCTTTTCGTTGTCTCTATGAATACTCTTTTTATTATTATTATTATTATTATTATCATCATCATCGAAAGCCGTTCTTAATATATATGTGCTTTATACAAAACACAACACGGGATGCAAAGTTGAAAAGGAGGAGGAGCAAAGGCTTACACAATCAGAAAACCAGGGGCGAACAGCGAACGGAATGACTGCGAGCAAATCATTTTCTGCAGCTTTAGCTGAAAGCATGCATGCATGGCAGCTCTGGAACGTTTCGAACAACACTGTCCCTCCTCCCGACCGCTGCACGACAGCCACAGCGTTCATCGTCGGCTACATAGAGTCAGTATTTTAACATAAAAAATGTTCGAATGGAGGTGACTTCTCGGCCGCGTGCGACCTCTGCCATGATTAGTAACGTGACGTCCACTGTTTCTCTGCACATCGACAAGCTCAGCTGCACATGGAGGCCGCTGGACTCGGCCGCTGGAGGGGTTCAACGCTTTCTCTTCTAGGAGATGATAGAAACAATGTAATGGCGAAAGCCAGAGAGGGAACTTTCAGCCCTCTGTTTCGTACTTACAACCACATGCGCACAACAGACAAGGGAAGTACGAAAAGAAAGGTGGTTGGGTTTGTTATTTTCTGCATATAATACTTGATGAGTAAGAGAAAGTACGTTTTGACGTCTTGTAACCTTCTGGTCATGTGGGACGAATTCTCAAAAGACGTTAGTCTCTTAGATGGCAGATTAAGGCTTATTTGCTTCGGCACCCACTGATTGAGATGAAGAAAATGGTCCTTCTCTGGAAAATTCTCCACCTTCCCTTGTTGTGAATTGATGCTTGATTCCTTTATTCCTGCAAAAATCTTCAAACTCTTTTGATGTGAGCTCATCACCACCATTGCCCTGAATTTCTTCATCTTCTTCCTTGTTTGAATTTTAACAAGCAGAAACCATTCTTTAAACTTATGAAAAGCTTGAGCCTTATGGTGAAGGAAGTGCACCGAAATATTCTTGTTGTAGTCATCAACAAGTAACATGAAGTAGGAACATCTGTCCAAGGCATGTGTAGGCATTTTTCCACACAAATCAGCATACACCAACTCTAGAGGAGAGCTTGCCCTATTCTTGCTTTCTTGTGGAAATGGCTTCCTTTGTTGCTTGCCCATCATGCAAGCTTCACATGGTTCCTTCATTTCTACAATCAAAAGTAGGTGTGCAAACATACCCCTGTGATGCATCTCCTTTAGTACAGGGTATTCAATGTGGCCGAATCTCTCATGCCATAGCTTACTTGTTCCCACACTTTTAGTGGCTATAAGAGCACACAATTCATATAGGTTGTTCCTCCTTATGCCGGTCCCAACAATGTTGTTTTCATTTCCATAATCCTAGTTCTTGTCTTATTGAAAGATACTTGATGACCTTAATCAGTTATAGAAGCTACTAAATTGTATATTGCACTTGATTTGTGGAACATACAATACATTTGAAAACCTTTTGACATCACCATTAGAGTTAATGAAATTAATCGTACCTTCACCCTCTACAAGACATAAGGATGGGTTCCTTTAGAGGCTATAAGGATCTATGAGGGTATTTTTTTACTGTGATGTCTACCTTTATTGTGATGGGTTCCTTTAGAGGCTATAACGATCTATAAAGGTATTTTTGTACTCATCATGTGACGAGATGCACAACTATCCAACACCCATGAGTCATCCATTCTTGAATCTTCAGCCAAGGAGAACACCTCCTCTATCATAACAAATAACTCAAGCTCTATTTCTATTGTGTTGGTAGACTGCTTGTCATTGCCACCTTTTGAAGATCCATTGTTCTCTTGTGGTTTCTTGACGCGGTAGTCTTGGATTTTGTGACCCTTCTTCTTGTAGTACAAACACTCTCCCTTGAAATTAAATTTGTCATTCTTCTTTTTGTCTCGATATTTTGAAGATTTGACTTTTCCTTCTTTGGCATTTGCTCTGAATGCAAAATCTCCTTTACTTCCACCACTCCTGGCCTTGAGCTGCAACTCCTCCATGAGTAAGGCATTGAGTTCTTCAAAAGTTAGTGGTTGAGGTCTGATTTGAGTGTTAAGAGTTGCTACTAGACCATCAAAAGTAGGTGGAATTGTTCAAAGACAATGTCGAGCAAGCTCCTCACTTGACTTTTGTGCACCAACTCCTACCATTTGATCTTGTAGATTCTTTATGCGAATGATAGACACCTCTGCAATCTCCTCATCAACGAACCTTTCTCCTACTAGCTGATTCTCCAAGTTTTGAATCCGTGTCTGATTACGAGTTTCATATTGATTTCTCAATATGTTCCATGCTTCATATGCCTTCATAGTATGGTGAATGAGAGTCAAGACACTATTAGTAGTACCTATAACTAGAGCACAAAGTGCACCTGCGTTTCTAGGATTCCAAGCAGATAGAAGATCAACATCAGGAGGAATCATTCAACCAACATTATTTGGATCAATTGTTCCTTGGGGCACATGATCATTACAAAGAAGTCTTCAAAAGCTCATATAATTTAAGGATAGAAGTGATTCTAAACTTCTAGAGGGTGTAGTTTGTACCATAAAGTTTAGCTTTCCTAAAGGCTAGTGGTCATATCTGCAATGTTAGGATGATCAACATCATTGTTGCTCCAATATGTGCTCCACCTACTCTTGTTGACAAATGACCTTGATTCCCAGTTGTAGATGATGAAATATCACTTTACATCTTCTCTCAATAGATGAAGTTGAGAGGAAAATGTAGAGAAAGATAGATGCATATTGAGAGATGGAGAACTAAAATTCTTAGATTACCAAGTTATATAATGCAGTTACAATGATGGTGTTATCCACTCATGCACTCCCAATGTGGAGCTTAGATGATATAAAAAAGAACATCAAAATTTATGCAAGTGCAAAGATGCTACGAACAATACTCATTCAGCATCTAGGAGCAAAGGTTTCATCAAAATCAATTCCTCTTTCTTGTGCATAACCCTTTGCAACATGCCTACCCTTATACATCTCAATTGTTCCATGAAGCTTATGCTTTAGCTTGTATACCCAATTAGTGCCAATGGCCTTGTTGTGAGGAGGCAAGTCACATAAAGAGTAGGTACCATTTTTCATGATAGCATCATATTCTAATTGCATAGCAGCCATCTAATTTTTTGAATTTTGTGCCTCATCAAACGAAACAAACTCATTCTCATCGAGACTAGAGGCAGTCATATCATATCAGTCTAATGCAAACAAGCACTATGAGAGCTTGAATGAGTATGATATGATAGAGGTGCATTTAATTTTCTATAATGCAAAGTCTACATGAGCGCTTTTGGCATAGTTTGTGCCTCCTCAATATCAGCTCTCTCATCAACAAGTGCATCATGTAAATCTACATCAGAAATGGAATGTTCTACATCATTACATGAAACTTGCAAAGGCTGAGAAGTTGCCGCATTAGGACTAGCACTAGAATTTCCACCTATAAAAAGAGGTAGCAAAGTATCATGCATGTCGTTGGAGCTAACAAATGTCTCCTTCATACATGTAAGTAAAGGCTAAATAGCATCTTCCACAAGAAAATCATCATGGATAACCAAAATGCATTTAATCTTGGATGATACAGACGATAGGCTTTGCTTTCATAATAGTATCCAACAAAAATATATTTTACTAATTTATCATCCAATTTTCCATGATGTTGTTCATGTAGGAATGCATATGCCAGAAAACCAAAAAACACACAAGTGTGCAATAGATGGCTTACGACCAAGATAAGCCTCATATGGAGTGACATAATGCAATGCTTTACTTGGACATCTGTTAATTATATATGCTACACTTGTGATGTCCTCAAGCAAGAAACTATGAGGTAAAGCCTGAGACTTGACCATACACCTCGCCATCTCCATGAGTGACATGATCTTTTGTTCAACAACTCCATTTTGTTGAGGTTTATATGACACTCTACATTGATGTTTTATCCCATGTTCAGCTAGAAAATTTCACAACCAAGCCAATCTTGGATAAAGTTGAAACTTATAATATATTCTTCTTGATCCTTGGCACAGATAGAGCATCCAACAATGTGAAGAACTACCATCAACGCTAGTCAGAATGATCTTACCAACTCCCATGATAGGATAAGAGGAGTTGTCACTGCATGTGAGAGTAGTCCCTGTAGGGGCATGCTCAAGTGAAGTTAAGAACCTGTGCTATGAGGTAATATGTTTGTTTATCCCACTATCAAAGTACAAAACATCTGAGTCTACTACAAACATACATTGTTTACGAGAGGATGGATAAAAAATGCAAACAATAGTAGCGCTTATTCTTCATTCTGCACTAGATTAGGAGACTCTTTTTTGGTGTAGAGGCCTCTACAACAACTATTCCAGCCTCTTTTTCTTTGCCACTTTTGCAGCCAGTTTTGGACAATTCTTTATGAAAGGATCATTTGATGTACATTACTTGCAAAACAATTTCTACTTTTCTGTTTTCTTCTCATCTCTATATTCCTTCTTCGATTGTGCAAAATTTGCAGATTTTTGCTTACTAGTAGAAGAGTTCCATTTACCTTTGCCCTTCTCACTAGCGAGGAAAGCTTGATCTACAACATGCATAATGGACATGTTCTGCCTAGATTGATCTTCCTGCAACAGATAAGAGACTAACTCCTCAAATGTTAAACCATTCGGATTGCCATTCATCATCAAACAAAGAGTAGAAAAAAAAATATTATATGAATTGGGAAGACCATTCAAAATAGTCTGCACAAGTGATCTCTGAGGTAAGGCTTCATCAGCAGAAATTAAGTGTTCTTTCAAACCCTTGATCTTTGTTAGAAATTTTCCATAGAATCACTTTCATTCGTATGATCACTCTCCAACTGTTTTTGGAGGTAAGCAACACGGGCCTTATTCCTAGCCTACTACAATGTAGTAAGTGTATCCCAAGCATTCTTAGCTGTTCTACAAGAGAAAATATGAGGAATAATGGCTCATTTGATAGAAAAGGCTATCAATGCATGTGCCTCACAATCTACCATCCCAAAAAATACTCTTTGCAGTAGCTGTAGTAGGAACCACATTAGGAACAAGAACATGAAGAGTATCTTCATCTTCAACTCTGTTTGGATCAACTTCAATACATGTGCTTGTAGGTGTAATAGGACATTTTTCAACACCTTGCATAATATTCCATAGTCCTTTTGCAACCAATACATGATGCATCATATAAGGCCACAATGGGTAGTTTCTATCATCTACCTTATCCTCAACAACCAACATACAAACTACATCATTGCTTTTAGCCATGGCCACTCACTAAAATACCCTGATGTAGAAAAATGACTGTATCTGAAAAAGTTGAATAGAACTATCTTGATGCATTTTACTGATCCTTTAGCACACTTTGAGACGCTTATACTAGAAAACCAAAATGTGTCTATATTTTTGGCACAAAAAGACAAAATAACCTGCACAAGCATTGCAATAATGCATTGGGAGGCCAAAACAAGCTCAGACCACGATTTGGGCATGACATAGTGAAGTTATATTGATCTCCTAATCACCTTGAGTATGCACGCCAAATTCCATGTTATTCTAAGACTGCAATCGGAGGAGTCTCGACAATGTCCTAGATGAAGCGATGACCTGCTCTGATACCAATTGTTGGAGTTTGAGGTCTACAGAAGCAAAGTGTAGAAGGAAGAAGAACAAGCTTGGAGCACAACACACAAAACTGAATGTATTACCACTAGAATGTACAAATATAAGTGAAGGGTTAGGGTAGTAGGTGTATATACAAGCAAGGGGAAGAAAACCTCGTAAAGAGGGAAAAAGGTGCCCCGATGGTCCTAAAGTGTTCACACACATCACTACCTAAATATATCAATATTTAGCAAGCTCCTAATCCACTCCTTATGTTGTTTTTTTTCTTGGATTCTCAGATTCCCTATGGTAATATGTACACTATGATTCATGTGTGTAAGCACTATCCCATGGGAACCTCCTAAAATATCTCTTTTGTTGCTCCCAAAAATAGAGTTTGGCTAAGATTTTCACTTGAATCTTTTTCCAAAAAGAATGAAAAAGGGGGTTTTTGAGGATGTGAGCTACCTCCCTAACTTATGCTTTTCATGAATCTAATGATTCCATAGGGAATTCCATGCGACATGCTCAGAGTATGTATACCTCTTGATAATTATCCATACCTAATGAACCTCTTTTTACCTCCCCAAAATGGGAACTTATTAAATTTAGGAGCTGGAATTTTTATCAAACAATGATGGAAGTGGGTCATGTGGAGCCTCAAACTCGCATCACACTGAGCCAATTTTTGTATTTTTTGTATTCTAGCTGAAATCCTATCAACTATACAATATTTATGAATGATTTTTCCCATCAAGTTATGGAAAATCCTTCTTCATTTCCCTTTAGGGAAATGGCTACTTATCAAAGAACTTGTAGTTTATGTTGAGTAGGGCTATTTAAAGATATCTAAAGCTTATGGTTTCTTGCCTTTTGAGGGGCTCCTTATCTCAAGATGAGCATACACATCTCATTCGTAACATACACATGGTTCCCTTATCGCATCTTTACCTCCTCCTAAAATGAGGATCTATGAAACAACTTGTATTGAATATGGAAAAGGGTGAAAATAGGGTTTTGAAGAGCTCCTTTCCTTCCATTCCTCTCAAAATCTATGGACTTTTTTAAATTATCCATTGGAATATATACCCGTGCTCCACCAAACTAAGAGTCCTCTCAATGAGTCTCCAAAAAAGGATATTTCACCATTTCGATAATTAGAGAGTTTTTCCAAAAACGTAAATTCTTCATACATGTGTGTTCGCTACCGTTTGGCCTCATATTAAGCATCTTTAAGGAAGAGGAGGACTCACAAAATCATCTCTCCATATCTTCAAGAAGAGAATAGTGGGATCAATTGTTTTTCTTTTAGAGTATCAGTCCTATCAATATGCTAAAAATCACTAGCTACAAACTCATGTTCATCAAGCACAAAATAAGAAGAGCAAGGGTGACATTTCACTCTCCTCCACTCAACCAATTATTAACTATCATCAGTTCATGATTTGGAGATGCATACCAGTGTTGCATGGCTACAATTTTATGCAGCCAATTGGAGTGTAGCATGGATAGCTCATGCGCCCATCATACTATTGGTGAGGGTCCAATTCCCAAAAATAGGAAATCAAATTTAGGTGTTGGAATGTTTGTCAACTAGTAATGGAAGGGGTTCTTTTGGAGTCTCAAACTCTCATCATACTAAGTGAATCTTTGAATTTCTTGATTCTAAATGGAATTCCATGCACTATATTAAATGTATGCATGAATTTTCCTACTAATCTTTGGAAAATCTCTCTTCATTTTCCTGTCCCAAAATGTCCACTTATCAAAAAAGCAAATGCAATTTATGTGAAAATCATGAATATGGCTATTTTAAAGATACCTAAAGCTTATGGTTTCTTGCATTTTGAGGATTTTCTTAACTCAAGATGAGAGTATATATCTTATCCTCTTCATACATCTGGTTATTCTTACTACATGTTTACTTCCTCCTAAAATGAGGATCTATAAAACAACTCCTATCGAATATTGAAAAAGGTGTAAAATGGGCTTTTTGAGAGATCTTTTCCTTCTACCTCTCCAAATATATGGTTTTTTTTTTAAATTATCCATTGGAATATATACCCATGCTCGAGCGAACTAAGAGTCATCTCAATGAATATCAGGAAAAGGCTATTTTTCCCATTCTAGAATTAGATTTGTTTTTCCAAAAATGTAAATGCTTCATACCTGTGTGTTAGCTACCATTTGGCCTCATCTGAATCATCTTCAAGGAGGAGGAGGACTCAGAAGCTCATCTCTCCATATCTTCAAGAAGCGAGTAGTTGGTTCAGCTATTTTTCTCCAAGAGATAGAATCCTATGCATATCATGAACATCACTAGCTACAAACTCGTGTTCATCAAGCACGGAATGAGAGAGAAAGAGTGAGATTTCACTCTGTTCCACTCATCCGAGGATCAATTGCCATCAGACCATGATTTGGAAATGCATAGCAATGTGTGTGGGCATGTTTATATGCATCCAATTGGAGGTAGTAGCATGGATTGCTCATGCACCCATCATATTGTTGGTGAGGATTCAATCCTCACGATGCACATGCAAAATATAGGAAGGGATCTTGCTTTGATACCAATATTATTTGAAGAGGATCCTTTTACCAAAGCTCCATCTATAGGAGCTCTCGTAAGATGCTTGAATATACATAGAGTTCTTCGTTCTCATACCTCGTAGCCATGTATGAGCAATCATGATCCTCCTCTGGAATCATTAATATTATGAGGGTAGAAATCTTCTCTCCAATCTTCTACCCAATGGGCATAAGGTCCCTAGTGATGCCATGTGGCTTTTCAATTACCTACCAAATGATTCGTGATGTGATTTCTTCTAGCTCCAAGTGAGAGTAGGTGCTATGCACTTTTACAAGGATAAAAGTAAATGCCTTTTAGAGGAGAATAGTCATATGTGACTTCAAATGACTATATGAAGTGAATATTAATTGTCCAAATATGTACGCTTGGACTCATTTGCACCAACAAATCCCCCACAAGCCTAACATGCTTGGTCTTCATTTCGCCTTGATTTCGTGCAATCCAATCATCATCTGGAACATATTCATCTTAGTTCCATCCAAAGATTTTGTTAGCATATCTGCACATTGCAAATTGGTTGATACATAGGACAATTGGATGTCCTTGCTAAGTAAGGTCTCTCTCACATAATGATAGTGCACTTCAATGTGCTTTATCCTTACATGATATACAAGATTAGCAGCCAAATGAGGTGAGTTGTTGTTATCTCCAAAGATCATTGGAGTGTAGGTATGTAGCCCAAATTTTGAGTACAGTAGCTTTAACCACATTGCTTCTTGTGTTGCATTCGCTCGGCCTCTATATTCAGCTTCAGTTTATGATAATGCCATGCCACACTTGGCTGTTTCTTTGATGACCATGAAACTAACTTTGAACCTGCAAAAGATAAGTAGCTAGAAGTGCTCCTCCTATCATCTTTTAAGGCAACCCAATATGCATCACAATATAGCCTTATATTAAAGTGAGATGTGAATGGATAAAATAGCCCTCCTTTTATAGTACCCTTTCGATACTTTAAGATCCTCTTAGTAGCTTCCATGTGAGGTTTTCTTGGTTTATGCATAAATTGACTTAATGTACTTACTCCATAGCATATGTCTACTTTTGTTAGGGTTGCATAATCGAGACTCCTAAGGAGCCTTTGATAACCTGTAATGTCTTCAAGTAGTTCTCCCTCATGAGAACTAAGTTTGTGATTGAGTTCCATGGGTGTACCTACAACCTTAGTGTTATCCATCTTGAATTTAACCAACATATCATGAATGTACTTTTTCTGAGTAACAAAGACAACAAAATCTCAATATAAAAGTTCTAATCCAAGAAAGTATGTTAAAAAACCAAGATCACTCATTTTAAACTCTTCCATCATTTGAGCTTTGATTTTCTTGATGCCATTGGCATCATTCCCAGTAGTGATAATGTCATCCACATAAAGACATAGATAAATAACTTCTAAGTTATTTTTCTTTATGAATAAAGAGGAATCTTCTTTTCTAGCAAGAAATCCTTGGTTCTGCAAATATGTGACAAGCCTATGGTTCCAAGATCTACAAGCTTGTTTTAAAGGATGAAGTGCTTTCCTTCATTTGCATACATAATCCGGTTTGTCCCTGTCTTCATATCCTCGTGGTTGTGCAATGTAGACTTCTTATAAGATCCATTAAGTAAGGATTGCATTTTTAACATCTAACTAATACAAGCTCCAATTCTTTGATGCATCAATACTTACTAAAACTCTAATTGTTGGCATCTTAGCCACACGTGAGAAGGTCTCCTCATAATCCACTCCATTGGTTTGATAAAATCCCTTTGCTACTAGCTTTGCTTTATACCTATTGATTGAACCATGTAAATTCTTCTTTACTTTGTAAATCCACCTAGATCCTATTACCTTCATGTTTGGTCTCTTCGGGACCAAATCCCAAGTATTGTTCAGTTGGAGTGCTTCAATTACCTCCTGCACAGCTTCTCTCAATTTTTCGTTCTTATTAGCTTCTTCAAATGATGAAGGCTCTTCTGACATATAATCTTTAGCCATGTACATAGTATGCTTGGTGACTAGTGATGTGTCATAGCCATACCTTATGGCTTCCTTACTTTCTCTTTGAGATCGTCTAAGTGCTTGATTGGATCACTTTAGACTGTCTTCCAATTGTTTTTTCATTCAACATTGATATTGCAGCCTCTACTATTAGTCTATTCCTTTTCTCTGCCACTTCATTCTGCTCAGGAGTGTACCTTGTTGTAAACTTTCTCTTTATTTCCTTTTTCCTATAAGAAGGAGTGAAATTTATGTGATAAATACTCATCACCTCCATCAGAAGACTTCATCTTTATGCTTCATAATGTGATGTATTGTCCATCTACTATAGTCATCTATGGATGAAACATAGTACTTTGATCATGAGATTGATGGCTCTTTGCTAGGACTCCACACATATGCGTGCAGAAGCTCCAAGTTGTCTTCATACATGCAACCTTTTCTGTTGAATGGTTGCCTGTGTGATTTGCCAAATTGGCATGCTCCACATTTGTAAATTATTTCTTGCTTGGACACATTTGGAGTGTCAAGCACACTCTGATCCCTACATATTTGCTTTGATGTTCCTTGACCTATATGTCCTAGTCTCTTATGCCATATCTCCAATTCACATAGGGTTTGATCTTTGTTAATGAAGAGAGCAATATTTATGGTATCTTCAACTTCAAATGTAAAGAGTCTACCAAAATTCTCACCTTTTGCAATCCTCTGGAAGCCCTGTTGAGGGTCCTTCACATATCCTCCATGCCTTGTGAATCCATCTTCTAAGCCCTTCTCAACATGTAATGGTTGGCACATATAATACTTTACTTAAGAGGTTCATGTTACCATCTTATGCTTTAACATTTCCAATCTTCTTAAGAGAGTGCCTAGTATCATTACCTCTCTGGGCTTCATGATTCCTTTTAGGTTCTCCAATATGAGATAACAATTCTATAGATCCATCCACATGATTTTAACAACCAGAGTCAATATAGCATAGATGTTCATCATCTTTATCTTGCTTGGATTTCATGTTCATGATCAATAGAGAATCCTCTTGGTCTTCTGTATAGTTGTTTTAGTCTCTTCTACCTTTGAAGCCTCTTTGATAGCTGTTTTTGTTGTAGCCTTGGTTGTAATTATGATGGTAATTGTTTCCTCCATTATTGAACCTACCTCTAGATTGTCCATATCCTCCTTTGTGGAAGTCTCTTCCTCTCTGGTTCTTTGTGTTCTTGAAGCACTCATCTTTGGTATGATTGGTCAAGCCAAAGATATTACAAGGTGAAGAGTTGTTTGATCTCCCCTTGCCTTGCTTTCCTCCTCTACTGCTTCCTATAGTACCTCTTCCTCTACCTGTGAAGTTCACTTGAGAGGTAGTTGTGTCTTCTTCATTCCTTTTACCTTTGCCTTTATCTTTAGTCTTAATTCAATTTTTGTAAAGGGCAAAAGATTGATTACCTCTAGATTTATCTCCATTCATGTTGATCTTTGTATCATGTGTGAAGATTTGCCCCATCAATGTGTTGAGGTCAAGTATCTGCATGTCCATATATAAGTCCATTGTTGTGGTGAAGGATTCCCATTTGTCATTAGCCTTGATGCCATTTATGATCTGCCTTACTATCTGATCCTCTTATATTTCTTCTCCAATGCTCCCAAGTTGGTCACCTACACCCTTCATCTTGGTCACATAGCTAGCTACACTTTGCTTTGGTTGCTTCTTCAAGATTGTGAACTCCATCCAAAGATCGTTCTTCCTAGCCCTTGTACTTGATCAGAAGTATTAGGACATTGCTTCCCAAGTCACTTGGGAGGTCTTGCAATTCCTAATATGAGGTAATAAGAAATCAAATATTGAGTTAAGTATATAAGACCTCGCTAGAGCATCCTTTGCACACCATGCAACTAGTCTTTCTTGCTCTTCTCTTATAGGTTGATGTTTGCTTCTGAATATTGGCATTTCTTCATCTCTAGAGATGTATCCATACAAAATTCTGCTTGGAGGTAAGATTGCATCCTTAGGGACCATTCTGGATAATTGCTCTGTCCAATTTGACAATGAATGATGGAAATCCATCTCGCATTTTGCTTTGATGTTGCTCTGATACCACTGTTTATGGAGATGGTGGAGAGATTCCAGAAATGAAGTGGTGCTACAAATACCTGCTTCACACTAGCCAAAAACAAGTAGCATAGACACCTTGAGCTTTCCAAGGACCACAAATTATCACCTAAGTGCTTTGGAGTATGTTCCCCGAATCAATGGATCAAAACAGATGAGTAGGAGATTCAACTATGAGCTAAGACTTTCTATTTTAGTTGTGGCATGTAGCATAGACATCTTGAGCTTCCCAAGGACAACAAATAATCACCTAAGTGCTTTGGAGTATTTTCCCCTAATCAATGGATCAAAACAGATGAGTAGGAAATTCAATTATGAGTTAAAACTTTCTATTTTCGCCTCTACACATGCATAGTAAAATGAGCAGTGCTCTCAACCTACTAGTAGATGATCAAATTCCTTTGGGAGAGTCTAATTCACTTAGATAGCTACCAATCACAAGTTATTTCACTAAGAATGATTGATTGTACAATGAGAAGCATGCTTAGCAAGTTAGATGACCATCCCCACATTTTTGGACTTCAGCAATATGTAGACTAATGAGTAGAGTTTTGAAGATATTTGGAGATTGACTGATGCAATCACAATGAAACTTTGCAACAATAGATTAGAAAATATTTTGAACCTATACCACTTTAAATCACACCAAATGATCAAGTATGCAGTGAGAACCAAGTCTGAGAAGTTCACTATTCTAAGATGAAGATAACAGAGAAGTGAGGTAGAGATGTGATCAATGTATATGTATTAAATTACATAAAATTACAAAGACATTGGCCATGTATAATGGCACAATGTGAATGTAGTGATAAAGCTATAGCATGAGCTTACTAAACACTAAAGATCCCTCTCAAATGATCACCAAATCGGGATTTTTTTCATGCAAGATTTTGCTTTATTTGTTGGAACCATTGTTTGAATTCAACTTCAAAATCTTACTATAAAGTGAGTCCTAAAATTTAGGACTTTCTTTCTCATAAATTATCTACCAAATGATTTGTGATTTGCTTCCTTCTAACTCCACATGAGAGTAGGTGCTATACTCTTTTACAAGGATAAAAATAAATGCCTTTTAGAGGAGAATAGTCATATATGACTTCAAATGACTATATGAAGTGAATAATAATTGTCCAAGTATGTAGGATTGGACTCATTTGCACCAACATGTTATGCATTAAAGAAGGCTCAAGGTAAAGGACAAAATGTTGATGGGCATGTTTAATAGCTACCTGTGCCATCTACTTCGACTTTGAAGATTGAAGAAAATAATGCTATTTCTGATGATAATAATGAGATGATACTTCCTAACATTGTGCCAACTGAGGCTCTTATGGCTGATTTTCTTTCGCACATGTGGCTACTATATTTTGATGCTTCTTTCCATGTGACACCACATAAAGAATGGTTATCTAATTATGCAGCAAAGTCTCTTGGTACATTGGGACTTGGTGAGTCTTACTAGTGTGATGTTGTCAAGATCGGAGATGTGGTTGTGCAGTTCATTGATGGTTCAAAGTTTAATATGCATAGTTTACTTGAGTTATCACCTAGTTTGATGTCAATCAGTCAACTCAATGACCTTGGTTACAAGATGGTCTTCTACGCTCAATCCTTTTGCACATCGAAGGGCAATATGGCTATTGAAAAAGGAAGCAAAGTTGGCTCACTTTTTCCTTTATTTGTATCACATAATGAACACTTGTTAGGTGCTACTAAATAGCCTATGGCTTGTATGTGGCATGGTTTTTTGGGCCATATATCACAGAGTGGAATGGAAAATCTTTCTCATTCTAGCTACCTACCTGTGTTATCTTTCTCTGATTTTTTTATTTTGTGAGCATTCTCCATATGGAAAGCAAACTAGGAATGTGCACAAGATGCACATTGGCTCTTCAATTCACCCTTTAGATCAATCATTAGGTGGTTCTCTTTAGTTTTACACTTTCATAGATGATGCTACTAGAAAAGTCCGGGTATATCCTATCAAAGCAAAGGATGAGGTGTTCCCTACTTTCAAAAAATAGCTTGCTTCAGTTGAGACCGAAAAAGGAACTAAGCTTAAGGGCTCTACATTTAGATAATGGGGGTGAGTATACCTCACATGAATTCAACCTTTTCTATAAGTCTAGAGGAATTCGTAGAGAGTTTAAAGCTCCTTATCTCGAGTAGAGAATGGTGTAGCTAAAAGGATGAATATAACTATTCAAGATAGCGTATTTTCTATGCCGGATCATGAAAAGCTTTCACAAGGCTTTTAGGCAGAAGAAGTATTGACTACAATTCTTGTTATTAACCTTTCAGCTAGTACTACCAAAGGTTTGAAAGTGTCACAAGAGTTATGGATAAGGAAGCCTCCATATTATGATCATCCTGGAATTCTTGGGTGCAAACCATATGTTCATATACCCAAGAATCTTAGATAAAAGTCCGATCATAAGTCAAAAGAATGCATTTTTCTTAGATATGGTCGAGAAGGAAAATTTGGATATTGCTTATGGGATCCTCAAATACAATAAGTGATTAGAAGTAGTGATGTCATTTTCAATGAGTCTAAGATGCATAAACAGACTCTTAAGGAGGTTGAAGTGAGAAGAGTGGTGTTTGAGGATATTATTCCTCTAGTCAGCATGCATAGAAATGCTACACATAGGGATGTTCAAGAGAATGTCCGATCAGATCATTCTGCAAATGTTCCTCTTCAGCAATCATTGAGATTCATTGCATGTGTCTTACATGCACGTGATACATATGTTCTAGGTTTGGATTATGTTATGCTAACACATGATAGTGAGCCTTCTTGCTACAAAGAGGCTATGCAATCAACGGATCATGTCAAGTGGGAATGTGCCATGAAGAGTGAGTTGGATTCTATTTACAAGAATGGTACTTGGGATTTAGTACCTTTGCTAAAGGGCAAGAAAGCATTACGATGTAAATGGGTATATATACAAACATTCACATCAGATAGTGCTTCCCCAAAGTTTAAAGCATGACTTGTTGCAAAGGGGTTTAAGCAAAAAAAATCGTGTTGATTTCGAGGAACTCTTCTCTCTAGTGGTGAAGATGACTACCTTGTGCATGTTGCTTGGAGTCGTTGCAATGGAGGACTTAAAGCTAGTCCAAATGGATGTGAAAACTGCTTTCTTGCATGGATATCTTACAGATGAGATCAATATGGAACAACGAGAGGGTCATGTAGTTCCTGGCCAAGAAAGTATAGTTTGTAAGCTCAAGAACATCTTATGTGGACTTAAAGAGTCCCCTAGACAATGGTACCAAATGTTTGATGCTTTCATGAAGTCTCAAGGCTAATCTCAAAGTAATGAGGATCATTTTCGCTACACAAAGAGATTCTCAGGTCGCAGCTTGATAAGCTTGATACTTTATGTCGATGATACGTTGATTGCTGGGAACTCCTCTTATGACTTGTCAATTCTCAAAAAGAAGTTGAGTCAGACATTTGATATATAGGATTTTGGGGATGGCGAAAATATTTTTGGCATATGCATTACTCGTGATAGGAGTAGAAATTGCATGTACTTGTTTAAAGTGAGTACATATTCGAAGTACTTCACAGGTTCAATATGCAAGGTGGAAAGGAATTGAGTACACCTTTACCCACATATGTGAAATTGAGCAAGGATGATTGCCCCAAATCTGATGAGGAAAAGGAATTCATGAGAAAAATTCCTTATTAGTCTGTTGTTGGGAGTCTCATGCATGCTATGGTAGCTATGAGACGAGATATTGCATTTGTAGTGGGAGTTGTGTGCAAATATTTGTCTAATCCTTGCAAGAAACATTGGGAAGTAGTCAAGATGGTTTGGAGATATCTAAGTGGCACTAAGGACACTCGTCTATGCTCAGGTAGAGGAAAATCATCCAATATTGGTTACACGGATTTTGTGTATGTTCGTTGAGTAGAAAATTGTAAGTGTACCTTAGGGTACATTTTTCATTTTGCTCGAGGTGCTATCTCTTGGAGATCTCATATTCAAGAATGTATAGCTATTTCCACCACATAAGCAGAGTATGTTGTAGCAAGTGAGGCATGTAAGGCAACATTGTGGCTTTCTTGTCCTACTTGTGACATGGGTCTACCTGAGCGTGTACCTTGTTAGCTCAGTGATAGTTAGAGTGCCATTGCTTTGGCCAAGAATCTGGTCTATCATGCAAAGACCAAGCACGTTGAGGTGAGGTATCACTTCATTCAAGATTGTTTAGCCATTGAGCACATTCATCTTGAGAAGTTTTATCGTTAATGCTACAGATGCTTTGACTACAACTCTACCACAGGATAGCTTTCGACACTGTTGTCGCTTGATGGGGGTTACTTGATTCATGATCTTACACTATCACTTCTATACATTGTAACATGCCCATTAGGTGGCATATATAGCTTGTATATTTATGCTCAAGTATTCTTTATCATTCTTCATTTTTTCTCCCATAGTTGCTTTGGCCATATTGGCCTTTAGTGGGAGATTGTTACTGTTAGTATCCATGTGAAAGGTTAAATGGCCACCTGACACTTTTGTATATGTTCTTTAATAAAACATATGGTGGCCTCGTCAGCCACATACTATAATTTTGACCACATTTCTAACACCTAAGAAGTCTATGTCCGTGCTACTTGTGTACTGTGTTTTTTTATGTGTATTCTGTAGCTTTTCTACAGAGTACCCTGTGCAGTGCTAGGAGCTCAGTTTTGTACTTTGAGAATATCATCCTAGAGCTTTCGAAAAGAAGATCACACTGTGGTGCATCACCATCAAGATACTTCATGCTCAACCTATGCTCTAATACCATGCTGAGAAACATTGAATATGCTAACACAAAAGCTAAAACAAGATATGGTGGATCAAGATAAGCTAGAAACTTTATAACTTTGAAAATAAAATAGATATCAGCTAAGTTGAGAAAAAGAACTTACAAAGAAGCATGGAGATTTAGCCTCAATGTGAAAGCACTATGGGAGTGCATGATTGACTAAATAAACGTAAAGAGAATCCCTCCTTATATAAAGTGGAGGACAAAATACATCCTATATAGGGTAAATCAAGCTCGCATAAGAGGGTATGAGAGCTTGGGAGAGGATCCTTGCATGTGTGATAAAGTGGATGCAAATGAATAAAATAGGGTAGAGCACGGATATCTCAACAAAAACCACTTTTGAAAGTAAATCATGAGGTACATGTCCTTTTGCAATATGGCTTCCTTTCACATAATTAATACCCAATGTTTTATTTTCATCAAGTGGGAGATTGTTTCTGTTATTATCCATGTAATGGTTAATGGTCACCAGAATTTTTGTATATGTTCTTTAATAAAACATATGGTGGACTCGTCAGCCATAGACTATAATTTTGACCGCATTTCTAACACCTAAGAAGTATGTGTTTTTTCTCCTTGTGTACTGTGTTTCTTTGTGTGTATTCTGTAGGCTTTGTGAAGAGTACCATGTGCGGTGCTAGGAGTTGAGTTTTGTACTTTGAGAATATCATCCTAGATCTTTCAAGAAGAAGAGCACACTGTGGTGCATCACCATCAAGGTACTTCATGCTCAACCTATGCTCTAATACCATGTTGAGAAACATGGAATATGGTAATGGAAAAGCTAAAACAAGATATGGTGGATCAAGATAAGCTAGAAACTTTATAACCTCGAAAATGAAATAGATATCCGCTAAGTTGAGAAAAAGAACTTACAAAACAGCATGGAGCTTTAGCCTCAATGTGAAAGCACCATGGGAGTGCATGAGTGACTGAATAAACGTAAAGAGAATCCCTCCTTGTATGGAGTGCATGACAAAATACATCCTATGTGGGGTAAATCATGCTCGCATAAGAGGGTATGAGAGATCGGGAGCGGATCCTTTCATGTGTGATAAAGTGGATGCAAATGAATAGAATAGCGTAGAGCACGGATATCTCAAAAAAAACCACTTTGGAAAGTAAATCATGAGGTGCAGCTCCTTTTGCAATATGGGTTCCTTTGACATAATTAATATCCAATGTTATAAATTAAGTGAAACAAAAATACATTTTGAAGAACTCCACTTTTGATAAATCTATTGGCTATAGACCTAATACTCAAATGAGCATCACAAGCTCGCTTATGTTTTTTCTCATTTCAAAGAGAACTACTACATAGAGTTGAGCAAGCTTGTAGTAGCGATGGTTCGTATAAAACCATTTGAGAAGCCAAGCACGAGAGCTTGTAAATCAAATTTGAATTTGAGTCCCCCTCTTATCTCTCAATCAATCACCTATCACAATTATGTGTGATGAATTATATTTTTTATGGAAAGGAGCATCCTACCTAGTATGGAATATTTCTTACGTTGTATATACACAACACACACTTTCAATTGGTGAGATCCCACGTGTGTTATCTATGGAGGAGTTCGAATAGGCTACTAAGCCCCTTGTTAAGCGATCCCCGTGATTCTTTGAGTGTTTTCTTCTAACTTTAGGTAGTCATATCGTAGTTCATGTTTTGATAGTCAAGGAGCTAGATAGATATAAGTATAGAGCATAGTTTCCCTTATATTATACATTTTTCGTAATATTTATCTTGTTAGAAAGCTAATATTCTATTTTAAAGTTTCATCAAAGGTCCCCTCTTTGCATATTCTCAAAGAAATCATTTCTAGAGTGAACACTTGTCGTTGTGCGTGTCTAGTGAATACATTGAGTAGTCTATCATTCTTTGAGTAGACACGTGTTCTCAGTGAGATAACCTACATTATTAACTATTTTAATATTTTTTGAGTGAAAAAAAAGCTATCAGGCTCATTCCTCATGATGTTACAAAAACATTTAATTGAGTTAATAAAGATATCTCTAAGTGTACCTAGCAGGCCATTCATGCTTCAAGCGGCATAGGGAAGATCGGTCCTCTCCCATTACTCGTATCATAGCTACTTCAACAAACAAGAAGCTCTTAAAAAATCTATAAATGAACAATGATTAGCCATGGAAGTGTAGGATGTCTAGCTTTCTCATGGGAAAAGGTTTATGGGTACTTGTTAATGGAACAGACGCCAAGCTTGGATTAGCGAATAATCCAAATCCTAATCAATTGATGATCTTCAAAGAATGGAATTAGAGATAAAAAAATTTTATCTTCATTGTATTGCAGTATATTAGTAATGTAATGATATGGAATATTCAAGGTACAGAAACTTCAATGAAAGTCACAAAAATCCTATAAAGGTTATACTCTATTTCAACCAAGGCTAGAAAGATCCTATTGGAAAATGAACCCTATGAGAGGACACCTAGTAGCACCAATAATGCGTACATTCTGAAGATAAAGGAGGTGATTGATGCATTGGGATCCATAATTTTTGAGATTGATGATGAGAGCCTAGTTTCACATACATTGAATGGACTTAGGGACGATTAAAAGTGGAAGGCTTTCACCACTTTTGTGTATGTCAGAGAAAATACTCCCAACATTGGGATATGAGAGTACATGGTCACTTTGGAGATCAACATTCGAGGCTCAAATGCAAAGGGCAATGAACCCCAAGAAATTTATGTTGATAAAGGAAGAGGCAAACGA
This sequence comes from Ceratopteris richardii, assembly GCA_020310875.1. Classification (NCBI taxonomy): domain Eukaryota; kingdom Viridiplantae; phylum Streptophyta; class Polypodiopsida; order Polypodiales; family Pteridaceae; genus Ceratopteris; species Ceratopteris richardii. Next base: position 7,326,830 of record CM035434.1, read on the forward strand.
AGGAATCAAATTAGTGATAGAGGAAGGAAAGCAAGAGGATCGAATGGAGACTCTGTTCAAGAACAAGGGAGCAAACTTCTTTTTAAGGAGGAAGTGAGAGTAGAGAGGAAAAGGATGAAGGTACAATGAAGCTTGAGACAATGACAAATCCGATGGATGCTACATATGGGGCAAGTATGGTGACGATGCAAGAGATTGTTATCAAAGAGACAAAGGAAACGCATCATGTGGAGGGTAAGGTAACTATCCTTCTACTTCAAATGAGAATGAAAGCATGTTTTCCATGATCTACATGACCAATTAGGATCGATGAACTTGGTTACAAGCTGGTCTTCTATGCTCAATCCTTTTGCATATGAAAGGGCAATATGCCTATTGAAAAGGGAAGCAAAGTTGGCTCACTTTTTCCTTTATCTGTATCACATAATGAACACTTGTTAGGTGCTACTAAATAGCAGATGGCTTGTATTTGGCATGGTTGTTTGGGCCATATATCACGTAGTGGAATGGAAAAACTTTCTCATTCTAACTATTTACCTGTGTTATCTTTCTCTGATTTTTTATTCTGTGAGCAATGTTAATATGGAAAGAAAACTAGGAATGTGCACAAGATGCACATTGGCTCTTCAATTCAGCCTTTAGATCTCATTCCTACAGATGTGTGTGGTCCTATGCCCACAAATTCATTTGGTGGTTCTCTTTATTTTTTCACTTTTATAGATGATGTTACTAGAAAAGTCCAGGTATATCCTATCAAAGCAAAGGATGAGGTATTCCCTACTTTAAAAAAATGGCTTGCTTCAATTGAGAATGAAAAAGGAACTAAGCTTAAGGCTTTACATTTAGATAATGGGGGTGAGTATACCTCACATGAATTCAACCTTTTCTGTGAGTATAGAGAAATTTGTAGAGAGTTTAAAGATCCTTATCTTGAGTATAGAATGGTGTAGCTAAGAGGATGAATAGAACTATTCAAGATAGAGTATTTTCTATGAGGCATCATGAAAACCTTTCACAAGGCTTTTGGGCAGAAGAAGTATTGATTGCAATTCATGTGATTAACCTTTCAGCTAGTACTGCCAAAGGTTTGAAATTGTCACAAGTGTTATGGACAGGGAAGCCTCCATATTTTGATCATCGTGGAGTTTTTGGGTGCAAACCATATGTTCATATACCCAAGAATCTTAGATAAAAGTTGCATCATAAGTAAAAGAAATGCATTTTTCTTGGATATGGTCGAGAAGGAAAATTTCGATACTGCTTATGAAATCGTGAAACACGATAAGTGATCGTAAGTAGTGATGTCACTTTAAATGATTCTAAGATGCATAAATAGACTATTAAGGAGGTTGAAGTGAGAAGAGTGGCATTTGAGGATATTATTCCTCTAGTTAGCATGCATAAAAATGCTACACATAGGGATGTTCAAGAGAATGTTCGATCAGTTGAGTCTACAAATGTTCCTCTTCAGCAACAATTGAGATGCACTACATGTGTCTCACATGCACGTTATAGATATGTTCTAGGTTTGGATCTTGTTACGCTAACATATGCTAGTGAGCCTTCTTGCTACAAAGAGGCTATGCAATCAACGGATCATGTCAAGTGGGAACATGCCATGAAGAGTGAATTGGATTCTATTCACAACAATGGTACTTGGGATTTCCTACCTTTACCGAAGGGCAGGAAAGCATTACCATGTAAATGGGTATATATACAAAATCTAGCATCTCATAGTTCTTCTCCAAAGTTTAAAGCATGACTTTTTGCAAAGGGTTTTAAGCAAAAACATCGTGTTGATTTCGAGGAAATCTTCTCGCTAGTGGTGAAGATGACTACCTTGTGAATGTTGCTTGGATTCGTTGGAATAGAGGACTTAAAGCTAGTCCAAACGGATGTGAAAATTTCTTTCTTACATGGAGATCTTACAAATGAGGTCGATATGGAACAACCAGAGGGTTATGTAGTTCCTGGCAAGGAAAGTATAGTTTGTAAGATCAAGGAAAGCTTATATGGACTTAAAGAGTTCCCTAGACAATGGTACCAAAAGTTTGATGGTTTCATGAAGTCTCAAGGGTAATCTCGAAGTAATGAGGATCATTTTCATTACACAAAGAGATGCTTAGGTGCCAACTTGATAAGCTTGATACTTTATGTCGATGATATGTTGATTTCTAGGAAGTCCTCTTATGACTTGTCAATTCTGAAAAAAAATTTGAGTCAAACATTTGATATGAAGGATTTGGGGGATGCCAAAAATATTCTTGGCATGTGCATTACTTGTGATAGGACTAAAAGATGCATGTACTTGTTTAAAGTGAGTACATATCCAAAGTACTTCATAGGTTCAATACGCAAGGTGGAAAGGAATTGAGTACACCTTTACCCATGTATGCTATGGTCTGCTATTGATAGTCTCATGTATGCTATGGTAGCTATGAGACCATATATTGCATTTGTAGTGGGAGTTGTGAGCAAATATTTGTCTAGTCCTAGCAAGCAACATTGAGAAGTGCTCAAGATGGTTTTGAGATATCTGAGTGGCACTAAGGATAAGTTTCTATCCTTAGGTAGAGGAAAAGCATCCATTATTGGTTACACAGAATTTGTCTATGCTCATTGAGCAGAAAATTGTAAGTGTACAATTTTCATTTTGCTGGAGGTGCTATCTCTTGGAGATCTCATCTTCAAGAATGTATAGATGTTTCCACCACACAAGCAGAGTATGTTGTAGCAATTGAGTCATGTAAGGCAACATTGTGGCTTTCTTTTCCTACTTGTGACATAGGTCTTCTTGAGCATGTACCTCATTTTCTCAGTGATAGTTAGAGTGCCATTGCTTTGGTAAGAACCTGGTCTATCATGGAAAGAACAAGCACGTTGAGGTGAGGTATCACTTCATTCGAGAGTGTTTAGCCATTGAGCACATTAATCTTGAGAAGTTTTATAGTTGAGATAATGCTACAAATGCTTTGACTACAACTCTACCACATGATAGCTTTCGACACTCTTGTCACTTGATGGGGGCTACTTGATTGATGATCTCACACTATCACTTCTATACAGTGTAACATGCCCATGAGGTGGCATATATAGCTTGTATACTTATGCTCAGGTATTCTTTATCATTCTTCATCTTTTCTCCCATAGTTGCTTTGGTGGAATTGGCCTTTAGTGGGAGATTGTTACTGTTAGTATCCATGTGAAAGGCCAATGGCAACCCGACACTTTTGTATATGCTCTTTAATAAAACATATGGTGGCCTTGTCAACCACATACTATAATTTTGACCACATTTCTAACACCTAAGAAGTCTATGTTCGTGCTCCCTTTGTACTGTGTTTTTTTTGTGTGTATTCTGTAGCCTTTCTGTAGAGTACCCTGTGCGGTTCTAGGAGCTCAGTTTTGTACTTTGAGAATATCATCCTAGAGCTTTTGAGAAGAAGAGAACATTGTGGTGCATCTCCATCAAGGTACTTCATGCTCAACCAATGCTCTAATACCATGTTGAGAAACATGGAATATGCTAACACAAAAGCTAAAACAAGATATGGTGGATCAAGATAAGCTAGAAACTTTATAACTTTGAAAATAAAATAGATATGAGCTAAGTTGAGAAAAAGAACTTACAAAGAAGCATGGAGTTTTAGCTTCAACATGGGAGTGGATGAGTGACTCAATAAACATAAAGAGAATCCCTCCTTATATGGAGCGCACGACAAAGTACATCATATGTGGGGTAAATCAAGCTCGCATAAGAGGGTATGAGAGCTTGGGAGAGGATACTTGCATGTGTGATAAAGTGGATGCAAATGAATAAAATAGGGTAGAGCACGGATATCTCAACAAAAACCACTTTTCAAAGTAAATCATGAGGTACAGCTCCTTTTGCAGTATGGGTTCCTTTCACATAATTTATACCCAATGTTCTATTTTCATCAAAAGCTATATATGTGGTGGACTTTTTCACACTCTAGAATAACATGTTCATACTCTAAGATATATAGATATAGAAATTAAGTGAAACAAAAAGACATTTTGAAGAACTCCATTTTTTATAAATCTATTGACTATAGAACTAATACTCAAATGAGCATCACAAGATCACTTATGTTTTTTCTCATTTCAAAGAAAACTACTGCATATAGTTGAGCAAGCTTGTATTAGTGATGGTTCATATAAAACCATTTGAGAAGCCAAGCATGAGAGCTTGTCAAACAAATTTGAATTTGAGTCCCACTCTTATCTCTCAATCAATCACCTATTACAAGTATGTGTGATGAATTAATTTTTTTATGGAAAGGATCATCCTACCTTGTATGGAATATTGCTTACGTTGTATATACACAACACACACTTTCAATTGGTGAGATCCCACATGTGTTATCCGTGGAGGAGTTTGAATAAGCTAATAAGCCCCTTGTTAAGCGATCCCCGTGATTGTTTGAGTGTTTTCTTCCAACTTTAGGTAGTCATATCGTAGTTCATGTTTTGATAGTTAAGGAGATAGATAGATCTAAGTATAGAGCATAGTTTCCTCTAAATTATAGATTTTTTGTAATATTTATCTTTTTAGAAAGCTAATATTCTCTTTTAAAGTTTCCTCAAAGCTCCCCTCTTTGCATATTCTCAAAGAAATCATTTCTAGAGTGAAAACTTGTCACTGTGCATGTCTAGTGAATACATTGAGTAGTCTATCATTCTTTGAGTAGACACGTGTTCTAAGTGAGATAACCTACATTATTAACTATTTTAATCTTTTTTGAGTGAAAAAAAAGCTATCAGGCTCTTTCCTCATGATCTTACAAAAACATTTAATTGAGTGAATAAAGCTATCTCTATGTATACCTATAAGGCCATTCATGCTTCAAGCTACATAGGGAAGATTGGTATTATCCCATTACTGGTATCATAACTACTTCAACAAACAAGAAGCTCTTAAAAATCTATAAATGAACAATGATTAGCCATGGAAGTGTAGCATGCCTGGCTTTCTCATGGGAAAAGGTTTATGAGGACTTATTAATGGAGCAGATGCCGAGCCTGTATTAGGGGATAATCTAAATCCTAATCAATTGATGATCTTCAAAGACTGGAATGGGATATAAAAAAATCTTATCTTCATCGTATTGCATTATATTAGTAATGTAATGATACGGAATATTCAAGGCATAGAAACTTCAATGAAAGTGCCGAAAATCCTATAAAGGTTATACTCTATTTCAAGGAAGGCTAGAAAGATCCAATTGGAAAATGAACCCTATGAGAGGACACCTAGTAGCACCAACAATGACTACATTGTGAAGATGAAGGAGGTGATTGATGCATTGGGATCCATAATTTTTGAGATTGATGATGACGAACTAGTACAACATTCATTGAATGGACTTAGGGATGATTAAAAGTGAAAGGCTTTCACCACTTCTGTGTATGTGAGAGAAAATACTCCCAACATTGAGATATTAGAGTACTTAATGGTCACTTTTGAGATCAACATTCGAGGCTCAAATGCAAAGGGAAATGAACCCCAAGAAATTTATGTTGATAAAGGAAGATGCAAATGAAGAAATCAAATTAGTGACAGAGGAAGGCAAGCAAGAGGATCAAATGGAGACTCTAATCAAGAGAAAGGGAGCAAACTTCTTTTCAAGGAGGAAGTGAGAGTAGAGAGGAAAAGGATTAAGGTACAATGAAGCTTGAGACAATGACAAATCTGATGGATGCTACATATGGGGCAAGTATGGTGACTATGCAAGAGATTCTTATCAAAGAGACAAAGGAAACACATCATACAGAGGGTAAGGTAACTATCCTTTTACTTCAAATGAGAATGAACACATGTTTTCCATGATCTAGATGACCAACTACAAGAGAGAAGGATCAGAAAAATGGTATATTGATAGTGGATGTAGTAATTACACGAGATGCAACAATGAATTCTACTCAAATATACATGTAACGTCAAATAAGGGGCATGCGAAGAGAGGTGTTGATACATCACATGTAATTACACATATATGTCATGTCATGTTTGATGTTTGTCATAAGGTTAAGTGTATCAAGGATGCTCTTCATGTCCACACAATTAAAAGAATCTTGTTTCTATGGGTCAAGTGGTTGAAAGAGGATGCAGGTCAAGTAGAATGAGAAATGATGCTTTGTGGAGAACCCTAAGGAAGGATACAAATTGGTGGCTAAAGGAAGAAAGAATGAAAGGCTATTGATATTGGATGTGAAGCCAAAATTCATCCACACAACCTACTTCAGATATGGAAATGAGAGGGTAGATTAATTATATCTTTCACATAAGCGTTTTGCACATCTCATTACTCAAAGGTGAGAGACATGAAGGAGAAGAGACTAATACTTGGACTACCAAAGATTCACAATCAAAATCTCAAGATTTTTTGTGAAGCTTGCCAATTGGGTAGAAAACCAGGTTAGCATTTAAGAGGACTAACAATGTGAGCTATCATCCACTTGATTTGATTCATATGGATGTTTGGTAACCAACAAAGGAGAATTAAAATCTACGTAATAGAGAGTTTTTAATGTTCTTTGATGATTGCACAAGGATGACTTGAATTTATTGCATGAGGTAAAAATTAGATGTCTTTTATTAATTTAAGGTTTTCAAAGCTCTTGTAGAGAAAAATAGTTACATCAAGTGCCTTAGGCCAGATGGAGACGCAGAATACTTTTCCCATGAGTGAAGTCCAACAACATTAAGAGACAAATCACATGCAAGTATACACGTTAGCAAAATGTATCAAAAAGGAAGAATAGGTACATTGCTGAATGTGTTAGGGCTATGATGAAGGAGATTGGAATGCTGAATTTGCATTGGGTAGATGCAGGGGCCATTAGCATATACATCATGAATAGAGCACCCACATCAAGTATACATGCCATATGAAGCTTCCTATAATACAAAACTAGATGTACCATAGTTGAGAGTGTTTACTTGTACTTGCAATGGTTTTAAATCAAGTGAGCTAAGAAGTTAGATTTATTATAGATCCAAAAGATGTGTACGCATATGGTATGGAGTTTAACAAAGGGTGTATAGATGCCACAACCCCACAAAGAAATAGCTAAATGTATGAAGGGATGCCATATTTTATGAGCTTTTACCTTGGTATACTTCAAATGCATCTATGAAGGCAATTGAAGATGATGAAGGACCTCAAGAGGGAATTTAATATTGCTTATACAATATGGTCAATTTTAACACAATCGCAATACCTCATTATACCTATGCAATATGCAATCTTCCTATTTTTCTCTGATTCCTGTTTCAGTCGACAATGTGATAAATATTGCTAATAAGATATTGGCATATTCAACTCGTTCCTCATACCTTTTTATACGTATGCAATATGGAATCTTCCTACTTTGATTCGTAGTATTTCATTTTTCTGGAGTGTATATGTACATGTAAACTTAATTACTCCTGTTCTTGCAGAAAATGAAAGATCCATAAGACAAATATGATCTCCGTAAATCTCACCTTAACTTCTGTTATATGTTTTTGCCTCCTCCACTTTAGCGTTGAATCTTTTCAATATATGAAGTCGGGGATGAGATCTATCTTTTCAACTAGTTCTCGAGTGGAAATGTGCTGTCGGCAAGAGATGGAATAACTTTATTTGGTTTCCCATCATGAGAACTTAAATGATAGAGAAAGAAGGTCCTCTTAGAGGCAAGAAACTATGGTCCAAGGGTTTGCTCAGCTAGAAGAATATATAGAACTATGAAAATAATGATCGGATAATAAAAGAGGAGGTTTTTCAAGGTCTCATATTTGAATGACATGACTAGCTCCTATTGAGAAAACCTATCTTAGATTGTACGAGATATGAGATAACATTGCTACAGTAAAAAAGTGATCCCCCCTTGATAGAGATGAGGCGGTAAAGCATAAGTGGAATTTCGGAAAGTCCTACAAATTAAGAACATAACGGACCTAAAACTTAGATTGAATCAACCTTTTTGTCACTATAAAATAAAGCCGTAAAAATTAAGAACCATAAAAATAAGCGACTATTTCATCTCGCAATTAGCGCAATGATGTCTGTAATGCTATACAGAAAAATTAAAACGGAATAACAACATCATCAAACTAATTTGTAACTCTCCTTAAATTGTTCTCAGTTGTTCCGCTTTTAATGTGAATTTCTCATTCATTTGAACACATAGCTAATCATTCAATGACATTCACCCAATTCATAGAGTGGATTGAAAGTTGATTCCCTTTAAGCACATAATTAGGGGATATTGACCCACGTCATAGAGTGGATTGAAGAATATTGGTTCCCTTTAAGGCAGATAATAAGGGCTTGGGATGCTTTGGAGATTTGTGTAGTGCTTGATGAGGACGCCTCCTCCCTCCTGAAGGGTCCGAAGTGATGTGATCGAAATAAGATGGAAGGCATCTCTAGAATTAAAAGAGATCTTCATATTCATCTACATGCAAGCAAGAAGTGATACAGAGATTGGTCATAGATTAGGTGGGCTTGCAAGTTCAAGGATATTTGGCACCCATCTATAGAGAATAATAAAGTAGTCCTCATGTGATAAAACACTTATAGAGGTATCTAAACGAATGTATATACGCCACTAAGATCTATCATGCCCACCTGTGGTGTAAAAGATGTTTAGTGGCAGAGAATTCATTGGTGATAGTCTCTTTTCTTACCTTATGAAAAATTAGAAATTAAAGAAATCGATGATGCCAACACTTCTAAGAAATAATTATGATGTAGTCAAGCTTGAATGATGTAGTCGTAACACTTCAAGCCCCTGAATTTAAATTCAGAATTTGGACATGGAAACGGACTCTACTCAAAATCTTGAACGTGGAATAAAATACAGGGTTTTTTTTTCAAGCAAACGATGAAATTTAATAAAAGTGCAGGAGAAAAAACCAAGATACACTGGGGGTGACCAATTCCCCAATAGGTTAGATACAGGCATCCAAAAACATGATCATGGATAGCCTCTCAGCAGAATACATGGCCATCAGCTTGTGTTCCATCTGTTGGGGCTCATTCCTTTGATGATAGTGGAGGGACTAAGAGATCTAGGGTAAGAGTCTTTAATAGACCTTTTACAAACATGAAGGATGTTCTAGATGCCTTTATTACAAATACACAAGAAATCTTTAGCATTTATGGAGAAAAATTTCTGATTTCTATTCTTCCAAATGTGCCACATAATATGGGCCCTTAAGACTTTCCAAAGGACAATGTCCATACGACTACTAACACCCAAAAGGATCTCTTTATATCCAAGAGGAGAACTAAAGTTGACACAATAGTACATATTAATGAGACTCCAATACTTTTGAGCAACCTGCAATTAATGAAGAGATGAGGAAGGTCCTCAATTTGCCCACAGAATGAGCAAGTTCCTGCACTTATATTTAATTTCAATGTTGTGCTCCTAGTCCAAACCCCTTGATGCATAAGAAGCCAGAGAAGGCGAGCGTGTTTAGAGGTTGGAGCAAAGGCCCATATGGATCTGAGTCTATATTTCCATTAGTGAAGATTCCATTGAAGCTTCCATTTAGCATGGAGCTTGAAAGTAAGCCTTTCATCTGTATAGTAAGACTTTTTAAACGTTGAATACATGTCAGCAGCACCATCTTTCAACTCAATCTGTTTGTGGTAGTTATATACTCTCAGCTTGCCGATCACCTAATTTCCTTTGTCATGAAGGATCTATTTGCACAGAGAAGACAACCCATTAGTAGCATCTATTTGATAAGCACTTATTATCTGATTGTTGAGAGAGAGGGAGCTCTAGAAGTCAAAATCAGCCTTTCTGCATCTGTTCATTCTAATGGACAGACTCAAAGGGCTATGGTTATCAAAACACCCAATCCAAATAGAGCTTTGAAGGAAAAATTAAACATTGTTTTCAAAATAAATGGGGATTTTATAGCGTTTTCTCACAACCATCCACGCATTCCAAAATGAGCAGAACAATCTACTTCCTTGAGGAGTAATTTGAACAGGAGAAGTGACAATATCCCAGAGTTTGCAATTGGTCCAGCTCTTGAAACCTGAAACATGGAAGTTCTTAATACTGCTTTTGATGAGAAGAGACCAATAATCGTCAGAATAAGTGGATCTTAGTATCCATTTAGCTTCCATTTGAACAACCATTTTAGAAGGGCATATAAGTCCAAGCCCACCTTCCTCCTTACCAAGACAGGAGATATTCCAAACAATTTTAGGGATTTTACAGTTGGTTTGGGTTCCACCCCACTGAAGTCTTCTAGCCAGAGCAATGAACTGGGAAATTTGTTTTTTGCTAGGCATCCAACAAGCAAAGAAATAAGTAAGGACATGCAAAATATAGTGCTTTAAGACAAAAAAATCTTTGGGAGAGGTTTTGTTGGAAAGACATCTAATGAAAATCTTTTTTTCTAAACTTGTCAACAATCCAATTCCATCTCTGCTCAAAAGTGATACCAAATCCCATGGGTATTCCCAACAACCTGAAAACAACACCTTCATGCAAAACACAACAATTAGTTCTCACAACACAGTCAAGAAGAACTTTATTAGTGGAATAAAAATCACTTTTGGAATGATTAACCATAGAGCCACTAGCAAGACAAAACAGATGCAAGCATTGCAAAAAAACTGTCAGTAGATAAATTATAAGCCAAAGTAGTCATATTTGTGTAATCAACAAACATTTGAAGACCAAGTTGAGAAGAGGCCCCAGGGATATCAAGCCCTTTAATAGTACCATGATCCATATAGTCTCTCACCAGCCAGCCAACAACATCACTAGTGATGGCAAATAACAAGGGGGCCAGGGGGCAGCCTTGCCTTATAGACCTACTAAGCTGAAAAGAGTCAGAGAGGTGACCATTCATAGCCACTTTGGATTTAGCATTCCCAAAAAGGATACTAGTATACTTGATAAACCTTTTCCCAGCCCCAATATCATGCAGAGATTGAAGAATAAAATCGCATTCTACCCTGTCATAAGCTTTATCAAAATCAACCTGAAAAAAATAGGTATCAATCTTGTTTTTAGTAGCAAACTCTAATCCTTCCCATATGGAGATAATGACATCCAAGATAAATCTACCCCTTATGAAGCCTTTTTGCTCAGGAAGAATGACCTTATCCATAATAGAACTAAGCCTTCTAGCCAAGGAAGAGGTAAAAATTTTATATAGAGAAGTCAAACAAGAGATAGGTCTCTAGTTATTCAAGTCATCTTTAGCCCCTTTTTTGTGTATCAATTTAATCACTCTAGAATTGATAAAAGTAGAAAGAGCACCTCTCCTCATGGCCTCTTGCCACACCAGAAGAATATAGGGCACAATGAAATCAATAAGCTCATGAAAAAACTCATTAGGAATACCATCAGGATCAGGAGACTTGCAAGGTTTCAATTTACAAATGGTTTCTCTAACCTCACCGATAAAGAGGGGCAGGTCTAGGATAGTAGGCAGTGCTCATGAATCATTTTCTTCCTTTTAAGAGCAATAATAGCCCTGGCCCTTTGGATATCCTCTCCTCTCTTGGGAGGCCTAGAGAAAACATTGGCAAAGAAGCCAGTGGCCTCCTGCAAGTTCTCTTTTAAAGAAGGAGCATAACCACGAGTACACTCGTTCAACATAGGGACAAAATCCCTAGCTTTTTTCTTTTTTATGAGATCAAATATATGCTTGTTAAACGAAGTTCTATAGTATAGTGGCACAAAACGACCTCTGTGTGTGTGAGTGTGTGTGTGTGAGAGAGAGAATCTATATTAGTAAAATCCGAGCAGGGCTGGTCACTTTGCGCATGTCAGGTAGGAGGATGTATGATTGGGGTTACGTTTAATACCTTTGACTTCTTCAAGAAATAAATAAATGTCCCTGCTTCAAAAAAGAAATGAATGTCCCTGCTTCAAAGCTTCTCCAGGCTACCAGCACACTGAGTTTCCATGAGACGTCAGGCTGCTCTCGATTTGTCTTTGTGCAGAGCATCAACATGGTGACGATGCGTGCTGAGCTTCTGAAAAAGCGTACGAGAAAAAGGTGGATCGCATGTGTTGGTTTCTGCAGCCCCGTTTGCTTCCAAGTTCCAACAAGGAACCCATCCGAACATGTCCATCTCTTCTGTCTCCTCGCTATCCTCAAGGCATCGGTGGGACCGTGGATCTCGGAATCACGCAAGTTGTGGTTTTCGGAATCGTATCCATGTGTTGGAATCGTACAAGCCATGCACCTTCAAATAATTCTAACAACCTCTAAAAAATGGAATAAAGTATTTTTTGCCGGAATCCCTTTTCTTTGGCACAGCGACACTTTTATGCGGCCAATAACTTAAAGCGAGAATATCTCTCTTCCGAATGATAATACTTCACTTGTAAGGGATACAGTTATTTGTAACCGATCATCTCTGTAAGGGACTTTATGCTTATCGAAGAAAAAAAAATCTGCGCTACTTCAATAATATTTTAAGTAATAATTTATTCGATCGTTTGTTATACTTATAATAATTTTAAATTATGGTAGAGGTTATACATTCTGATTCTCATGATTATACACCGCATCCATCTCCAGAAAGCTTGCTTTCATGTTCAGAAACCTTGGACTCAAATGGGTACGTGGTGGTTTGTAATATTTAGTTTTATATTCACACGTCTTTGCAAAGTATTCATAAATAACGCTCTTGTGAGCATATAAAAAACCTTCGTTGAAGCTTCTCGAAGAACATATGTACTAGACTTTGTTCCTTCTTTATGTTAATTTCAATGTCCTCATCTTCTTGCTTCAGAAGGTGTGTATATATAGATAAAAGAATGAATAAATAAAAGAATAAATAAGTAAGAAGGTGTGTAAAGCATTTTGGTTTGGCAAAACGTGAAGATAATTCTTTCCCTATAGACCCAAATTATTTGGAAACAATCCTTACTTCGAGAAGCTATGGGATGCTCAACGGTGTTGTGGAATGCCATTAGGTGAGATGCTTCATGGAAAATCGAGTGTCGCACACTTTGAAAACCGCCAAAAAGGATGGTTGATTGACAAGATCCTTAGGCTTCAAGGTAGAAGAATCAGTAAGTGCAAAAAGTCCCCGCCCTTCACACATCATAGGGTGTTTGTTTTGGAAAACAACAAGAATCATAGGAAATGAGCTCCTCACGAGGGGGAAAATAGATGATTACACTTTTATGTAACACATTTATCACATATATGCTTTTAGCCAAACGTTTTGACCAAGTCATTGCAGATCCACCTTCGGGCCATCAAAGTATGTGCATGTAAGTGTGCATGTGTTTGTCCTAGTTAAGTGATATGAACTATGCGATCTTGTGTGTGTGTGTGTGTGCGCTTATGTGTGACTATGTATATAAATATGTATGTGTTGTTAGTGATTTTTCTTTTATATGTTTTTCCTTGGAAGAATGGTTTGTGTGTGAGATAGAGAAAGTGGAGAAAAAGAGAGAGATAGTTGAGAGAAAGAGAGAGAGATGAAGAGATAGAGAGAGGGTAGAACAATGTTTTTCTGAAACTTTCCCCCAGCTAAGCCCTACTATACAAATATATATATACATGTATATATATATATATATATATATATATATATATATATATATATATATATATATATATATATATATATATATATATATATATATATATATATATATATAGAGAGAGAGAGAGAGAGAGAGAGAGAGAGAGAGAGAAAGAGAAGGAGAAAGAGAATAAGAAATTGCCATCTAATCCAATCTATATAGAGAGATAAATCTCTTGGATGTATTGATTGCTCAACAGGATCTAAAATCCCCACAAACGAAGTAGAGAGAGAGAGAGAGAGGGAGAGAATAAACATGCACCTCATCCAATCATGTTGATGTGTTGACACTTGAGAATATTGTGCCAATGCAATATCCTAGTGTCTCTACATGTAATTTTATCTTTTTATGGCAAAGATATATAAAGGTTTGAGTTCTCTAGTATAAGCATCTTGAAGTTTGCTATAGGTTTAACATAACTCATGAGGATAGTTTAGTTCAAATTTTTTAGATATAGTCATTTTTTTGCATCAGGGTATTTTCTTTAGTGGCCATGGCTGAAAGTAGTGATGTATTCCATATATTGTCTATTGAGGATAAGTTGGTTGGTACCAATTACCCATTATGGGATTATATGATGCATCACATATTGGTTGCAGAAGGATTGTGGAATAATGTACAGGGTGTTGAAAAACATCTTACTTCACCTATGAATAGAGTAGTCGAAACTCTACTACAAGTCTAAAAAGTTTCATTTTATGTCTCTGTACTCGTGCAGAGAAAAGTTCTAAACAGTGAGCATATATCACTGCTTGTGGACCTAGTGGAGGGCAGCCATCTTCCATTTTTGCATTGGGGTGTTAGAATCATCCCCCATCAGTGGTATCAGAGCCATTTTGGAGGCTTGGAGACATCCGTGGCATCATATTGAAGTCTTGAAGGGATCAAGAAAACTCATGGAAGCACAAGAAGGACTCATCAAAGCAAGACGACATCAAAAAGGGGATACGTCGATTGAGATCTCAACTAGTCGAAGGTTAGCACGGGAGAAGATATGAAAAGGTAATATCCACACCTTCTAAAGCAAACAAACACTTGAGGAGAAGGTATAGGAGCATCTTAGAGCTCAGTATGGCTGAGTATAATGCAGAAATAGAGAAGTTAGATAAAGGCAATTATCAACCATGGAAATTTAGAGCTAGCAACTACGTTATGGGCAAAGGATTGTGGGGATTAGTAAGGGGCACGGAGCCAATGACTCATGTACATGATCCAACACTTCAAGGGTAGGTCAAGGCACTTAATGAATGGATAGAAAGGGATAGAAGAGTCATATTCATTCTATCCCAACACATAAGCAATATCATGATAGGTCATATGCAAGACTTGGACACATCCAAGAAGGTTCGGGAGACCTTGGAGAGATTGTACTCTTCATCAACCAAGGCAAGGAAGATTTAGCTCAAGAATGAGCTGAATAATCTTAGGAAATCACCAAGTACTAACAAAAATGAGTACATTTTGAAGGTTAAGGAGCTTGCAGATGCTTTAGGCTCAATTGGGAGTTCAATCAAAGATGATGATCTTGTTGCGCACACTCTCAATGGCTTGAGAGAGGATGAAAGTTGGAAAGCATTTACCACATCGGTTTATGGGAGGGATTCCCTACTAGAATTTGATCAATTAGTCACATTGATGGTGATCGAGGAGATGAACCAAGGAGGTTCACAATCAAAGGGCAGCCAAGCCCAAGTTTTCTATGCAGGTAGAGGCAAAGGCAAAAGAGGTGGAAAAAACTCACAAGACAGAGGGAGAGGAAGGTCAAGCTCAAGCTCAAGCAACCAAGAAGGCTCCAACCAAAGCTATGGATCAAGAGGAAGATGAAGGAGTAAAGGAAGAGGAGGAAGATTACATGGAAGAGAAGCATCCAATGGAGAATGCTACAATTGTTGAAAACTAGGCCAGTATGCAAGAGATTGTTGGGCCAAAGGAGGAGGCAATCAAGGATACAAAAGGAACCAAGGTAATTATGCTAGTACTTCAACAAATTCAGAAAATGAGAACTTGCTTATAATGAATGGTGCAAGTGAGAGAGAATTCAGAATTTACATGGTACATTGATAGTGGTTGTAGCAACCATATGAGTTGCAATAAAGATGTTTTCTTTATTTACATTCACCCATTACTCAAGGACCTTTAGAGACAGGGGATGACATTGAGCACAAGATTACACATGTGGGAGATGTTTCATTGAATGGATCTCAAAGCTCCTAGGTGTTGAAGGATGTGTTGCACGTGATAACCATCACAAAGAACTTGGTTTCGGTAGGTCAAATGGTTGAAAGAGGTTATGAGGTGAGGTTCAATGAGCAAGGTTGTTTTGTTGAAGACCCCATGCATGACTACAAGCTCATAGGAAAAGGAGAGAAGCAAGGAAGACTCTTCACCATAGAGGTAAAGCCATCAACCCCTCACATTGTCTACTTGTCAATTGGAAATAAATAGATTACAGAAATCGACTTATTGCATAAAAGAATTGGGCACATAAACTTACATAGGATGAAGGACATGCAAAGGAAGGGCTTGGTGAGTGGTCTAACTGATCTTATATCTTGGAATATGCAACATTTGTGCCATGCTTGTCAATTAGGCAAACAAAGCAGATTGTCATTCAAAAAGCGAGCACATGTGAGCAATGAAGTGTTGAATCTTATAAACACAGATGTATGGGGACCTACAAGGGAGCCATCCATTGGAGGTAATAGATATTTTGTCACATTTATAGATGATCATTCAAAGTTTGTTTGGATGTATTGTATGAAGTCAAAGTCAGAGGTGTTTTACCACTTCAAGAGGTTCAAAAACCTAGTGGAGAAGGAAATAGGGAAGTATATAAAGACTTTCAGATCCGATGGAGGAGGAGAGTATTTCTCAAATGAATTTTCAGATTTTCTACATGACCATGGAATCAAAAGGCAATTCACTTGCAGGTATACACCTCAAAAAAATGGGGTTGCAGAAAGGAAGAATAGATACATAGCACAAGTGGCTAGATCTTTGATAAATGAACTGAATGTTCCTAACTCTTATTGGGTTGATGCAACAAATACAGCCATATACATTATGAATAGGTGTCCAACCTCAGGAGAACATGGAGTTACACCTTATGAAGCTTGGTGTGGTAAGAAAACCAACCTTTCACATCTCAAAGTATTTGGTTGTGTGTGTTATGTTTACATACCTCAAGAATTGAGACACAAGTTAGAACATAGACGAAATGCTCTCGCAAGGGACATATTATACAACAAGACTTGTATACGTAGGAGGATTTGTCTTACATCTGGCAGAGGTGCAAGGAAAAGCCATTATGGCCTCAACATCTTCTTCTAGTGCTTGAAGTGACGAAGCAGTCACATTATCTCCTATTGAAGAAAAGTGTCTAAGACTCAAGAAATGCCAATCGCAAGATGCAAGGAGGGGGATCACGAAGTAATCCTGAACAATGGCTTTACAACAACTAGTTAGCCCATAAAATTGCTAGCTAGTATTTCATAAATTCCACTATCCTTGGATGCAACATTATTACACATACATATAGATGCCACATCATCTATGCATTTCTATTGGGTAGCTCAGATTATCATCACAAGACTTGGAAACTGAGAACATTATGTTCTTTGCGTTTAGAATTCTTTAGTGCATAGAAAAATGTCTTCATGTATTATTTGTTATGACCATAATGGCATTTAATATCCTTCTTCCTTGATTGAATTCCACTCTTATTCTATTGAACATTCTTTTCCTTGTTCTTCCTCCCCACATATTGTTGATTCTTTCATGTCTAAGAATCACAAACACTATATGTATCTCCACTCTAAGATCCGACCATATATTTTCTATAAATCTCCTCACTAAAGAGTGCTTCACATTTGTCATTATAGAATAGTCTCACCACCACGTGAGCTATTGCTAAGAGCTATGCAAAGCTTATCCCATGATGATATCAAGATGCATAACAAGAAGACTATTTTCATTTCATTATCCATCTTCATTTTTTGAGCCTCTAACTAGAAGAATATAACATCAAACTCATTAAGGTAAGCATCAATTGTTTCCTTCATGCGAAGGCCATATAACACTTCATATTAGATACAATTTTTTTGATGAGGTTTCTTCTTCATATGTATTGCATAACAGGCTTTCCTATTCCAACTCTTTTTAATGTAAACATTATTTGCAAGGTGCAATCGAATTGTAAAACTTGTCATTTCATCCAGGTCATCCTAATAACAATCATCGATATCAACAGGCTTCATTGATATTTTATTTAGTCGCTTCCACCATCTCTTCTAAATGTGCACATATTTAAACTAATTCTACCTTAGAGAAAAGTTTGGTCATCAAAATTTTGGATCTCGAAATGGTTTTTGCTCAAAGGTTATAGCTTTTCCTAGGAACACTGACACTAGAACTATATCCACTTGATGTGCATATTATTTTTGATGTCATGATGATAGAGAACTAACTAAAATGTCAATGGACATAGAATAGTTCAATCATTACTAAGGCTCAAAAAAAATAATGAACGTGTCAGATTCTAGGATGAAAATTGATAGATTCTCCCTAGAAAATAGGATTAATGAAAAACAATGACGAAATAAAAGGATTATGTGAGAATGTATGTCTTGACACCAAAAGGAGTTTCAAGAAGTAAAATGGACCATTCTTTAGGTAAAAAACTTAAAATCAAGAAAACATTTTTGAGAGTCTCCTATCCAAAATGAGCATATTACATGTCAATAGAACTCATGAAAGTATGAGTACTTGAATGTAAATGTGCATAGTGAGTCATTGACTCAAGTGCATATAACCACTTCCCTAAGCCAACTAGGCTTATCGAGCATCTACGAATAACTAGCATACATCTCCTATGGTGAGGCTAGGTAAGTGTTCCACCTACATCACAAAAGAGACCCATACATTTGGGTGGCTCCCAATTATGGAAACCTCATCATGATCCTCCTTAGCAATCAAAGGCTTTATGCAAAAACATAATTGCTATATTAGTAAATGCATCAACGTACATAAGAGGTATCCACAAAAGCATGCATAGTGTGTTAATGCTCAATATATGGAGCAAATGGTACTGAAAGGAGGAATTTGCAGCCCAAAAGGAGTCAACAACACCTACGAGTTCCTCTCAACTCTATTCTTTAGGCTCAAAACACCTGCATAAAATTATAGTGGATTCTTCCACCACAACCAAAAACGTTTCAAGAAACAATTAGGTGAAAGAAAAAGCCCCTAATTTTAAATTCTTTGTTGGAGAAAATGAACACTCTTGTTGGTGTTCTTGAGCTTGTGTAAAGAGAAATATGCATGAGAATACTCCAAGATGGCTCCAAGAAACACCCAAAAATGCATCAAAACAAGCTTCAAAATCAAAGAATGAATCTTTGAGGGCCCAAAACATGTTCAAGCTAATGTAAAACTTAGTATTTTACTGTCCTCAAGCACCATGAAAGTGTAGCTTAGCTGACAAGATTTTCACTTAAGCAAGCTCCATGGAGAATGGTATTGGCATGGGTGACCTCTTGAGAAGTACTATGAGCCTCCGTCTTCCTTGATTGTTGAAGTCCTCCCTTGCAACCAACAACACCAATGATGACTTCGCTAAGTCAAATGGCAAGGTATGTGAAGGCCAATGCCTTGGTCTCCAACTTAGTCATAAGCCTTGAAGAAACCCGTCGGTGGGTAGATAGGTGCTCCCTTTGCTCTCACATTAGCAAAACGCATTCGCTTTGAATTGTTCCCATACTAGTGAAGCCGGACAATGGCAATGCACCAAGGTGTAAATATTTTGAGAGAGCTCCGCAACGATGCCCTCATAGTAGAAATGCAAGCTCTAGTGAGGAGCATACTGCTCCACATAGACTGACACAAAACAAACACTAGAGAGTACATTGAGAGTTCATCTCATAGTTCACATGGTTAACAAATGTAGTTGAACATTAAGTCTGAATGATCCGACAACTACATGTCTTTCTATAGAACATATACAAAAGTATCAGATGGTCATTTGGGAAACCATTGGTAGTAACTTAGGATCGAATTATATGCCTTGAATCAAGTGCCAAAAGCTTGGGATCAAATAGTGTTTGAATACTTGCAATTTCTTAGATTCAAACAAACGTAAAATGATCCTCATTAGTCACAAAGGAGTAAAGGTTAAACAAGTATACATACATACACGTTGATGACCTTATTATAATAAGTGATGATTACGATGGCATCAAGGACATAAAATAAAGAATTGGCAGGAACTTTTTTTTTTCAAAGGAAGTTTGGGCTTGGACTATTCTCCCACACTTTAATTAAAATAAAGAAGAAAAGTTACAAGTGAATGGGGCTAGTGCCCATGGGACCCCCCAAATCCCACACAGCAGGGGAGGAGTATGAAAAGCTAGAGAGCGTTACAAATGAGGCGGACAAATCTATCATCTCCCTCATTTGTAACTTTAAAATATTTGACTTTCTTGAATTGAAGTATTTATTAGGTTTGGATGTGGTTTTAAAAGAGGAATAAATATCTCTAACTTAAAGGAGGACCTTGATTGATTTACTAGGGGAAGCATGACATTTTCAAAGCAAACAGTTTATAAATCGTGTGGACATGAATGTAGAAATCACTTCATATGAAGGAAACTTCTGCTGTGCGCAAACATAACGAGGCCTGGTATAGCGCATAGTGGAGATATTTTATCTTAATATATGGAAGCACAAAAGTGGCACACCTTCACACATCGAGAAAGATGTTGAGCTATTTAAAACGGACAAAAATAAGGTTCGGGTCAAAGCATTCACAAACACAGATAGATGACGATATAAATAATATAAAAAAAAGTACAAGTGGATGCATGTGCATGCTTAGGTCAAGACTTGTGTCGTCGCATTAAAAGAAGCAATCCCGAAATGTGGTAGCATATATTGAAGCAAAGTACAAAGGTTTCCTGCAAGTCACATGTGATTTTATGAATGTCTTAAAGGATCTACATCTGTAGGCTGATCAATTTTCAAATATTGATCAGCATGTTGTAGGATCTACATCTATAGAATGATCAATTTTCAAGGACCACAACAGATTGGGGGTGCAATGATGAGACCTCTTGTGCGAAGCTCTTTTTCAGGAACAAGAACTTGATTATGTTGATGGGCCTCCTTAGTTATAGGGACTCGGACCTCCTTACCCTTTTATTCTCCCCAATTCCGGTTTCCCCTAAAGGCTCGAGCCTTGTGCGCTGTTGAAAAGTGTAGATGCTCTGTTGGTGGATCAAGTCAACCGCCAAATTGATTGGCACACATTGGGTGCTTGGAGCAAGCTGAGGTGGTATTATGCTTACTTGAAGAATAGGGTAAGAGTAGTTTCAAATAGGTCTAAAACCTTATTTTATGTAGGAGATAATAAATATCTAAGAGCAACTTAAGTCAAATGCTTATCTTAGTATTAATGGCCTATTCTATAAGGTTCTGCAAGGAATGTGGATAAACAGTATTCATAAGATAATGACACTAGAGATTCGTTAGTAATATGGTCCTTAGTAAATTTTTCGAATTCCACTTCTTCATTAGCCTCATCCATTTTACGTTGTGTCGTACTATTTTAAACAAGTAGTGGTAATAAAGTTTCTAAAATGAAAGATGAAGAATCTATATTTTCATTCACAAAACTAGCATGCATACATGCATACACTCATTCTTAGACTGAGTATTTTCAGACTCATGCAAATGTTCTGTAGACATCTGAAATTTATAGCAATGAGAAATATCAAATCGATTGATGAATGTGTAATGAATAGATATAAACTGTATTAATGCTAATGCTAAAGCCTTTCTGAGTGATAAATTTGCTAAAGTGATGAAGAACTATAATGAACCTATACAAATGCAAATAGCTAATACAAATGTAACCTTAAATTGGTCTTGGAAAGGTAGATGAAGTAGTGATTAAGCAGCTCCAATCTCTGATCATGTAAATGGTTGATACACTTCGTCAAAATTCTTCAATCTTGATCAATGCTCTAGTGGTAATCTTTATATTCTTCAATGTCTGCAAAAACAAGATTAGCAAATCATAATTATAACTTATAAAACATATATCATACATACATATAACATGCTCATACATTCTTATACATGCTAGCTAACTCTCATAGATGCATGCTAACATGTTACATGCACACTCACATATATACAAATGCAACATGCTTAAATCTACAAGACGGATGCATTTTCTAGCTCTCATATGCATGCTCATACACTAACACATACTTCTAATGTCCATACAATCATGCTTACCATGGATTTATATGCTTTTGAACCCATGCCATACACATCCATTCATTTTCCATTCACATGGTCTAATACACGTGCACACTCATGCATCTCTCTCTCTCTCTCTTATGCTCATGCATCTACACTTCTAATATGCATATGCTCACATATCACTCTCACTTTTGAATGCATATAATCATGGACATGCATTAACACAATTTGTTATGCACTAACACTCATTGTCATGCACACATTTGTTAATTCATGCATGCACACACACTAACACGTGCATCTATTATGCATATGCACTCACATATATCCTCAGCCTTCCATTAACATGCATACATGTTTATAATATGCATATACCTCCACTCTCATGCTCAAATAGATGCATACACATGCATGCATGCATATACATACACACATGCATCTTTGCACATGTATTTATGTTCTTTACGTGCTCATGCATACATACTAATGCCATCTTAAAGGTAAGTTAAGATTAATTCAATTACTAAATTAATTAATTGCTTTACTTAAAATCATGATGTCTTAATCAAGTAATTAATTTAAACTTTATCTTATATTTATTCTTTATAAAAAATTAAAGAACAATAACTCAAATCTCTGTTTCTCTCTCTCTCTCTCTCTCTATCTCTCTCTTTCCATCTCTCTCTCTCTCTCTCTCTCTCTCTCTCTCTCTCTCCCTTTCTCACTTCTTGAGCCACATAAGCTCACATGAGACTTGTGCTAAACCTCTATACTCAGCTTCGATCGATGAAAGAGCCACGGTTGGTTGTTTCTTTGACATCCATGAGATGGTCTTCTTCCCTACCATGATAACATATCCACTAGTGCTCCTCCTGTCATATTTGGAAGCTGCCCAATCAGCATCACAATAAACTTGTACATTTAATCAGTCATCAAATGGATAATATAGACCTTCATTCACTGATCGTTTGAGGTACCTAAGTACCCTTTTGGCTGCAACAAGATGAGGTACTCTTGGTGCTTGCAAGAAATTCAGATAATACTCCAAGTACATGTGTAATATCCGGTCTTGTCATAGTAGCATACAAGAGAGAACCAATTATTGACCTATACATGGTCACATCCTTCACTTCTTCATCTTCATGAGCACTGAGGTTAACATTTACTTCTAATGGATTTGAGATGGGCTTGCAATCACACAAGCCAAACTTCTTCAAAAGATGAAGAATGTATTTCCTTTGCATACCTTCCTCTTTATATAGTACTTCAATCCCAAGGTAAAACCTTAAAATCCCTAAATCTGAGATTTTAAATTCACACCCAAGCTTCCTCTTTATGTCCTTGATGTTGGCTTCATCATCCCCTATAATGATCAAATCATCAACATATATACAAATAAAAACAATTTTGCTTTCTTCCTTCTTCACAAAGAGTGATGGGTCTGCATGACTCAAATTGTATCCACATTTTACTAAGTAGTCCACAAGTCTTTGGTTCCAAGCTCTTGGGGCTTGCTTGAGCCCATAAAGAGCCTTCTTTAGCCTACATACATGATGTGGAAACCTCTCATCTTCAAAGCCTTGGCTCTGGTCCATGAAGACTACCTCTTAAAGCTCTCCATTTAGGAAAGCACTCGTCACATCCAACTGGTACATATTCCAACCATTTGAGGCTGAAACTGCAATCAAACTTCTGATAGTGGACATCTTAGCTACTGGGCTGAATGTTTCCTCAAAGTCTAGGCCATAGGTTTGAGCAAAACCTTTGGCAACCAGCCTTGCTTTATACCTAGAGATGCTCCCATCTGCATGCCCCTTTACCTTGTACACCCATTTGTTCCCAATGACTTTCATGTCCTTTGTTCTTGGCACCAATGAACAAGTATCATTTTCTTCAAGTGCTTTGACCTCCTCCTCCATGGCTTCAATCCACTCCCTATGCTTATTTTCTTCTTCAAAAAAGTTAGGTTCTTCACAAGCTATAACTTGACTCATGTAGGCATAGTGTCTTGCAATGAATGAATCATAAGTTAAACTTTGAACATGGTATTTAACCCTATTGGATGACATTACCTCACCATTAGGTGGTAGGAATCTCCTCCTCCTTGGATTAGATTCTTTAAATCCTGGAGTTTCTAATTTTTCCATATCTTCATCACTTGTAGATTCCATGTCTATCCATTGATGGTCTTCTTCATTTGCCATTTCCTTTCCTTTGCTACTTCCTTCACTTGAATGAGCTTCATTCCTTGTCCTTCCATGCCAAGGGAATGTAGTAATCTCCTCTGATGGTGTGCTTGAATTGGTTGGACCACTTATCTCCATGCTTTGTTGTTGCTCTTTGAAATTCTTCTCGGCTTCATATGCATCGTCAACCTATAACACATCTTTACTACCATACCAAGGCATCAACTCATCAAATATTACATCCCTAGATAACTTAAGCTCTTTGGTGGGGGTTATAGCATCTAAAACCCTTTTGCTCTGAAGAATATCCAAGAAATATACACCTATCTGCCTTCGGGTCTAACTTGTGTCTCAATTCTTGAGGTATGTGAACATAACACACACAACCAAATACTTTGAGATGTGAAAGATTAGGTTTCTTACCATACCAAGCTTCATAACGTGTAACCCCATGTACTCCTAAGGTTGGACACCTATTCATAATGTATATGGCTGTATTTGTTGCATCATTCCAATAAGAGTTAGGAACATTCATTTCATTTAACAAAGATCTAGCCACTTCTGCTATGTATCTATTCTTCCTTTCTGCCACCCCATTTTGTTGAAGTGTATAAATGCAAGTGAATTGCCTTTTGATGCCATGTTCATGTAGAAAATCTAAAAATTCATTTTAGAAATACTCTCCCCCTCCATCCAATCTAAGAGTCTTTATATACTTCCCTGTTTCCTTCTCCACTAGGTTTTTGAACCTCTTGAAGTGATACAACACCTCTGACTTTGACTTCATGCAATACATCCAAACAAACCTTGAATGATCATCTATAAATGTGATAAAATATCTATTACCTCCAATGGATGGATCCCTTATAGGTCCACATACATCTGTGTGTATGAGATTCAACACTTCATTGCACACATGTGCTCCCTTCTTGAATGGCAATCTGCTTTGTTTTCCTAATTGACAAGCATGGCACAAATGTCGTTAATTCTGAGATGTAAGATCAGGTAGACCACTCACCAAGCCCTTCCTTTGCATGTTCTTCATCCTTTGTAAGTTTATGTGCCCAATTCTTTTATGCCATAAGTTGATTTCTACAATCTGTTTATTTCCAATTGACAAGTAGACAGTGTGAGGGGTTGATGGCTTTACCTCCATGGTGAAGAGTCTTCCTTGCTTCTTTCCTTTTGCTATAAGCTTGTAGTACTACATGGGGTCTTCAACAAAACATCCTTGCTCATTGAACCTCACCTCATAACCTCTTTCAACCATTTGACCTACCGAAACCTAGTTCTTTGTGATGCTTGGCACATGCAACACATCCTTCAAGACCTTGGAGCTTTGAGATCCATTCAATGCATCTCCCACATGTGTAATCTTGTGCTCAGTGTCATCCCCTATCTTTACATGTCCTTGAGTGATGGGTGAATGTAAATTAAAGAAAACATCTTTATTTCAATGCATATGGTTGCTACAACCACTATCAATGTACAATGTAAAATCTGAATTGAATCTTTCACTTGAACCATACATCATAAGCAAGTTCTCATTTTCTTAATTTGTTGAGGTACTAGCATAATTACCTTGGTTCCTTTTGTATCCTTGATTGCCTCCTCCTTTGGACAAACAATCTCTTGCATAATGGCCCGATTTTCCACAATTGTAGCATTCTCGATTGGATGCTTCTCTTCAATGTGATCTTCCTCCTCTTCCTCTACTCCTTCCTCTTCCTCTTGATCCATAGCTTTGATTGAAGCCTTCTTGGTTGCTTGAGCTTGAGCTTGACCTTCCTCTCCCTCTACCTTGGGAGTTTTGTCCACCTCTTTTGCCTTTGCCTCTACCTGCATAGAAAATTGAGCTTGGCTGCCCTTTGATTGTGAACCTCCTTGGTTCATCTCCTCGGTCACCATCAATGTGACTAATTGATCAAATTCTCGTAGTGAATGCTTTCCACCTTTCATCCTCTCTCAAGCCATTGAGAATGTGTGCAACAAGATCATCGTCTTTGATTGGGCTCCCAGTTGAGCCTAGACCATCTGCAAGTTCCTTAACCTTCAAAATGTACTCATTTATGTTAGTAGTTCGTGATTTCCTAAGATTATTCAGCTCATTCTTGAGCTAAATCTTCCTTGCCTTGGTTGATGAAGAGTACAATCTCTCCAAGGTCTCCCAAACCTTCTTGGATGTGTCGAAGTCTTGTATATGCCCTATCATGCTATTGCTTATGTGTTGAGATAGAATGAATATGACTCTCCTATCCCTTTCTATGCATTCATTAAGTGCCTTGACCTGCCCTTGAAGTGGTGGATCATGTACATGAGGCATTGACTCTGTGCCACTTACTAATCCCCACAATCCTTTGCCCATAAGGTAGTTGCTAACTCTAAATTTCCATGGTTGATAATTTCCTTTCTCTAACTTCTCTATTTGTGCATTATACTCAGCGATACTGAGCTCTAAGATGCTCCTCTAGATTCTCCTCAAGTGTTTGTATGCTTTAGAAGGTGTGGATATTACCTTTTGATAGCTTCTCCCTTGCTAACCTTCGACTAGTTGAGATCTCGATCGACGTAGCCCCCTTTTGATGTCTTCTTGCTTTGATGAGTCCTCTTGTGCTTCCATGAGTTGCCTTGATCCCTTCAAGTCTTCAATATGATGCCACTGATGTCTCGAAGCCTCCAAAATGGCTTTGATGCCACTGATGGGGGATGATTCTAACACCCCAATGCAAAAATGGAAGATGGCTGCCCTCCAGTAGGTCCCCAAGTAGTGATATATGCTCACTGCTCTGAACGTTTCTCTCCACCAGTAGAGAGACTATAAGAGCTACCCAACAAGCTTTATATCATCCCAAATGGCTTTTTCAGCTAGGAGAACCGCCCTCTGCAAAATATGCTACCTGTTTGCAACACTCTCTGCCTATGTGCAGAGATATAGCTTCACAAAGTCGGTAATTTCTCATAACTCACTCAGCCAAATAACTTGAAAC
The DNA here is from genome assembly GCA_020310875.1 of Ceratopteris richardii. Taxonomy (NCBI): domain Eukaryota; kingdom Viridiplantae; phylum Streptophyta; class Polypodiopsida; order Polypodiales; family Pteridaceae; genus Ceratopteris; species Ceratopteris richardii. Next base: position 7,353,861 of record CM035434.1, read on the forward strand.
TTTGGCAACGTTCAAAGACCAAATGATGATTCAAATCAAAGAAATGAGTACAATGAGAGAGCAAAGGATGCTCTGCAATCTAGTACAATTAGATTTGGAAACTCCTAACTACACATCTAGATAGAGCGGAGCAAAATCATGAGAAAATGAGGTAAGCAAGCAAGGGGGCTTCTTCTTGGAGTTTATGACTTCACTAAACTAAGTGGGAATCTTTGGAATGCATACAACTCAAGAAACAAAGGTGGGATGATGCTTATGTAGACTTT
>CM035434.1:7361626-7399126 GCA_020310875.1 Ceratopteris richardii
TTGACCGAGTGACATGAAACATAATATACTATATGCATGTTCTTTCTCTTTGTTACCGCATTTTCCTTGGGTGTGTTAATGCAAGTAAATTTTCCCGACACCTGGCCCTGCCTCGTAGGCATTGAGTCTGCACTCGAGTCGAGCCCACTTTATTTAGGGTCGAAGCTTAGTTTCTTTGTTAGAAACGTAATTAGCAGCTATTGAGATATTGAGACTACTTTATTTGAGTAGTCTATTGCATGCCATGATCATGTAGAGAATCATAGAATTCATTTGAGAAGTATTCTCGCCTTCATCTAAAGAGAGGTTGTTTATACACTTCCAGGTCTCCTTTTCTAGTAGTTTTTTGAACCTCTTGAAATAGAAAAACACCTATGACTTTGCATGCATGCAATACATCCAAACAAACCGTGAGTGATCATCTATAAATGTGATAAACGATCTATAATGTAAAATAGATGGATCTCTTGTAGGTCCCATACATGAGTGTGGATGAAATTTAACACTTCATTGCTCACGTGTGTTCCCTTTAAACTATATAGTATATAGTATGGGAATCTGCTCAAAGAAATAATTGAGATTGCTATATCTCCACAAAGTTTGTGAGTCAAGTGAATGTTTTAGTGACATTAATTATCTCCCGCGTGATGATTTTTAGATAGATAACATACATTTTTATCATCTAATTTGTGTACAAAAGGTCTCAGAAAAGTTTTCGTTCAACCAAGGAAAGTGAGAGTTTTACTATACACACATCTATGGGAGTGCACTAGTGATCCCATTAACGCTTCATGTTGCACTCACAATAAACTAAATGTTCCCGCATCAAACCTAAGATCGAATACTTCTGAAGAGGATAATCAAAGATTTATGGTAGAAGAACGTAGTACCAATACTTACATAACCAATACACTATCCACTTTGAGCTTAATAGAGAAGCACGTTTCTGCATATGGAGAGAAATTTGATCATAATTTTGTGATAACGCATCCAAACATAGGCATGTTTCAAATCATCAACAAGATGTTTATAAGTTCTAGAATAAGGTATGGATACAAACTCCAAATGTATCCTTGGATTTGACTACATAAGTCTCAGACATTTATATATACAATTATATGCGTAGAAAACAAACAGAAACACATTCAAACACTTTCAAAATGCTAGAAAATTGTTTATCATGAGATTATAATTAGAAATCGAAACCATAAACTTCAATTACATGCAAAGAACGTTACTGAAGCTTTAGAAAATAAGTCTAAAACTACGATAGAACACGACTTTTGCAAGAATACCTATATCACGAAAAGTTGTTCCCGAAAAGAGTAACTCAGTAACAAACTAACTCACCCCTTCACATGTGACCGGGATGACCTTTTATACTGAACCCCTCTTGTAATACCTTTTAGTAATTCTTAAAAGGGATAAATCATTTTCTTTCATTCATACTCTATCTTTACTACTATGTTAATATTTATGAATGTATGCGTATGCGTATGTGTATGGATCAATTGTGTATTGGTTTGTCTATATGCACCTCAAATCAATGGAACAGTAAATAATAATGCTATTTTACTTCTGTACTTTGATGTACAGCTCTCAAGAGAAATGAGAATTCGCTATCGCCTTTGGCATGTAGAGAAGAAGAGCAAGATTAATTTTGGTGGTCGGTGGTAATTTCGGAATAAAATCGTCCTATAGATAGATGACAAAAACTCGAAAACAAGAACTGAAACGTAGAATAGCTCCGATGAAATCTGACGAATATTTTCAATAGATTAGCAACACTGCTTGCACTAGGGAGATGCCCCACAAATTTTTTCTAGCCTTTAGGTTGGTCTAGATTCCCCAATGAAGAATTTTCCATAAGAGAACAAACTTTTTGTTTTTTATGAGAGGGTGCTAGATAGCCATGAACTAATTCACATCCCACTCTAGTTGCATCCAGTACAAGCACCACTTTTTGTTGAGGTTGACCCAATAATCAATATGTCCTTTGATATTGGGGATTTTTGTTAGGCGATTACCATTATGCCATCGGAGACACTGTGGGATCAACAGATTGTGTCCCATGAGAAGACGGACCTTCGAGTGATCCCAAGCAAAACTTTTGCTTTGTAAAACATTCCAATCTTCATAAGTAATGCTCATGCTAGGGTCAATATCTTCAAAGTTGATCCTTTAGTTGGTGTCTTTTTTCTAGAGATGTTTCCATTTTTTGAAGCGCTTGTTCCAAAGTCTCTTAGCACTTTGAATGTTCCAAGCTTCCATGTTCTTGATGCCATGGATCGGAAACCAGATAGAGCCATTTTGTTTGCTACCGACTTCCCACTTCCAACCTTCATTGATTCTTATGAAGCTTTTGACTTTATTCCACCTCTTCCATAAGGAGCATACCAGATTTGAGCCTTTTGGGAAAACCAGGATCGTGGACAACAAAAAGGTGAGAATGTCAAGATTCTTCCAATTTGGGAATCCTACAAGAGTCAATGTGTTCTTGTTTTTGAAGATCAATTTGACCCATCAAGTCTCCCTACTACACCATACCTTAATCATCCATTTTGGAGCAAGTTTATTGGCCATGCACCCAATATTAACGTCTAGAATAACAAGGCATTCAATGTTAATGCTCCTACATCTCCCATAATTTAATTGAATTTTTATGTATAATCCTTCATTTTTTGTTTCAATAACTGTAACTGTTTTCAGACACAGTTTATAATTGAGATGTCGAATCTCCAACAACGGATAAGACCATATGAGTCTTGTTTTCTTTTTTTAAATGGAGGTTCGGCCGAGGCCTACTCCCCCGGACTTTAACTTTGAAGTTACAACTGTACAAGGAAGGGCATAGTATCCATGGGACCCCTCTTATCCCACAAGAACAGGGGTTTACAAGACACGGTTAAACGGCGGTCAACACTACCGTAGAAATAGACAAACGGTGGCACTCAGCGACAATGCAACATCTTTACAGATTACATGTCCCTTACGTGTTGCGACCAGAGATTGAACCCTCGCCGCCGCCTCAAGAGGTGAGAGGCCCAACCACTACGATATGAGTGCTGTTGGTTCATGTATCTGAACCAGTTATTATACCGCCTGTTCTGTTTTTAATTGAATATTGTAGACAGTGAATTGCAATTACAGGTGATGCTTTCCGTTGAAGGTCTCTTTACTTGCATGACGCGAGTCACGCGACAATTGTTCGAGACTGACATGATGTAGCCAATCCTGTGAAGGCGATCATTGGGTCAATGGATTTTAAGCGTTGCTGTCGACTCGTGAGTCGCATCTTTTTGGTGGAAATTTATGGACAACGAAGAATCACATGCAGGTTCGTCTGTTAGTGCAGTAAGCTCGTTTTCGCTTTTGTCATCTTCAGCTTCGACGCGATATAAAGTTCCCTTGCTCGTCTGTTAGTGCAGCGAGATCAAGTTTGCTTTTGTCATTTTCCGTTAGAGCCCAAGATAAAGTTGCTACTCAAATACGACATTGCATAGCCATCACTCACAAGTTCCATTCTAACCTTTCTGCTGTATGCCGCTTCCTTTAGTTACCCACCTCATGTACTGAGAATGCATTGCCTCCGACAGCATACGACTTAGTACTGCGATTGATATGACGTATAGCAAATGTTCAATGCTGTTGAGGTCCAAGCGTACTGCTCGGCCACACATCTGGACGTTTTCCGTCGTGGAAAGGCACACGGAAATAAGAACGAGGAAAGGATGGATCTCCGTCGTTAAGTTCTTCGACTCCCGATTAGCATCCTCCCGTTAGTATACTCCGCGATTTTGTTGCATCTACGACAGACATGAACACATCTGGGATCATCATTCTAATATCTTTTGCTCTTTACACTTGAGCAACACAAAGTACGAGCTTTCTGAAGTACAATGAATTGGAAAGACGCACACACCCGACCTTGTAAGGTAAAGGCACACAATCTTGGGGAACTTGATGGACACCCATCTTTGGGAATTCATGGATATGTCCAGCCAAGATTTGAACTTAGGACTTTCTCCTTGAGATTCAAAACATCAATCACTAAGCTATGCGGGCTTGGACATGGAGTCCTCGTTTTGCCACCAACACTGTAAATGAAAGAATTGGAATATCAAAATCAACTGTCAACTCATCTCTGGAATTGTTCATCATTTGCACGAGAAGAGGATAGGATTATTCTATCCCTCAGAGAAAAAGGGCATTTGCGTTCCTCTATCCTTGAGAACCGTTCTTTTCCAGCTTTATTTCTATAAATCAATGGCCTCAATATGTCTGTTAGGTTTAGTGACATTTAACACAATGATTATCAATAGTTTAGAACGAGAAAAATCCCATCGATCGTTCTTATGCTTTGATTATAGATTCTATTTTTGAAAGCTTATTTTTTTATTTGCGTTGGTATATTGGTTGGATTTGAAATTTACTTGTAATTCTTTTCTTGAATTAAAAAAATTTCACTTTTTATCTTATTAGTTTTATTATTTACTTCTTTAGCTTTAGAATAAAGAGTTTTCACATCTTTGCCTTATAAGCTCATTTGAACAACATTAGTTGCACACACATCACATATAAAATTAATACGCACACATTTACACTTAGCTTTACACACATTTAGTCACTTGTATAACCTCATTAGTATCCTTACCAAAATAGGTTCATATGCATTCATGGGCTCATAGTCTATCCCACTCTGAATTGAAGCTTTTACGTATTTATTTCATAATAGATGTCACACATGAAGAAATTCTCAATCATTCTCATTCATGAGATACACTTTATCGTCACATCTTTTGTAAAAATTCTATGAATGCACATTAGGTTTATTTATCCCTATTTATTCATAAGTGCTAGTATTCATCTTCATTATCATGCTCTCATAGATGCTCAACCACATGCATTGATAGACTTGTCTTTCAAACGTGCAACGGTCCCTCATAGTTCCTCTTGCAAAAGAGCAAAGGATGTTTGGATACATTTACCACTTTAGACTAGACAAGAAATAAAGCTCATGTTTTTTACCTTTGAAAATAATGGGAGAGTGAGGGTATGAATTAAGGAGGTTCTATGGAAAGGGTTTTGACAACGATCAATGATTTAAGGGCATAATTGATTTGTACTGATGAAGTCCTACCAAATAGTTCACTTGTGCAAATTGATCTTAATTGTCTTCTAGGTTCATATCAGAATTTTGCTTCTACTCTTCGATTGATGATAAAAGGAAATCCAAATACCTTAACCTTTCTCCTGAAGTGGTAAAAGAAATCTTACTTATGATTCAAACAATAAAGCTCAAGCATTCTTTTGCAATCATCAATGAAAGTTACAAAGTTCCAATTATGTCCAATTAATTTCTTCTTTGTTGGTCCCCAAGCATCTCCGCGGATTAGGTCAAGTGGATCATATCTCACATAGTTGATCTTATTTAAGGGAAATCTAAGCCACTTAGCCAATTAAAAAGCTTCACATGAGTTTTTAAGATCATCATTCTAAGGGTTTGGTAACCCTAACATGAATCTCTTTCTTTCCATATCCTTCAATCCTTAGTATTAATATGCCCATATCGTTTTTGTCATAGGTCCAATTCTCCTACCTTCCTGCTCCCTTATGTGAAATAATTCATGCTGTTGAAATTTGATTTCACATCAAATGTGAATAGCCTTCCCCCCTTCCTACCTTAGGCTATCAATCTATACCCTTCTTTAGGTTTTTCCACAAAGCATCCATTCTTTGTAATCTTCTCTCAACAATTTGATGCACAAGAGAAAACATTTCCTTGTGAGAGCCAGGCAACTTAACATCACCTATGTGCATGATAGCATGAGGAGTATCCACATGTGCTTTTCTTGATGGCACCTACATGTTTGAAAAGAAATCCTTGTTGAAACTCATATGACTATTGCATCCACTATCAATTGACCATGTGTTTGACCCATGTGTCTTGTAGTCACTCATCTCCATCATAGGTAGAATAATTTTATTCTCATTTGAAGAAGATGCATAATTAAACTTTTTTTTTATATGTTGAAGTTTTTTTCTACCTTTGATATGAATCCCTTGCATAGTGGCCATACTTGCCACATATGAAACAACCTTCTGAGTTGAGGTTGTATCTATTCTCATTGTGCCTTCCTCCTCTTCCTTTGAACTTGCCTCTTCCTCTTGATGAAGAGACTTTTCTTCCTTCTTCTTAGCCAACATCTCCATTTGATAATCTCCCTTGCCTTCCTCTTTATTTGTCTTCATTCCTTCCTCTATGTATGCCTTTACTTGCATAGAATGATTGGGCTTCATTTCCCTTTGTCTCTAAGCCTCCAATATTCATCTTCTCAATGACCATGAAGGTCATCCATTACTCAAAGTCGTGGAGAGTATGTTTGATATATAAAAATGTTGTAAAAGCCTTCCACTCCTCATCCTCCCTTAGCCAATTCAAAGTGTATGCAACTTTATCATCATCATCTATGTGAAAAAATCTATAGATTCTAATGCATCAGTCACTTATTTCATCTTCAAAATATAATAATTTATATTGGTACTAGGTGTGTTCCTCAAGTTTTTGAGTTTATTATTCAATTGATTCCTCTTGGATTTGGTTGAAGTGGAGTAAAGTCTCTATAGAGTTTCCCATACCTTCATGGTGGTATTTAAATCATGTATATGTCATATCATGGCATTGCTAATGTGATGAGATAATATGAACATGAATCCTTTATCTCTCTCATTGGAATCTTTGAAGTTATTTCACTGATTAAGATTTCGATTCTTAACTAATCTAGGTGTAGCATTTTTTCCACTAATGAGATCCCATAATCCTTTTCTCGTGAAGAATCTAGACATCTTAGATCTCCATCTCCAATAATTGCCTTTTTCTAATTTATCGATTTGATTACTATATGTTGACATGATGTACTCTTGTGGATCCCTTTGATGCAAGAAGAGTGAAAAATAACAATAGATTTTACCTTTGTACTTCAAAAGTATCAAACAGATGGAGTTAATGCTCTCCTAATGTTTAGTAGACTTCCCTTGAGTTGATTTGTGTGGTCTTCAACTTGATTCACGAGCTTTGCTTCCTTAAAGTCCTGTAATGGATCCTTATGTTCCTCCTTGAATTCTTGTGCATTTAACAATCCTAGGATACAAATCATGGGAGAATATATAGTTTCCTTAAAGCCTTTAAGCATAGATAACCTCACATGTTCACTCAAATGTATGATTCTCTGAACTCTTGAGGACAAAACCCAAAAGCTTTTACACAAGTAAAACAACACTATAAGAACTTGATAATGAAAATTACCTCTAAAAATAGATACTCCAATTATGAGACTCAATGCATCCAAGATAGATTATCTATTGCATTCACTAGGCATGCACATAGAGATCGTTTTTCACTCCTAGATTGATTTGGCTAACATTTATGTAGATTTTAGAGATGAAGTCAAGCCAAGTTTTGAAGAAAATGGTAGTTTTCTAATGTAACCAAAGATTAAAAATTGATAAGGAAGCTCTACCCAATAGAGAGCAATCAAGATCTTACAACTTGAAATATGTGAGATAGATATGGTTACACAATGTTTACATAAAATATTGAAGCAAGCACGGGGGGGGGGGGGGGGGGGGGTTCTAAGAAAGGTGTCTACTAGGGTAGTCAAATCCTATGTGAGCATAAACACCCTATGAGAGGTGTATATATTAACTTGAAAATATTCCCTATATGATAGGGAGCTCTTTTCCTAACTTAAAGGCTTTATCACACCGTAGTGTGATAGGTGGATTTGGACTGCATGAGGGGGCTTGTTGCAAATAACTAACTATTGGGACCACCACGTGCTAGAGAGATGACTCTTCTCCCTACCTCATAATAGACCATTTCTTTAGTACCTTCCATTAGAGTCCACTAGTGGTAAGTGTGCTCATCACTCATGTTAAGTCTCTCTCAACTCAAGTTAACTCATCTTGGATTGAGGTCGAAGCCTCTAGAGCTCTTTGTGCAAAAATCTTTCTACATGCTCCACATGTGAGTTGAACCAAATAAATATTCCTTATAGACCTTGAGACTTAATTAATATGCTAAGTGGATTAGTTCGCTTACAGAGCATTTGAACCTATGATTAAGTGTATTCACAAGATCCTTATCCATATAGATGCGTGACCAAATGGTGTTTGATTCTCGATCTGTCTGAATCAATCGAAAAATCACATCATAGACTTACTTTAATACATTCTTGCCCCTTTCGAAAATAGTTTTCCTTGAAGAACAAAATTATATATAGTAACTATAGTAATAACCCTAAGCCCCATGTTTTAACGTTAAAGAACATGTTTTATCTCTATAGTGGAATGCCTGCCCAAATAATTCAAAACATCATCTAGATTTGCATGGACCTGATTGCAAAGTAGGGAATGAATAATAGAGGTGGATCAAATAACATCAGTGGCTAATTGGCTATTTTGACTATGTGCTATCTAGGAACTAACATGTGAAATGGGTGAATTTGGATTACTAATCCATTTTTGTCATCATTGGTGCATGGATGTAGTAACCAACGTAGGAATCTTATCCCTAAAAAGACATAGAACTTTTGATTCTCATCAATTTGGTTTGTAAAACTAGAAGTCGGGTTACCCCAAACATCAAACTTAGATGTTTGTGCTCTGGTTCACTCCCAACCAACATTTACTCCATTTTTTTCAATTGTGTAAAAACAACCTTGTCATAATGGGCTTGAGAATCCTATGTAGAATGTAGGAGAAAGTTTTTCATTTATTATTGTTCAACCTTACTTTGAATTGAATAAGTCAAATCCAAAATTCAAATTTTCCAAGGTAGGAAACTTTCTCAAAGTCTTTAGCTTTAAATTCTTGGGAATTGTCAATCTTATGAGCAATTCCTAAATTTTATTGTCTAGAGTGCACTAAAATCTATGAAATTCTTTAGATTTATGGTATGTAGCTTGAAGAAATCTCAAATGTTTAGTGTACTTACCTTGTTCTAAGCGGCTAACCCTAGACTTTCATGAAAATATCTCATGATGTATGGGCTAAGACTATGATGGGCTAAACACTTACGCCAAAAGCCATGGTTGAGCATTAATTTGTAATATTCCCTTTCAGGGTATGGTTCAACCATCTCCTACCTTTCATTTCTCGATTCTAACACTCACTTCCCCTTCTAGAGATCATTTTCTCAATGATCTCCACTTGAATTGATGTCCTCAAACTTCCAAAGTCTTTTATGCCTTCTTGTCCTCAACCTTGGTCTCTTGAACCCTTTCTCTCAACCTTGGTGTGTTTAGTCATTCCTTTCTACATCTTGGACACTTGCCTATAGACTTGCCTTGTTCACACCCTTGGTGTCTTGAGCTCTTGTTCTCAACCTTAGTATCTTGAACCTGGTTCTCAACCATGCTAGGTACCTTGGATCCTCAATCTAGTGTATCCATTAGACATCCCATTCCAAGGCCTTTATAACGTTATCTTATAGTCTTCCATCCACTTTGGCCAAACCTACTTCCTAGGCTCTGATACCAACTAATTATTAGGACCACCATCTGCTAGAGAAATGACTCTTCTCCCAACCTTATGCCTCTATATATAGCTACTCAAATCAGCAAGGACCACACATGTAGCCAGAGTCTAGAAGCGCACATGTGATCTTTACCACTCATTTTAATATATTCCACTAGACTGCACTAGTAGTTTCTATGATTTGGATCACTACTTTTGTACTCAACACTAGTGGTAGGTGTAGTCAACACTCAATTTAGGTCTCTCTCAACTCAATGTCACTCATGTTACCTTCAATTAGAAGGCTCTAGAGATCTTTAGGAAAAACTCTCTCCCCATGCTCCCCATGGGGGTTGAAACTAGGAGCTTTTCCTTCCCAACCACGAGACTTTACCACTAGGCTAAAAGGATTACTTATTTTAGAGAGAACATGAACCTATGCCTAAGTGTAGTCTCGAGATCTTCTTTCATACACATGAGTGACCAAAAGATGTTTGATTTGAGATCCATCTAAATTGAACAGACACTCAAATCATAGTCTTTCAGATTCAATGTTTATTAGGATTCTTCGTGTTGGATCTCTTGCTTCTCAGTGGTCCAAGTGGCATATCCAAAGGGGCAATAAGCTCTTAAGTTTTGACCTTTAATTTTGACATAAAGGCACAATCTAGTGCTACCTTAAAAATCAACATGGATTATTATATTTGGTTAGTAAATCATCTTATGTAGGAAAGTACGTGTGTAAGTTTCTGCTCCTCATATAACTTCAATTCAAAATATTGAACAATAAAATATTTGCATGTTGACTATTTATAAAGAATTACGACTAGAGAACCACGTGCTTGATGGTCTGATTTAGAAATATTTTCTCAGGCTAGAATTACTTCCAAAGTGCATAGAACCTATTGTATTCTCCGTCGAACTAACCGATCATCATAAATAAGTATAAAAGGAACGCAAAGGATTTCTTGGTTCAAGAAGATTCGATGCTTTAGTTAGGACCATATACTACAAAGACCCAATTGGTGCCCTATTGTGTCCCATAGATGACTATTTAAAATTGAATTACCTCAGGAATATGAAGGTGTTTTGGGATTACATTTCCCCAAATCCCACATTCTACAAAATCCAAACAAAAAGTTCCTATTACACTAGGATGGAAAAAGATGTGCATCTCTATGTGTCAGAATACGCTAAATGGAAAACTAGCCTCAAAGAGAAAATGCAATGGTCTACCGAGTTAGAGTAGTAGCTACATACAAAAGGATATACTCAAATATTTACATGACCATAAGTTTGAAGATCGAGGGCATGAGTAGAAGGGAGATCCTTAAAAGGGACATGTCGCGAGTATGTGATCATATGATTATCAAAGGTATGAAATAGGAATTTTTTATCTTGAAAGATGCAAAATAACAATCCTGTTTGCTTGACTTTGGCTGCCCACTTTGCATCAACATTCCAAAGATTTGTTTCAGAATATGTCACACATGTTAGACGACAAAATATGTGACACATGTCAAACAAAAAAAAATATCTAATCAAAAGAAACAGCATGCCACTGAGACCCATGATAAGTAGTAGATTTATCTACGGGGTGGTAAATTTATCTGGTCCGACTAGTCCTCCTTCACATGGTTCTCATGCATAATATATAGTTGTTGAAACTCACCATCTAACTAAGTGGGTTGATGCAAAGGCAACCAACAAGAATGATGCACATGCCACAAACAAAATTTCTTGGAGAACTGTTTGACAAGGTTTCGTCTACTTATTAAAGTTTTAAGTGATTGAGGAAGAGACTTTATAAATGAATTGATTGAGGACCTCTTTTCATAGTTCTTCTTAGTACATAAGAGGTCCGAACCATACCACTCTCAAGAGAATAGACAAGACAAGCAGAGAGTCCAAATAAAATACTATACATCATGCTTACAAAGATTATCAATAAAGGAAGGTTCCATCTGAAAAAGAAAACTTTATCATGTTGTTTGGGAATTTTTGTTGAATACAAGACCGCCAAAGGTGCCACAACATTCAAACTTACCTATGCGTAGAATACATTCTTCCCATGAACTTCCTATTTTGCACCTTACAAATTTCAAAGATTATTAGCGGAAGAGCCACAAAATCTCTTCATTAGTGGATAATCTTGTGAAACCGCAAGAGACTCCTCTAAATGTAGGTACAAGCATTTATTCTCTGAGAATGCCTCCTATGTTGTGCATACCAAAGAGAAGGGTTTACAAATAAGTGAACTTTTTGTTGTTCACACATTAAAGTAGCATGCCAAAAAGCTTTAAAGAGGAGGGTATGGTACTCTCATAGTCTACCATGTGTGTCTAGTGTTGCAAAATTGGCCACTCTATGTGATGATCTCTTCTCAAACTACATCAAAGTGAAGTTTTATCAAGAATCTCGGACATCCAAGATGCTTGAAATAGTTCGAAAGAACAGGCTAGGTATATTACACAAGTAGCTCAAAGAGAGTCACTTGAATGTAGACGGAAGATAAAACCATGGATATGACTAAGGGATGAAGGTCAAAAAAGATGAATGTATGATAAAGTCTATCTAATGGCTCTGTACATTCAATGTGGACCACAAGGTTTCTCAATCCCATTCAGAAGGGTCCATGTAGGATCTCAGAGTGCAAACATTCTCATATGTCTCATGTGTATTAGTGCACGATGTAATAGCATCCTAGAGCCCATAGTTTCCCAATGGTTACCCCATTCTCCAAGTTACACATGATTCATTCATAGGTGTCGGCAAGGCAAAAATCCAAAGTGTGGGGAGAATTGGAATTTGAAAATTCATAGAAAAAAATACCCCATTAAAATCTACTTCCTGATTTCTTTAAATGAAGAACTGTACAAAGATGTCATCCTAGGATAACATTGGTTGGTACTTTAAAGCATATATATTAGAATAAATAGATAAATGATCTTAAAAGCATATCCAAACTTTCAATATAAACAAATAATAAGGGAAGAGACGAATATATTTCAACTATTATGATTGAGTGAGTAAAATGCCTATGCACAAATGACTTATGAGACATAGTAAGCATGAATGGGATCAAAGTAGAATATAAATCTAGGTTCATGTGTCAATCGAATCTATTTGTGGAGAGAAACGATTGGTATATTGTCATAAGAATATTCAATTCATGAATGAAAACATAGTAACAATCCAAAGCGGAAACAAATGCTACAAATCTTAATTCTTGACGTTGATGGTGTTTTATGTATTGCTCCATAAAAAGACTCATCTGTGAAAAGTGGGAATAGCAGAATGAATATGTTATTATCCAACTTAACGTGATATCCAGAGCATACGTATGTGTCTATGTTATGAATATGGATAGTAAAGTGTGAAGATAGGCATGTCATGTGTGTGTGTATGTGCGCACACGTGGAGTGAGATAAACTGTAAGTGAATGATGTTAATGGTATCTAAAATTCTGTATTATGAGTGAGAAATATTGAATATTCCAACTCTAGGAAGTAGCACAAAATATAAACATGAAAGGAAGCAAAAAATGGCAAAGACTACGAAGATGATAGAGCAGATCAACAAAAATAGATAAGCGAGAATAAAATTCTTTGTACAACGGGTGTATAATCACAATCAGTGACTATCAATAAGTCTAGAAAAACACATTCCTAAGCTCTTTATATAGAGTTTTGGAAATGCGTTTGTACCAAATAACTGTTTCACAAAAATAATAAAGGTTAGTTAAAGCAATCAAGGAATGGGGTATAACTAACAAGGTCTTAAACAATTTTTTCACAAAAATAATGGAAGATAATTTAAAACTGTAAACGAATGGATGCTAACTAATCTCTAAGAGAATGGATTCTAATTAAAGTGCCAAAAGAATGGATGCTAATAAAACCTCCAAAAGGATGGATGTGCAACATTCTCTCCCTTAAGCTTTGCTTGAATGTTCTAGCAATCTAACCAACTGTTTGAATCTTTGTATCTTTATCCCATCAAGGGCTTTTGTCATCATATCTGCAATTGATCTTTTGAAAGTATAAAAGAAATGTTGATCTCCTTGGATACTACCTACTCATGAACATAATGGTAATGAACTTTGATATGCTTGGTACACGCATGGAAAATTGGTTTATGTGCCCAATGTATACTAATCATATTGTCACCATAAATTGGCCGAGAAATATGAAGAAGATGTAAATCTTCAATCAACCTTTAGACCCCATTACTTCACATGTCAATTCTACAAGGACACGATACTTTGGTTCTATAGATGAAAGTGCCACCATTGTGTTGGTACATTTGGCAAGCCTTGATGCTTGACCAAAAGATCAAAGGTTTAGTTCATATCTTGATCATGAATACTCATAAGTCATATGTGAACACCTCTTGTAAATATCTTGAGTTTAACTTAAGATAAATGTAAAAGGCAAAGCGTGAGAGAATCTCGTAGCTTTACGAATTGTAATCCACAACAACCAAGTGATTGAAATCAAATTAATTAGGAGCCTAAAAGATAGGATCAGTTTTAGGTGGCAGATTCCAAATTCAAATTCAAATTTATCTATAAAATCTCATGACTTTTAGTCATGAGATAGAGAACAAAAGAAAGACATATTGAGCTTCAAGGGTGTGGGCACACTTAGCCTACACATGTATGAGTAAGCCTACAACATCTCGTTTGTATCATACAATCAATACATTACACATTTGTTTCAGATTATGCAACTATCGCATGTTCACTATTACCTGCTCCTATACTCTCATTTTTTGTGAATTTGTTTTGAGGATTTCTCTGTGTATACATAATCTTTTGCTGTGATTCAACTTGGTACATGTAGCTTAGAGCTTCTTGTTCTACGCTATCAATTTTCAAATTAATTGGTTCAGGAATCTATGAGATATGTTCATTACAATCTGCCTATGTCTGTTGACTATCACTGTCCTTAAATGTCAGGATTACACCCCTAGCTTCTTAAGATTAGTTCTCAGCACATACTCATCCTAAATTAGTGAAATAACTTCCTATAGCAAGCTTAGGTGTCCAATTAGATATGGCTAAAAGCTCTGGGATCAATAGTAATCAGTGGGTGAGCATTGAATGAAACTCTATGTAGCTTGCAATCCATAAATAACAAGTCTCTACAACTCTTCAATCTTGGAAGTAGTCTGTTTTGATGCAACTATTTGAAGGTGATGCTCCAAAGCACATTATGGGTCCAAATGCATATTTGGGAAGCTAAAGATGTCTACTAGGGTAATTTGAAGTAACATTGGCAGGTGCAGAGCAGGATTTGTGCAATACCAGCTCACTTTTGGAGTCTATCCAACCATCTCCTCACAATGGTATCAGAGCTATCATCAACTCAACATGGGAGATGGATTCCCATCATGAATTGAAATATTGGATCGAGGTAATAACTCTGGTTGGTGTATTAGAACGGAAGCATATCTACAAGGTATAAATCTTTATGGTTACATATCTAGAGATGGGTCAATGCCAATACTTAGAAGCAAAGGGAAACCCACTCAAGAAGAACAAGAAAGGCTATCAACATGGTGCTCAAAGGATGCATTGGCCAAGTCATACCTTCTCAACTCAGTTTTTGATTTCTTACTCCCACATATTAGAAATTGTAAGACATCACAAGAAAGCTGGAATGTACTTGAAGCATTCTTTTCTTCAAGCACTAGAGCAAGAAACAATCAACTATGGATGGATTTTACAATGCTCAAGGAGATGCCCAAACAAAATGTGACTGATTATGTCACTAAAATGAAGGACCTAGATAATCAACTTGGAAGCATTGGAGAAGTCATTGATGAGGAGAAAATTGTGAGACAAGTGATCAATGGAATCAAAGCAGATGACAAGTGGGAAGCATTCACTACTGCAATGGATCTATACATGGACATGCAGGTACCTGACTTCAATACTCTAATGGGACAATTATTTACTCATGAAGCCAAGCTTGTGAAGAACAATGAAAACTCAAAAGATAATCAATCCTCTACCCTATACACTAATAAGAACAAGAGTAAGGATGTTCAAGGTAAAGGCACGAAATCTTATGATGAAGCTAGTACCTCCCAAGCTAACTTTGCAGGAAGAGGTAGAGGTACAAGAGGAAGAGCGAGAGGAGCTAGACAAGGCAGGGGGAGATTCCAAAGCACCTCTCCATGTGCCATATGTGGATTGAGTAACCACACAACTGAGAATTATTTCAGGAATCGAAGAAATCAGAGAGGAACAAGCTTCAACAACGGAAGTTATGGAAGAGGAGGATCAAACAACTTCAACAACTATAACAACAAATACAACAACTACAATAATCAAGGAGGCTGTAGAGGAAGAAGTGACTACAACAATTATACTGAAGAGCAGGCATGAGAAGACTCTCTCTTGTGAATGAACATGACCATGAGGCAAGGTAAAGTAGATGAACATGTGTTCTATATAGATTTTGGTGTTCAAATCATGTAGCAAGAAATGTGGCATTACTATCTGACTTGGAGGATCTAAGGAACAAGCATGAGGTTCAGACACGAGATGACACAAGGCACTCAGTTGAAAAAATTGGGAATGTGAAAACCTCATATGGAAACATGAATCTACTCAGTAAGGTATTGTATGTACCTACCATAACCAAGAACTTGATAAGTGTTGGACAAATTGTAGAAAAAGGCTTGCAGGTAAGGTTTACAAGAAATGGAGCATTTGTTGAAGATCCTCAAGAAGGATTCAAGAAGATAGCCAAAGGTGAAAAGACAGGTAGACTCTTTACATTTGAAGTACACGATACTAGAAATATAGCAGTTTTCAATTATGGAGGACAAACCGTATCAGAATTAGAAATGTGGAAACAAAGATTAACTCACATAGGAGAAAGAAGTTTAAAGCAAATATGCAAGGATCAGAGTGTGCTTGGATTACCAAATATATCCAAGCAACATATGATATACAAATGCAGCTGATGTCAATTTGGGAAGTCTCATAGACAACCATTTATGAAGAAAGGCTACATTCATGGTGACCTATTGGAGCTAGTCCACAAAGATGTTTGGGGACCTAGCAAAGACCCTTCAATTTGAGGATCCAGGTATTATGTATCATTCATTGATGATTGTAGTAGAGGGACCATAATTTATTATGAAACACAAACATGAGGTATTCAATTGTTTCAAAAAATATCTTGCTCTTGTTGAAAATCGGACAGGGAAAACATTAAAGAGGCTAGGATCAGATGGAGGGGGAGAATACTTCTCCCATGAATTTGATGCATATCTCCAAGATAGAGGCATCAGAAGCAAAATCACCACCACATATACTCCATAACAAAATGGAGTAGCAGAAAGGAGGAATAGGACCATTGTGGAGGAAGCAAGGTCCATGATCAATGAGAAGAAATAACCGAACTATCTATGGGTAGAGGATGAATCCACAGCCACCTACCTTATCAACAGACTCCCATCTAAAGCATTGGATGGGATGAAACCATATGAATCTTTGTTGGGAGTGATGGTTGGATGCACTCAGAAGATTGAGTTGGTACTGCTAATCCTGCTTTGCACCAGCCCTCTTTGATCCTTTTCTCTGATTCTACTCCTTGATGCCGTGACGAAGACTGAGCCTTGCGGAAACCGCCACGCCAAGAAGAGCTAAGTTATAGTGATTCAGAAATTCTCTATACTCAATCAATAGCTTAGCAAAGTCTAGTGCTCAACATATAAGATTATGCTCTAACTTTACTGGAAAAATTTCACAGAAATTTCAACGGACTGCGACTGGATTGACACCGTAATCATACCGGAATTGTACCGGAATGAACTTCAATTCTGTTTATAATTACTTCAAGTGGACATACATGAAGTAAGTAAGTGACACAAAAGCTTCCTTAACTTACTGAGCACTCTCTGACGTTTAAGGAAAAACTCCTCTAGTTCAGATAGCCTCTTTTCGGTCAGAGTTTGTACTGTGCGTAGATATCTTTTCCACCAGAAAGATTGATCAACTAAAAGTAGAGATGTCTAGCTATAGAGTGAGCTATTTCTCATACAAAGCTTTACATTACTCTGCAAGATCTATTTTGTTCTTCTACCGGAAAATTACTCGTTTACTATAAGAATTGCAACAGTGAGCACTTTGACTGTAATTTCTTGATTTCTCGAAATTGGCTGAACCAAGTTGCTTCAACTTTGTATGCTTGTGGTATGCTTTGAGTTGAATCTATCAAGCTTTGAATCACTTGATTTGGTTCAGTAGATCCTGAGATATACTTCTTCAAGGTTGACAGACTTGAAAATGATGACTCAGAGAATCACAGAGTAGATGAATGTAAGTATTTGTATTAGATCATGTAAATGTACATTCCCACTGGCATGATAAACATAGCTCAATGGTACTCAGAGGTGTAGGCTATAAAGTAGACCTCACACACTCAGTGATTGATACAGTAATGCTTCGGGATGAGTGAAGAACCACCCGCGACATTTTTCCTTGTAGCTTTTATAGGAATTGAGTGATGACTTGAATTAGAATTCAAATCAATCTCCTAAAATCTTTCACCTAAAAAAGTGATTGAGATATTCTCTCAATCAATCAACCGCCTTTTCAGGACTTTCAATCAATTAGGCGTGATTGCATAATGCGCCAAGTCATTTATATTTTTACAAGAGATAAAATGGTAAGAAATCATAGGCATAACTTCCTATGATCTTCGATTCATGTATAGTCTTCAAAGTAGATATCCAAGCCAAATGTGAAGGCTTGTGTTGCACCAACAGCTCCCCCTCAAGCCAAACATTTTGGCTCAAGTCTTCAGCTTCATTCTTCAATCACATCCTGCAATCCAATCATGGATTTGAATCTGCATAACTTAGTTCCATCCAAAGCTTTAGTGAGTAAATCTGCACATTGCATATTAGTGGACACATAAGTCAACTGAATGTCTTTACTAAGCAACTTCTCTCTCACATAGTGGTAATGAACCTCTATGTGTTTTGTCCTAGCATGATATATTGGATTAGCTGCAAGGTGAAGAGAACTTGTATTATCTCCAAAAATAATTGGTGGTCTAGTATATAAGCCTAACTCTGTATACAAAAGCTTCAACCAGATAGCTTCTTGAGTGGCATTTGCTAGCCCTCTATACTCTGCTTCAGTAGATGACAAAGCTACTGTAGGTTGTTTCTTGGCTGACCAAGAAATAGGTTTATCACCTGCAAAACATATGTATCCTGATGTGCTCCTCCTATCATCCTTGCAACCTGCCCAATCTGCATCTGAATACACTTTAATATCAATGTCTGATGTATAAGGAAAGTACAAACCATGGTTCTGAGTTCCCTTTAGATACTTCAAGATCTTCTTAGATGCTTCTAGGTGAGGTACCCTTGGTTTGTGCATGAATTGGCTAAGCACACTTACACCATATGCTATGTCAATTCTAGTCAAGGTAGCATAGTTCAAACTACCTACCATACTTTGGTATCCTGTGATGTCTTGGACTTCTTCTCCTTCATGAGCACTTAGCTTTAGGTTGACCTCCATAGGAGTAGTTGAGACTTTAGCATTCTGCAAGCCAAACTTCTTGACCATATCCTGTACATACTTCTTTTGAGTGATATATATACCTGAGTTGGTGTAGACTAACTCAAGACCTAAGAAATACTTTAATAATCCAAGATCATTGATCTTGAATTCCTTCATCATCTATCCTTTGATATGTCTAATTCCCTGAACATCATTGCCTGTAATAATGATGTCATCAACATAGACACATAAATATATTACCTCTGTACTACTTCTTTTTATAAACAGAGAAGTGTCTGCTTTACTCATCACAAATCCTTGGTCTTGGAGGTAGGTTGTCAACCTGTAATTCCATGCTCTAGGTGCCTGCTTTAAACCATACAGAGCCTTCTTCAATTTACAAACATGATTTACCTTATTGGGTTCTTCATAGCCAGGTGGTTGTGACATGTAGACTTCTTCAGATATCCATCCATTCAAGAATGCATTCTTCACATCCAATTGGTACATGTTCCAATTCTTGGATGCAGCTACACTCACCAATATTCTGATAGTTGGCATCTTAGCCACCGGAGAAAATGTCTCCTCATAATCAATGCCTTGGGTTTGTGCAAAACCCTTGGCTACCAACCTAGCTTTATACCTGTTTA
This sequence comes from Ceratopteris richardii, assembly GCA_020310875.1. Taxonomy (NCBI): domain Eukaryota; kingdom Viridiplantae; phylum Streptophyta; class Polypodiopsida; order Polypodiales; family Pteridaceae; genus Ceratopteris; species Ceratopteris richardii. The sequence goes on from CM035434.1 coordinate 7,381,328, forward strand.
TTGTACCATCTGAGTTCTTCTTTAGTTTGTAGATCCATCTGGATCCTATCACTTTCATAGATTCTTTCTTGGGTACCAAGTCCCAAGTGTCACTTTCTTTGAGAGCCTGCATTTCTTCATCCATTGCTTCCTTCCATTCTGGTTTAGTGATTGCTTCTTCAAATGAACCTGGTTCTTCATTCAATAGATCCTTTGCAAGGTATACAGAATGTTTAGTTACAAGTGATGTGTCATACCCAAATCTGATAGGCTTCTTCTTTTCTCTCTGAGATCTCCTCATTGCTTGAGTTGAGGATTCTGGTATATTCTCTAGCTTCTTCATCTTCATCTTTCCTTTGGATTTCCAAGCCTTGAACTCCTCAAGATCTATTGTATCATCATCATCTGAACTTGAGTCTTCTTTCTGGACTGGTTCCTCCTTGGTAGGCTTTGGGAAGTCTTCTTCTATATCATAAGGTAGACTAACCTTCCTGCACTCATTCTCATACCATGAGTCATTCTCATCAAAGATAACATCTCTGCTTACCTTGAAACCTTTGTTTGAGGGGTTGTAGAATCTGTACCCTTTCTGGTTCAAGTCATAACCAATGAAGATACATTTTTCAGCTTTAGGATCTAGCTTTCCTCTTACTTGTGAAGGTATATGCACATATGCAATTCAACCAAAGATTTTGCAATGATCCAAAGATGGTCTCTTACCATGCCAAGCTTCATAAGGTGTCATTCCATCAAGTGTCTTTGACGGCAACCTGTTAATGAGATATGTGGCAGTAGATACACTCTCTGCCCAAAGATAATTTGGCAACTTCTTTTCATTAAGCATAGACCTCGCTGTTTCTACAATGAGTCTATTCCTTCTTTCAGCTACCCCATTTTGTTCAGGTGAGTACCTTGTAGTGATCTCCCTTTTGATGCCTCTTTCCTGCAAGAAGTCTTCAAACTCATTTGAGAAGTATTCTCCTCCTCCATCTGACCTTAGCTTCTTCAAGTTTCTTCCTGTTTGGTTTTCAACCAGTGCAAGATACTTCTTGAAACAATTAAACACTTCATCTTTATGTTTCATGTAGTATAAGACAGTCCACCTGCTATAGTCATCAATGAAAGACACATAGTACCTCGATCCAGATATGGATGGTTCCTTGCTAGGTCCCCAAACATCTGTATGCACTAATTCTAGATAATCTTTATGCATGAAACCTTTCTTGGTATAAGGCATTCTGTGTGACTTACCAAATTGACAAGCCCCACACTTGTATATCATGTGTTGCTTGGATACATTAGGTATCCCAAGCACACATTGATCCCTACACATTTGCTTTAAGGTCCTTTCACCAATGTGACCTAACCTCTTGTGCCAAATTTCCAATTCCGATAGCGTTTGATCCTTGTAATTGTACAGAGCAATGTTTTTGGTGTCTTCAAGCTCAAAAGTAAATAACCTACCTGATTTTTCTCCCTTGGCTATTCTTCTGAATCCATGCCTTGGGTCCTCCACATATGCTCCATGTTGTGTGAATCTGACCTGCAACCCTTTTTCCACAATCTGACCTACACTCATTAGATTCTTGGTGATGGTTGGTACATAGAGTACCCTGCTCAGTAGATTCTGATTACCATCACATGTTTTGACATTGCCTACTTTAACAACTGAATGTTTAGTATCATCACCTGTCTGCACTTGATGTTTGCCCGTGGGTTCTTCCAAATCAGAGAGTAGTGCCACATTACCAGCTACATGGTTAGAACAACCTGAATCAATATAGAATAAGTGATCATCATTGATACCTGACTTAGAAGTCATATTCATGATCAATAAGGAGTCATCTTGCTCCTCTGCATAGTTGTTGTAATCTCTTCTATTTCTGAATCCACCTTGGTAATTTCCATTGTGGTTGTTGTTGTAATTGTTGTTGTATTGATTGTTGTATCCATTGTAGCTTTGATGTTGATTGAATCTGCCTCTACCTTGAGAGTATCCTCCTCTAGAGTAGCCTCTTCCTCTCTGATTCTTATAATTTCTGTAGCACTCATCTGTGGTATGGTTAGACAATCCACAAATGTTGCATGGTGATGAGTTGTAGGGTCTCCCCCTACCTTGCTTACTTCCTCTGCCTCTACCTCTTGAAGATCTACCTCTCCCTGCATAGTTTGCTTGGGAGGTAGAGCCTTCTTCATCAACCTTCTTACTTTTACCTTTATCTTTAACCTTTTTATCAGTGCATAAGGCAGAGGAGTTGTTACCTTTTGATTGTTCTCCATTCTTTGTAAGCTTTGCTTCATGTGTGAAGAGTTGACCAATCAGGGTTGTTAGATCAGGTGCTTGGATGTCCATGTATAAGTCCATTGCTGTGGTAAAGCTCTCCCATTTGTCATCAGCCTTTAGTCCATTGATTACCTGCCTTACTATTTGTTCCTCTTCAATCTCTTCTCCAATACTTGCCAGTTGGTCTGCAATGTCTTTGACCCTAGTGACAAAATCTGAAACTGATTGCTTTGATTGCTTCCTAAGAGTGGTGAATTCAATCCATAATTGATTCTTCCTGGCCCTTGTGTTGGAAGAAAAATAGTTTGACAAGATTTCCCAAGTCTCTTGGGAAGTCTTACAATTCCTTACATGAGGTAAAAGAAAGTCAGATATAGAGTTAATAAGGTAAGACCTTGCCAAAGCATCTTTTGCACACCATTGGTTGAGTCTCTCATGTTCATCCTTTGTGGGTAATCCTCTAGTCTTGAATGAGGGCAATTCCTCATCTCTTGATATGTATCCAAATAAGATGCTTCCTTGTAGATAGGTCTTCATCCTTAGAGACCAAGCTTGGTAATTGTTCTTGTCCAATTTGTCAATGAATGAAGGAAAACCATCACCCATGATTACCTTATTTGCTCTGATACCACTGTTGGGAGTGATGGTTGGATGCACTCAGAAGATTGAGTTGGTACTGCTAATCCTGCTTTGCACCAGCCCTCTTTGATCCTTTTCTCTGATTCTACTCCTTGATGCCGTGACGAAGACTGAGCCTTGCGGAAACCGCCACGCCAAGAAGAGCTAAGTTATAGTGATTCAGAAATTCTCTATACTCAATCAATAGCTTAGCAAAGTCTAGTGCTCAACATATAAGATTATGCTCTAACTTTACTAGAAAAATTTCACAGAAATTTCACCGGACTGCGACTGGATTGACACCGTAATCGTACCGGAATTGTACCGGAATGAACTTCAATTCTGTTTATAATTACTTCAAGTGGACATACATGAAGTAAGGAAGTGACACAAAAGCTTCCTTAACTTACTGAGCACTCTCTGACGTTTAAGGAAAAACTCCTCTAGTTCAGACAGCCTCTTTTTGGTCAGAGTTTGTACTGTGTGTAGATATCTTTTCCACCGGAAAGATTGATCAACTAAAAGTAGAGATGTCTAGCTATAGAGTGAGCTATTTCTCATACAAAGCTTTACATTACTCTGCAAGATCTATTTTGTTCTTCTACCCGAAAATTACTCGTTTACTATAAGAATTGCAACAGTGAGCACTTTGACTGTAATTTCTTGATTTCTCGAAATTGTCTGAACCAAGTTGCTTCAACTTTGTATGCTTGTGGTATGCTTTGAGTTGAATCTATCAAGCTTTGAATCACTTGATTTGGTTCAGTAGATCCTGAGATATACTTCTTCAAGGTTGACAAACTTAAAGATGATGACTCAGAGAATCACAAAGTAGATGAATGTAAGTATTTGTATTAGATCATGTAAATGTACATTCCCACTGGCATGATAAACATAGCTCAATGGTACTCAGAGGTGTAGGCTATAAAGTAGACCTCACACACTCAGTGATTGATACAGTAATGCTTCGGGATGAGTGAAGAACCACCCGCGACATTTTTCCTTGTAGCTTTTATAGGAATTGAGTGATGACTTGAATTAGAATTCAAATCAATCTCCTAAAATCTTTCACGTAAAAAAGTGATTGAGATATTCTCTCGATCAATCAACCGCCTTTTCACGAATTTCAATCAATTAGGCGTGATTGCATAATGCGCCAAGTCATTTATATTTTTACAAGAGATAAAATGGTAAGAAATCATAGGCATAAGTTCCTATGATCTTCGCTTCATGTATAGTCTTCAAAGTAGATATCCAAGCCAAATGTGAAGGCTTGTGTTGCACCAACAATCTTGGAATGGAAGAAGGCCTAGCCTAGAACATTGTAGAATTTTTGGGTGCATAGCATATGCACATGATCCATCACAGATCAGAGGTAAAATGGATCCCAAGGCAGAGAAATGTGTGTTCATGGGTTATGATCTCAATAAAAAAGGGTACATGTTGTATAATCCAAGTACTAAAGGTTCTATTGTTAGTAGAGATGTTGTCTTTGATGAAAACAACTCGTGGGTTGAAGATGATTACTGAAAAATCAAACTAGCTTATGACCTAGAAGAAGAATTTCCTACAATTCAGAAGGTAAATAGTCAACAATGTGAACACCAAGAATGAACTTGAAAGTTTGGAGCAACAAAGGTAAAGAGAAGATGCAAGACTTGAGGGATATTGTAGAATCCTCTCAACAAACAGTAAGGAGGTCAACTAGGGAAAAGAAGAAGCCAGAACAGTATGGATATGACACCTCTTTAGTCACTAAACACTCAATCTATATTCCTCTGACAATATATCAGTTCAGAAGAACCATCAACCTTTGAAGAAGCAAACAAGAAATCTCAATGGAAGGAAGAAATGGAGGAAGAGATACAAGCACTTCAAGAAAATCAGACTTTGGACCTGGTTGCCAAGAATCAATCCATGAAGATCATTGGATCTAGATGGATCTATAAGGTAACAAAGAATTCTGATGGATCAATAAACAGGTACAAAGAAAGACTTTGTGGCCAAAGGGTTTGCTCAAATCCAAGGGATTGATTATGAGGAGACCTTCTCTCCTGTGGAAAAGATGCCAACAATCAGAGTTCTCTTAAGCATAGCTGCTTCAACGAATTGGAACATCTATCAATTAGATGTAAAAAATGCATTTTTGAATGGTTGGACTTCAGAGGAGGTATACATGGCACAACCTCCTGGATTTGTTGATGATCTACATCTTGAGTATGTGTGCAAACTCAGGAAAGATCTCTATGGTCTCAAACAAGCTCCTAGAGCTTGAAATCATAGATTGGTTACATTTTTATAGGGCAAAGGATTCAAGATGAGCAAGGCTGATTCTTCACTCTTCACCAAGAAGAGTAGCTATGAAGTTATATATCTATGTGTGTATGTAGATGATATTATTCTTACAAGTAATGATGCAGATGGAATCAAGAAGTTCAAAGCTCAAATGAAGGAAGAATTCAAGATAAGTGACCTAGGATTGCTCAGTTACTTTCTTGGATTAGAAGTTGTCTATACAAAAAAAAGGGACCTTCCTTACCCAAAGGAAGTATGTTAAAGATGTAATTGCAAAGTTCAAGATGCAGGATCCTAAGGTTGCAGGTACTGTTATGGGAGGTCAATCACAAGTTAAGTGCTCATGAAGGGGAACCCATTGAAGACATTACAAGCTACCAAAGCTTCATTGGAAGCTTGAATTATGCAACCCTAACCAGGATAGATATATGCTATGGTGTAAGTGTGCTTAGCCAACTTATGCATACTCCTAGAAAGCCTCACATGGACGCAGCAAAAAGGATATTGAAATATCTGAAGGGAACTATGAATGAAGGATTGTATTATCCTTGTACATCTGATTTAAGTGTAAAGCTATTCATTGATGCAGATTGGGCAGGATCAAAAGATGATAGAAGAAGCACATTTACCATTTGCACATACAAAGCTTAGTTCTTGGTCTTCAAAGAAACAACCCACAATAGCACTCTCTTCAACTGAAGCTGAATATAGAGGACTGGAAAATGCCACTCAGGAAGCAATGTGGATCAAGACCCTAAATACAGATTTAAGGTTAGAGTTTGGTAATCCATACATATTTGGAGACAACATGAGTTCCTTGCATTTAGCTGCTAATCCTAACTTTCATGCTAGAACTAAGCATATAGAAATCCATTATCACTTTGTGAGAGAGAAAATAGCAAGCAAAGAAATACAATTTTCTTATGTGTCTACTCAGATGCAATGTGCAGATATGATGACCAAAGCACTTGATGAAAGCAAACTCAGCAGGTTCAAATCAATTATTGGAATGCAGGAGATACCTATGAATTGAAGACGCAAACATCTTAGGCTCAAGGGGGAGCTATTGGTACATTTTGTGAGCCTTGATGCTTGACCAAAAGATCAAAGGTTTACTTCATATCTTGATCATGAATACTCATAAGTCATATGTGAACACCTCTTGTAAATATCTTGAGTTTAACTTAAGATAAATGTAAAAGGCAAAGCCTAAGAGAATCTCGTAGCTTTACAAGTTTTAATCCACAAAAACCAAGTGATTGGACTCAAATTAATTAGGAGCCTAAAAGATAGGATCACTTTTAGGTGGCAGATTCCAAATTTTAATTCAAATTTATCTATACAATCTCATGACTTTTAATCGCAAGATAGAGAATAGAAGAAGGACATATTGAGCTTCATGGTTGTGGGAACACTTAGCCCACACATTTATGAGTAAGCCTACAACATCTCATTTGTATGATACATTCAATACATTACACATTTGTTTCAGATTATGCAACTATCTCATGTTCACTATTACCTGCTGCTATACTCTCATTTTTAGTGAATTTGTTTTGAGGAGTTCTCTGTGTATACTTAATCTTTTGTTGTGATTCAGCTTGGTAAATGTATCTCAGACCTTCTAGATCTATGCTATCAATTTTCATATCAATTGGTTCAGGAATGTGCGAGATATGTTCATTACAATCTACCTATGTCTGTCGATTTTCACTCTCCTAAAATGTCAAGATTACACCCCTAACTTCTTAAGATTAGTTCTCAGCATATACTCATCCTAAATTAGTGAAATAACCTTTTATAGCAAGCTTAGGGGTCCAATTAGATATGGATAAAAGCTCTCGGGTCAAATGTAATCAGTGAGTGAGCACTGAATGAAACTCCGAGCAGGTTATAATCCATAAATAGCAAGTCTCTACAACTCTTCAAACTTGGAAGTAGTCTATTTTGATGCAACTATTTGAAGGTGATGCTCTAAAGCACATTATGGGTCCAAATGCATATTTGGGAAGCTAAAGGTGTCTACTAAGGTAATATGAAGTGACATTGGCAGGTGTAGAGCAGGATTTATGCAGCACCAACTCATTTCTGGAGTGTATCCAACCATCTCCTCACACGTTCTTTGAGCTCCGAGGTACAAGTCAATTTCCAAGGATTAATATATTGCCACTCATGTTCCATCAATCATATTTATTTCATAAGTCCAAAGGAGGCAAGCAAAACAATGGGAAGAGAGGAATAGGAGAGTCTTGTTCCTCATTTCGCAAGTCATTACTAATGCCATGGTAGGTCATATTCAACATCTAGAGAAAGCTAAGGATGCTTGGGAAGCTCTTGAAAGGATGTATTCAACAAATACCAAAGGTAGGAAACTTCAACTTAAGAATGAGTTGAACACAATCAAGAAACGTTTGAGTCAATCCATAGCTGAATATACTTTGAAGATTAAGGATCTAAGCGATGCTTTAGCTTCTATTGGCACAACAGTTGAAGATGAAGATCTTGTGTGTTATAATCTCAATGGCTTGAGAGAAGATGAAAGATGGAAGCCTTTTATAACTTCCATTAACTTGAAAGATGTATATCCAGGTTTTGAGCAACGAATCCCTCATCTTGTAACAGAAGAGCTTAGCTTCGGTGGTCCCAAAGGAAAGGACAGCCACAACCAAATGTTATATGCAGGTCGAGGTAAAGGAAGAAACTCAAGAGGAGGCTCAAGAGGAAAAGGAAGAGGTCACAACCACTCCAACTACAATCAAAACAATTCGAAAGACAACAAGGATGCATCAAATGCCAACACACAAGGAAGAGGTTGAGGTAGAAGTAGAGGAAGAGGCCGAAGCTCCTACAATTCTCATAAAGGTATAACATGCTATCATTGTGGTAAAGTAGGACACTATGCTAGTGATTGTTGGCTGAAGAATGGAAGACCAAATGGAGGCAATCAAAGGAACCAAATCATCTATGCAAGAACCTCAATTGAAGGAAGCAAGGACACACTACTTGCAATGATACATGAGTATAGAAGCTCTAGATGACAAAAAATGGTACATTGATTCGGGTTGTAGTAACCATATTTCATGCCAAGGAAGTTTGTTCACTAATCTACAGGTACCAAGTGGAAAAGGATGTGTTGAAACAGGTGATGATACTCAACACATGATTGAACACATTGGAGATATAAGGCTTGGAGATACAAGCAGAGCAAAGGTACTATCTAATGTTCTTCATGTTCCTACAATTTCAAAGAACTTGATTTCAGTAGGACAAATGGTAGAGAAGGGTTATCATGTCATATTCAATGAGAATGGGTGCTTCATAAAGAATCCAAAAGAAGGCTTCAAGGTCATTGCTCGAGGCAGAAGAGAAGGAAGGATGTTCACTTTGGATGTCCAACATCCACATGGAAAGGTCATGTACATTCAATGTGGGAACAAGAAGATTTCAGAGCTGGACTTATGGCACAAAAGAATAGGACACATCAACACTCCAAAGCTGAAGGACATAAGCAAACATGAAGTGGTAAGAGGTCTTCCAAAATTTAATAGTATTGGACTACATGAGTTATGTGAAGCTCGTCAACTAGGAAAGCAAACGAGGTAGCCATTCAGAAGGAGCACTTATGTGGCTCCAAATGTCTTGGACTTGATACATATGGATGTATGGGGACCAACCCAAGAGGGATCAATGGTTGGTAATAGATTTCTTGTCATCTTCATTGATGATCACTCAAGAAAGGTATGGCTGTTTTGTATGAAGCAAAAATAAGAGGTGTTTTCTATATTCAAAAGATTCAAAGCTGAAGTTGAAAAGGAAACAGGAAGGTCTATCAAAACCTTAAGGTCCGATGGTGGAGGAGAATACTTCTCCAAAGAGTTTTCAGATTTTCTACAAGAGAATGGGATCAAAAGGAAATTCACTTGTAGGTATACACCAAAACAAAGTGGAGTAGCTAAGAGGAAAAATAGGCAAATTGCTGAAATTGCAAGATGCATGCTCAACGAGATGAAGGTACCATTGTACTATTGGGTTGAAGCTACCACAACCGCCATTTACTTGATGAATAGATGCACAACATCGGGAATATGTCACTTGACTCCAGAAAAGGTATATTCCGGTAAAAAACCTCATCTTACACACCTCAAAGTGTTTGGATGTGTTTGCTTTGTTCATATTCCACAAGAAGTTAGAACAAAGATGGAACCAAGATCAGAAAAATGCATTTTCATTGGCTACTCGATGAAGCAAAAAGGATACGTGTTACAACCCTAGAACAAAGGAATTAAAAGTCTTGCGAGATGTGGTCTTTGATGAACTAAGACCATGGTATGAAGTTAAGGGAAAGGAAAAGATTCTTGAAGAAGATTGTGATGATTATGCAGGAACAAATCAAAGAGAAGTTCAACAATCAAGCACAAAGCTTTTAGGTCCAGAGGCATCTACATCAACTGAAGAATGTTCAACATGGAGGGGGAGTCATTCTTTGTCTCCAAATTCAGCTCATAGTAGAGCTGAAGAAGCAAGTGCTACTCCAAACAGTGAGGTAGATGCAAGTGAAGACGTTATGAAGTGGTAATCACTCCGATGGTAAAGTTGAATAGGTTAAAGAAGCAAATTTCCAAAGGCAATGAAAGAAGATCTTCAAGGACAAGGTATCCAACTCAAAGATTGAGTTATGATAGTTTCATGGCAACACATTTTGCATACATGATGGAGGTTATCAAAGATAGAGAGCCTCAGACATATGAAGAAGCTTGCACACAAAAGGAATGGAAGCAAGCTATGAAAGAGGAGATCAAAGCTCTCAAAGATAATCACAAATGGGAGCTAGTGCCAAAGAAAGAAGGTATGAAGATTGTTCCAAACAAATGGGAGTAAAGAGAAATGCTGATGGTTCACTAGCTAGATATAAAGCTAGATTAGTTGCCCAAGGATTTAAACAAACGCAAGGCATAGATTATGATGAAGTTTTCAGCCCTGTTGCAAAGATGGGAACTATCAGAACATTAATTGCAATTGGTGCTTCAAGGAGATGGACATTATATCAACTCGACATAAAAAATGCTTTTCTTAATGGAGAACTACAAGAAGAGGTATACATGAGTCAACCGGTTGGATTTGAAGATGAAAATCATCTAGATTTTGTTTGCAGGTTGAAGAAGGCACTTTATGGCTTGAAGCAAGCACCAAGAGCGTGGAATCAGAGATTGGTAGAGTATCTAACTAAGTGTGGATACAACCCAAGTAGTGCAGATCCTTCATTATACATGAAGAACGAAGAAAATAGAGAGGTATATATTTGCATATATGTCGATGATCTCATCTTAATAGGAAATGATGTTACAGGGATTAAAGATATCAAAAGGAAGCTTGGTAAGGAGTTTAACATTTCAGATCTTGGAGACCTGAAATATTTTTTAGGAATTCAAGTTGTTTATGGAAAGAGTGGCATCTACCTGATGCAAAGGAAGTACTTGTTGGATGTTCTTTTCAGATTTGGAATGAGTGAATGCAAACCACTCACTCAACCCATGGACACAAATACAAAGATTTGTTCAAATGATGGAGAACCATTGGAAGATGTAACAACATACAGAAGCATTGTAGGATCATTGATCTATGCAAACATTACAAGACTTGATTTGTCTGATGTTGTTTGGTGCACTTTCTCAATTGATGCAAGCCCCGACAAGTGAACACTTAAATTCAGCCAAGAGAGTGTTGAGATACATAAAGCATACAATTAACCATGCTTTGTTTTATAAGTTTGATGAAGAACTGCAGGTCAAAGGCTTTAGTGATGCTGATTGGGCAGGTTCAAAGGAAGATAGAAGATCAACCTGAGGTTATGTGCTCATGATAGGAAGCAAACCTATCAATGGAGCTCAAAGAAACAACCTACTGTTGCACTTTCATCTATGGAGGCTGAATATAGAGGATTAGCATTTGCCACATGTGAAGCAATGTGGATTAAAAAGCATTTACTTGGCAAGCAATCCTATGTTTCATGCAAGGAGCAAACACATAGAAGTTCACTAGCATTATGTAAGGGAGAAGGTATTGAGCAAAGATGTGGAGATAAAGTTCATCAAAACCAAAGAGCAAGTTGTAGATATGTTTACAAAGTTCTTGGATGCTTCTAAACTCAAATGTTTCAAGGATGTGATAAATTTGCAGGACATGGATGAAGATAACTCCCAAATGAGCTTGAGGGGGAGTGTTGAAGATAAATGTACAAGCTCATTTTCATATGAGCCATGCTTGGATAAATTTACCAAATATAAAGATAAAGAAAAAGTAGAGGAAAAAAGGAAAAAAATAATAAAAGAAAAAGTCTAGTCAAAATTCATGATGAGCAAGGGATACAATATCTTGCCTTGTAGTTAGTAGCATGTAGTGGAGAAAGTGGTGAGTTAAGAAGAAGGCACAAACTTCTTCACATGCTCATTGGTTATAAAAGTGAAGTGGGAGCACATTCAAAACAAGGAGAGAAAGAGGCAGGAGCTCCTAGTAGTCGGATCTAGCCATTTTGTCATTTTGTCTTCCCTTAGACTCCTTCCAGCCGCACATTAGTTTGTACACAACTCTCTTGCAGAGCTCATATCTCAGTGCATATGTAACCATTTCTTTTGTTTAAGCATTCATTGGAAAGCTTATTGCATGTGCTTGTTGCATACCAAATATCTCTTTGAAATCTTTTGTAGTCTGTGAGATATCAATGAGAGAGTGAAGTCCAGTTTTTAAGTATACCTGTGTAGATAGGTAGTCTATTTTGGTCGATTATGTTTCATGAACAAAACATATTCAAATTGCATGATGTTTGTCGTGTCAGAAAGCTCTTGGCATCTACTTTCACTATCCCAAGTATCTCGTTGAGATCATTTATATTCTATGAGATATCTGTCAGAGAGTAAAGTCCAATTTTATAGTGTACTTATGTGTGCAGGCGGTCTATTTTGGTCAGTTGAGTTCCCTGACAAAACTCATCGAAATTACTTGTTTTTTAGCTTGTTGGAAAGCTATTTGTGTCTACATTCTCTCTACCAAATATCTTTGTCAAAAGATATATATTCAGAGAGTTATCAGTCTGAGAGTGAAGCTCAGTTCTTTAGTATACCTGTGTGGACATGTAGTTCATCTTTGTCAGTTGTGTTTCCTAATCAAAACTTGTCCAAATTAAGTTATTTATAGCTTGTTAGAAAGTTCTTCTTCTCTACTTTGATTGACTAAAGGATCAAGTCCATCTCACTTTTTTATTAAGATCAGCAAGCTATCTAAGGTGCAGCTATTTGTCCAAGTGCTATGCATACAAGGGTGGTTCACTACACATTTTCTTTGCGCATAGGAGAACTCATTCTCCACACATGTAGTGGAATGAAAAATCTTTCAGATTTTGGCTACTTACCTATGTTATCTTTCTCTCATTTCTCATTTTGTGAGCATTTTCAATAGGGTAAGCAAACTAGGAATGTGCACAAGATGCACATTAACTCAAGTCAACCTTTAGATATTGTTCATATAGATGTGTTAGTCCTGCCATTCTAATGCTTCTGAAATCTCCTTGCTTGTTTTCATGTCTTGTATGTGTTGTTTGGTTATTAGTGTCAATACAACGCAACAATATCCCGGTACAGGATTCGAGATCAGGGATTTATGAATACAGCAGTATCTATAAACATGTGTTTGTATTCCATAAAGTTATGTTGATACAAAACTTCATACATAGCAGTTCGTCACACCAGTAAGAGAATGAAAAAATCATATTACAATGACAAAATGTAGATATTTCATTAATAGAGATACATAGGTTGAGATACATCATCTTCTTACTCATAATTCTCTGAGTACCATCTAACAGACTTCACAGATTTAAGAACTCTACGTATCTTCATCCTCAGACTTTCTCTCTTCCATAATGCATACTGTAATGGACAACACTAAACTTCTTCGTAATCCGCACACACCATTCCATATTTTTGGAATACAATAAATCACTGTAACCTCAGACTCTTGAATCTCTTATGATCTCCCTCATTATCTCCTTTTTCTTATTAAATCAAAAATACATTTTACAAATAAAGTGGTCATCCACACCCGCTGCTAATAGTGTCCTATCATACTTGAATCAATATTTTGTGATAATACAACTATAACCTTTTTATCATGATTATTCCACCTTTGATATTCCTAGATTTTCTATGCTATTGGATTTTGACACTACAACATATGAGGAGCATACCGACATTGCCCATACCGACGGTCACCCCTTGGCATCGGTATGACCGTTGAAAATGCTTGAAAAACCACGGATGCAATACCGATGGTCATTTAATCGTCGGTATACACGGCATCGATATGAGCGCCGGTATAGGCCTCGGTACTTTACTGTAAGTTACCGACGCTTATACCGGCGCTTATACCGATGCTCATACCGACGCGTATACCGGGGCAACTTTTAACCGGGCCCAAGAACAAAAATTTGACATTTGCTTGCATTTTGAACCAAATTTTGCTACTGTCAAGTTTGCGTGCACGAACTACATTAAGAACCTACTGTGTACACACATCTCTCTCTTTCTCTCTCTTTCTCTCTCTCTCTCTCTCTCTTTCTCTACATCTCTATTTCTCTAGATGTGAAATTTTGGTAAGAATTGAACATATTGTAGCACCCTTTCTCTTTCTTTGTGTGTTCCCCTTTCTAATTTCTCTTCTCTTTCATTTTGCGGGAGCTTTTTGGCATCAAATCTTTGGAATTCGACGAAGGGCAACATTAAGTGGACCTTGATGACAACGCTCCAAAGAATTACATCGATGTAAGTGATTTTTTTTTCGATTGATATAGAGTGAGATAGAGAGAGAGAGATGAAAGAAAGAGAGAGATCTAGAGAAACATAAAGAGAGAGAGAGATATGAAAGAGAAAGATAGAGAGAGAGTGAAAGAGAGAGAGATGAAAAAGAAAGAGAATGGGATAGAGAGAGATGCATACATACATACACACACATATGCATACACATACTCACATACATATTACATACACACATGCATATTACATATACACTCACTTACATATTACATACACACATGCATATACATACATATACATATTACATACTGACATGCATACACACATATACATACTTACATGCATATTACATACAAGCATGCATATTACATACACACATGCATATTAGATACACAGATGAATATACATACACACACATATTCATTCTCATACTCACATACATACATACATGTATACACACATATACATACACACGTGTACACACACACACATGTATACATACACACATGCATATGCATACATACATACACACATATTTGCATGTACACACACACATACATACATACACACATGCATATTACATACACACTCACATATGTATACACACACATATGTGCATACACACATGCATATGCATACATACATACACACACATATGCATGTACACACACATACATACATATGCACATGCATATTACATACACACACACACACATATATATACACACTCACATATGTTTACATACACATGCATACATGCACATACACATACACACACATCACATATACATACACACATACACACATATACATGTTTTAGGGCTAGGGTTTTAGGCTTAGGGTTTATGAATTTCTCTTTTCTTTTGTTTTGTAGGAGCTTTTTGGCATCAATTCTTGGGAATTCGAGGAAGGAAAACATTAAGTGGACTTTCACGACAACGCTCCAAACAATTACATTGATGTAAGTGATTTGTTTTGTTTTTGATTGATATAGAGTGAGATAGAGAGAGAGAGAGAAATGAAAGAAAGAGAGAGATACATACACACATATTTGCATGTACACACACATACATACATGCATACACACATGCATATTACATACACACACACATATAAATATACACTCACATATGTATACACACACATATGTGCATACACATGCATATGCATACATACATACACACACATATGCATGTACACACACACATACATACATACACACATGCATATTACATACACACTCACATATGTATACACACATATATGTGCATACACACATGCATATGCATACATACATACACACATATGCATGTACACACACACATACATACATACATACACACATGCATATTACATACACATGCACATATTAATACACACTCACATATGTATACTCACTCACATATCTATACACACACATGCATACATGCACATACACATACACACACATCACATATACATACACATATACACACATATACATGTTTTAGGGTTAGGGTTTTAGGATTAGGGTTTTTGAATTTCTCTTTTCTTTTGTTTTGCAAGAGATTTTTGGCATTGATTCTTTGGAATTTGACAAGAGACGATGTCAATTGGGCTTTGATGAGAGCGTTCAAAAGAATTACATCGATGTAAGTGATTGTTTTGTTATTTATTATAAATAGAGATAGAGAGAGAGAGAGAATAAGAGAGAGAAAGAAAGAGGGAGAGAGAGATGAAAGAGAGAGAGAGAGAGATAAAGATAGAGATATAGATAGAGAGCTAGAGAGAGACATAGAGATACATACACACAGATGCATACATATTACATACACATATGCATATGCAAAGAGAGAGACATAGAGATACATACACAGAGATGCATACATATTACATACACATATGCATATGCATATGCATACACACACACACACATATACATGCACACACGTGTACACAGACATGCATACATGCACATACACATACACACACATCACATATACATCCACACAAACACACATATACATGTTTTAGGGTTAGGGTTTTAGGATTCGGGTTTTTTACTTTTACACATATACACACATAATACATACACACATGCACACATATACACATGCATACACACATACACATACACATACACATACACATACACATACACATACACATACACATACACATACACATACACATACACATACACATACAAATACACATACACACACACATACACATACACATACACATACACATACACATACACATACACATACACATACACATACACATACACATACACATACACATACACATACACATACACATACACATACACATACGCATACACATACGCATACGCATACACATATGCATACGCATACGCATACACATACGCATACGCATACACATACACATACACATACACATACACATACACATACACATACACATACACATACACATACACATACACATACACATACACATACACATACACATACACATACACATACGCATACACATACACATACACATACACATACACATACATACACACACATGCATACATACATACAGACACACATACATACATACATACATACATACACACATACACATAGAGAGAGAGAGAGTCACATGCCAACACATGCATACATACACACACGTGACATATACATACATACATATGCATGTTTTAGGGTTAGGGTTAGGGTTTTTGGCTTTACATATATACACACATACATACACACATATACATGCACACACGTGTACACACACATGCATACATGCACATACACATACACACACATCACATATACATCCACACAAACACACATATACATGTTTTAGGGTTAGGGTTTTAGGATTAGGGTTTTTTACTTTTACACATATACACATAATACATACACATATGCACACATATACACATGCATACACACATACACATACACATACACATAGACATACACATACACATACACATACACATACACATACACATACACATACACATACACATACGCATACACATACACATACACATACACATACACATACACATACACATACACATACACATACACATACACATACACATACACATACACATGCACATACACATACATACACACACATGCATACATACATACAGACACACATACATACATACATACATGCATACACACATACACATAGAGAGAGAGAGAGTCACACGCACACACATGCATACAAACACACACGTGACATATACATACAAACATGTTTTAGGGTTAGGGTTAGGGTTTTTGTCTTTTACATATATACACACATGCATACACACATATAAACATATGAACACATAGTACATATGCACATACACATATATATACACGTGCATACACACATACACACACATACATGTTTTAGGTCTAGGTCTTCAGAATTAGGGTTTTAGGATTTTTACATAGATACACATATGCATACACACACATACACATATATATATATTCACCTACACATATACATATACAAGCATACGGACATACACCTGTTTTAGGTTTAGGTCTTTAGGATTAGGGTTTTATGATTTTTATACATGGAGATAAATATTTACACATAAAGAAATATACACACATAATACATGTACACATACACATGTATATACATAGGCAGACACACACATACATGTGTTCTAGTTGTTGTTTATAAATATCATGTCTATGTGTCCCATTTCTTTGTACACGATTCATGATTCATTTTGCTCACGTCTTTTGTATTTGAAAATATGTTTTACTTTATCAAATCATTTTTTTGTTGCTTGTCATACATGTCACATGTAGTTGGGTTTTTCTTGGGCAGAGT
>CM035434.1:7404126-7441626 GCA_020310875.1 Ceratopteris richardii
AATATTCCTTTCCATTACATGGACATATCTGAGTTCTTAGCAGTCGTTGCTTTCATCTTTTCTTTTGTTTTGATACCTATCTCTCTTTCCCCTTTCTCTCTCTCTCTCTCTCTCTCCCTCCCTCTCTCTCTCTTCCTCTCTCTCTCTTTCTTCCTTCTCTCACTCTCTCTATTTCCCTCTCTCTTTCGGCCTATCTCTCTCTTTCTCCCTCTCTTTCTCTCTCCCTCCCTCTCTCTCTTCCTCTCTCTCTCTTTCTTCTCTCTCTCTCTTTCCCCCTTCTTCTCTCTTCCGCCACCCGCCCTCTTCTCTCTCTTCCGCCTTCCCTATCCTCCACACTCCGCCCCATCCTCCACCCTCCGCCCTATCCTCCACCCTCCGCCCTATCCTCCGCACTCCGCCCTATCCTCCACCCTCCGCCCTATCCTCCACACTCCGCCCTATCCTCCACCCTCCGCCCTATCCTCCACACTGCGCCCTATCCTCCACACTCCGCCCTATCCTCCACCCTCCGCCCTATCCTCCACACTCCACCCTATCCTCCACTCTCCACCCTATCCTCCACCCTCCACCCTATCCTCCACACTCCGCCCTATCCTCCACACTCCGCCCTATCCTCCACCCTCCGCCCTATCCTCCACACTCCGCCCTATCCTCCACACTCTGCCCTATCCTCCACCCTCCACCCTATCCTCCACACTCCGCCCTATCCTCCACACTCCGCCCTATCCTCCACACTCCGCCCTATCCTCTACCCTCCCCAATCCTACATCCTCCGCCCTATCCTCCACACTCCGCCCTATCCTCCACCCTCCGCCCTATCCTCCACACTCCGCCCTATCCTCCACCCTCCGCCCTATCCTCCACACTCCACCCTATCCTCCACACTCCGCCCTATCCTCCACCCTCCGCCCTATCCTCCACACTCCACCCTATCCTCCACACTCCGCCCTATCCTCCACCCTCCACCCTATCCTCCATTCTCCGCCCTATCCTCCACACTCCGCCCTATCCTCCACCCTCCGCCCTATCCTCCACACTCCGCCCTATCCTCCACCCTCCACCCTATCCTCCGCACTCCGCCCTATCCTCCACCCTCCACCCTATCCTCCACACTCCGCCCTATCCTCCACCCTCCGCCCTATCCTCCACACTCCGCCCTATCCTCCACACTCCGCCCTATCCTCCACCCTCCGCCCTATCCTCCACACTCCGCCCTATCCTCCACACTCCGCCCTATCCTCCACCCTCCGCCCTATCCTCCATCCTCCGCCCTATCCTCCACACTCCGCCCTATCCTCCACCCTCCGCCCTATCCTCCGCCTCCACCTCTCTCCTCCACCCTCCGCCCTATCCTCCTCCACCTCTCTCCTCCACCCTCCCCAATCCTCCACCCTCCGCCCTATCCTCCACCCTCCGCCCTATCCTCCGCCTCCACCTCTCTCCTCCACCCTCCCCAATCCTCCGCCCTCCGCCCTATCCTCCACCCTCCCCTATCCTCCGCCCTCCACCCTCTCCTATCCTCCGCACTCCCCTCTCCTCCACCCTCCCCTTCCGCATGCCTCCTCCCCTCTCTTCCCCCCCCCCCCCCCCCCCCCTTTCCCCATGGCCTCCGCCCCACCCCATCTCATCCCTCAAAACCCCCTCTCACCCCCCGTGCCCCCCCCCCCCTGCCCCCTCATGCACCCAATCCCACATATGCACAACCACATACATGCACTCACACACACCCCTTCACACTCACATACACACAAATGCACACACACACACTTTCACACTTAACCACCCACACTCACGGGCACACACACACATTTTTGCATATGCACACCCACAATTATACACATCTCTGGGACCTCTTCCTTCAGCAAGACTATGAAGTAAAGCACGCCCTCAGAAGTATACCCTAATCTAAAGAGTGCCACGAAGAAGGAATATGGACGGGATTTTCAAGTAACCTATTGTGTCGATCGACCCCTATGACCAGGATGATTGGCAAAACAAGTTCAAATTACTGGAAATGATTTATTAGTCACCAATCCTATGACGGTATCGGATAAAGGTATGAAGTGGATGCAGTGGAAGCAGGGAATAGCTTTTTGCCACCAACCATTCATGGCGACTACCTTTTTTTGAGGATCTAATTCAAATCAAGGGAATATTTGACCTACTCCTCCAATTTTGGGTGATGAAACGGCGCGTGATTAATGGATGTGAAGATTCGGCAAGACTCTTGGCCTATTGGGGCCTATAAAAACAATGGATTTGTGCTCATTTGGGGTACAATTTTAGAGATACTTTGGTTCAGCTACGCGTATGTGCACAAGACCTCTCTTGCACTTTGTGGTTTCAAGCCTATTGTAGGAGCTACTCTGTAGTGTGGATACAGAGGGTAGGCTTCTCAGTGGAGGGCTATGAGCACTATAGTGTAAGAGAGTGGCTTGGATTTTTCTTTTCTGTGAGTCAGTGTTGCTGTTAAGCTCTATTCTCTTCAGAAATTCTTACCGTTTGTATTGTTCTGAGTTAGTCTGCATATCATTGGCCCCTTATGCTGATGGGAAGATTCTGTTGTATTGGAGTTATTTACTTTTAGGGAGGCTTGTTAGCCCTAAGTTTGCACTTTTGAGCATCACTCTGCCCAACCTTGTAATCACCTGATTTGAATCAAGAAGTGTACGGTCTTCTAGGGTCATTTGTTGTCCATATTTTCCGAAGTATCTACCACTCTGTGCCATCCGTGTTATCTACCTGCTCATAGAAATGTTAACGGGTATACTTCCCTAAAGAGAACCCCCCTTGAGTAGGCGACGTACTGGAAGTGTTGATCTTTAATCTTTACTCTTGTTAAAAGCGGATACCCCAGTACCTCCTCTATAGTTTGGCACGCCCGGTGGGACCTTTGCATTTCTGTGAGAGGTGTTTTGCCCTATTACATTTGCAAGTAGGTAGATGACCCATACACGAGTAGATAAGGAGTCTCTTCGTGTTCGGAGGAGTCTTAACAAGTTAGCAATAGCCACGGCTTGTGAGTCTACCTCCCCTCTGTCCTCCCTAAATTTATCTATTGATTTGGGTGCGACACCATTGTCAAAAGAAGGGTATAGGAGAACACTAGACTTCTCCTCAGATACGTCAGAAGAGACACCAGTACAAATGGAGGATCTCTCTCATTTACTCTCCAGATTAAACATCAAATTTCCTACCTTCAAGGGACATGCTTATGAAGATGCTGATGATCATGTAAGGAGATTTATCTCTTTATGCCGTGGACGTGGTTTGCAGAATAGAGAAGATGCTATGTTGGCACTTTTTCCATCCACATTGGAGGGTCTTGCAGATAAATGGTTTAGTCAATATGCAGATGGCCATTTCACTACTTGGGAGGCTCTGAAGACGGCTTTCTCACAAACATTCAGACCAAGTGACTCCTCGGAAAGAGCTGTAGATCAGCTAGAGAATTTGAAGCTAAGACTAAGTGAATCTTTTCATGAACTTCACACTAGAACAAAAGCACTTGTTGCACGTCTGCCACATGCTCCAGGTGAATTTTTGGTTAAAAAGTGGATAGAGAAGGCTCTGCCAAGGTCATCTCAGCAGAAGCTTCGTGAGTCCCTTAGATTGGATGCCACCCTCAATGATTTTGTTGTAGCGGCATCACGCATTGAAGAAGCAAGGCAACATTTTGAAGGGGATACACAACCAAAGTATGCTGCAGATCTGGATCCTATTGAGCAACTGAGGAGGGAATTGGAAGCATTGAAGATGCAACAAAATCAACAAGAAGAGAAGGTCTTGCCACCACTGCGTCGCACTGATGATGAAGTAGCCCAGCTTCGTCGAGAGTTAGAAGATTTGAAGACCACTCAAGATATAAGGAGACAAATTTGGTGTACAATCTGTAACAACAATGGACACTCGAATGCTAATTGCCCTGCCAAGGTAAGCTGTCAATTTTGTGGGAAGGATGGTCATGAAGCTAGAGATTGTTACTACCTCAAGGGTACACAGCAGAGAGGTAACCCTCAAAATTTGGACTCATATTATGCTAGTACTTCAAATACATCTAATAGAGAGGAGAATAGGCCTGCAAAGCCTAGATATAATAGACCTTTGATGTGCTATCGTTGTGGTGAATACGGCCACATGCAAAATAGGTGTTCCCTCCCAGAAGATGCACCTCCTTGTCAACATTGTCCAGAAGCCAAGGATCATTATACCAAAGATTGCCCAAGAGGTCGTCCTGCTCCAATTCACATGATTGCAGTTTCCCCACCAGTAGAAGGTATGACTACTCAATCCTATGCTGTTTCATCCTCTGCTATGCCCATGATGACCAGAGCTAGGCAAGCAACAGCAAACCTTAGGAGGGAACAACAAGAAATTTAGGAGAAAGAGGAAGAAAAGAAGTCTGGATGGAAGGACCAAGTGGAAATTGAAGGAGCTTATGAAGAAATGACTACTTCTCTAAGGGGCCAACCAACACGTCTACAAGAAAATACTCAGGAGGTAAACATTGAACAGATCCTGAAAGGTATTCATCACAAGATTAGCCTTTATGAACTTATAAGGATGGATTCAAAAATAAGAAGTGATTTATTAAAGATTATACACTCTGCTCACTTGGTCCAATCACCTAGTATAGATGGTTTCATGGTTGATTTTCCTCCTGCACCCTTAGCAGACTACCAAAGTTCGAGATTATCAGTTTGTATAAAGGATGAAGCTCTTACAGGTGTGATCATAGATGGAGGCTCTGGTATCAATTTGATGCCAGATTTTACAATGAAGAAGCTGAAATTGAACCCCACCAAGTTGGCACCATTCACGGTTACATTGGCAGATCAACATCGGGTTGCGCCACTTGGCATTATTGAAAAGGTATTGATGGTAGTACAGGGTTGCCACTTTGTGTTGGATTTTGTTGTTATTACACTTCCACAGGAGACTTCCTATCCTTTGCTCCTGGGGAGACCTTGGCTGAGACAAGCAAAAGCTCTACAAGATTGGGGAAAAAATAAACTGTGGATTTCAACAAATACCAATAGCCAACTGCAACTACATTTGGAAGAAGGATTCGACTCAGGAAAAACTACTGGATATACTGTGGATACTCAGGTAATGCCCTCTCTACCCCAAGAAGATGATACATTGTTAAATTGGATGATGGGAAGTGCAGAGTGTTGCACAGTGGAGATTAATGAAATTGAGGAAGAAGTTGTAGATAAGGTAATTACAGGAAGGGGCAATGAAGACCACAAGGTGTTGGAGAATGAGCAATTGCAGGAAAGCACAAGCCGTGAGGAGGCAACCAATATAAAAGTATCAGAGGTGGAAGATTATGAACTCAAGAGCAGAGAAGATCTTCCTTTTGCAGATATACCTCAAGGATGGATGGAAGAACATGTTGCAAAATATAAATTAAAATCCACTCCCGCATATAGTGGAGATGATTTCTCAAGCAAGACCAATTCTGAAACATTGGTTCAAGAAGTAAATTTAGGGGATGAAGAGAACCCTCAAATAGTTCACTTGGCATCCTGGTTGTGGCATTATCCTCCTTTGCTACAGAAGGTAACTTCTTTGCTTTTTACTTACAAAAGTGTCTTCGCATGGTCCTACAAAGATCTAACAGGAATACCAGAAGAGCTTGGATTACATCGGATACCCTTGGTTGAGAGAGCCGCACCAGTAAGAAGTATGCCATATCGACTCAATCCAAAGTATGCAGAGGCGGTAAAGGCAGAGATTACAAAATTAGAAGAAGCAGGTATAATTGTGCCAGTAGAACATTCCAGGTGGCTTTCTTCTATGGTTATTGTGCCGAAGAAAAATAGTGGAAAAATAAGGGTATGTGTTGATTTCCGTGCTTTGAATAAAGTGACTATTCAAGATGGATTTCCTCAGCCTTTCACAGAGCAAGTACTTGAAGAGGTAGCTGGTCACACTTTGTATAGTTTCTTGGATGGTTTTAGTGGCTACAATCAGATAGTGATCCATCCTGATGATAGGGACAAAACAGCCTTTGTCACTCCCTGGGGCACTTATGTCTATACTCGAATGGCTTTTGGTTTGAAGAATGCACCGGCTTCATTTAATAGAACGATGTATCTGATATTGGGCAAATGGTTAACAACCTTTCTACGCATTTTCATGGATGACTTTTCAGTATTTTCAGGTACAGATAGAAGGGCAGCAGTTCAAGATTTCCATGACCATTTGGAAAATCTAAAAGAAATTTTTGAGCAATGTCTCAAAACAGGTTTGAAATTGAATCCTGATAAATGTCACTTTTTGGTCACTAAGGGCACTCTTCTTGGTCACATAGTATCTGCGGAAGGTATAACTCTTGACCCTGCAAAGGTTACAGCTATTCTTTCCATGCCAATTCCACAAAACCCAAAGGAAGTGCAAAGTTTCTTGGGCCATGCAGGGTATCACAGAAGATTCATTAGGATGTATTCAGAAATTGCTAAACCTTTGTCAAGGCTTACCAGTAAAAAGATCCCTTTCTCATGGAGTGCTGAAGCCGACAAAGCATTTTGTGAACTAAAATTGAGGCTATGTACTGCTCCACTTTTAAGTGTTCCTAATTGGTCATTGGAATTTCATGTGCATACAGATGCTAGTCTTCATGCTGTTGGTGCAGTTCTAGCTCAACCATCATCTCACAAAGTGGATAGACCTATCTCTTATGCAAGCAGACTACTCAACCAAGCTGAAAGAAATTACAGTACAACGGAAAGAGAAGGTTTGGCTATCGTATTTGCTCTTCAGGAGTTCCGACATTATCTCTTTGGTGTACATTTCATTGTTATTTTTGATCATCAGCCCTTGAACTATTTAATAAACAAACCTAGAGTAGCTGGAAGGATTTGGAGATGGTTACTCCTATTTCAGGAATTTAATTTTGATATTCATATTAAGCCAGGAAAAGAGCACTACATGGTAGATCAAGTGTCCAGGACGGCAAGGAGCGAAAAGGCAACAGGTATTAATGATGAATTGGTGGATAGCAATCTTTTTCTAGTAGCAATCCGGACTGGTTGGTATGATGAAATTCTCCATGTTCTGACTACTGGAAAGATCCCAGAACACCTGACACCTGTAGAAAAGAGAAGATTGCTCCTGAAAACCAAAGCATATTCTCTTAAAAAATGGAAATTTATATAAATACTGTCAAGATGATATATTGAGAAGGTGTGTCTATCCAGAGGAGGTAAATCTTCTGCTGGAGGCTGCACATAGTGAAGGACATCTAAGGGGGGAAGAATTGGCCCATAGAATCATCCACAAAGGTTTATGGTGGCCTCATATTTTCAAGGATGCAATCAAGTTTTCTAAAGAATGCCACATCTGCCAGAGGTGTGCTCCCGCGCCAACCAGATTGAATTTCCAACCATTGGTCATATCTACAGGATGGCTCCCATTTGAACGATGGGGTCTTGATTTCATAGGACCAATTAGTCCAACTGGTCAACCTGGAGGAAAAAAGTATATTCTGATGGCCACATGCTATGCCACTAAATGGATAGAGGCTAAAGCTACTGTGGACTGCACGGCTTTAACAGTAGCTAAATTTATGTATAAACGTATTTTCTCAAGATTTGGTTGCCCACTGGAAATTACTAGTGATAGGGGCACACATTTTGTAAATCAATTGCTCCAGTTTATATTTGACAGGTACAAAATCTTCCATAAAAACTCTTGTGCCTATTACCCAAGGGCAAATGGCCAAGCAGAGAGTTCCAATAAGATTTTGATTGGACTACTTCGCAAATTAGCTTTTGATCATCAAAGCTCTTGGCCGCTAGCACTAATTGGTGCAATGTGGGCCTTCCGAACTACTAGAAGGGGAACCACTGGTGAAAGTCCATTCCGCCTAGTCTATGGTAAAGAGGCATTGGCACCTTTCGAATTTATTATCAAGAAGGAAATCGGAGCCAGAACCATGGGTATTGAACCTCCAATCAGAAGACTTGTGGCATTGGAAGAATGTAGGGAAGCAGCGATGAAGAAACTACAGGTAAAGCAAGAGGAACGCAAAAGGCTGCATGACAGGTATTTGAGGACCAATGAAGTTCAGGAAGGGTCCATGGTTTTAGTGCATCAAGTTCCGGCAATTCCTACTAAATTGGCACCCAAATGGGCAGGACCATATAAGGTTATCAAGGTGTTACCACATGGTGCAGTGCATCTGGAAGATCTGCAAGGTAAAAGGATGCCCCTCGTCAACATCTCCAGGGTGAAAAGTTATTTGAATTGATGCAAGCAGATCAAATTCACTCCCTGTACATACCATAGTTCTTTCATATTCTGCAGTTCCTTTTGAAGAAATAAGTAGAACAAGGAAAAAATTAGAAATTGCACCAGGGACGGTGCAAAAGCTTGATGTGGGGGCCTGTAGAGGTCGGAAAACTCTTGGATGCCCTGGGATGAAGCTTCGGGGAATATTCCTTTCCATTACATGGACATATCTGAGTTCTGAGCAGTCGTTGCTTTCATCTTTTCTTTTGTTTTGATACCTATCTCTCTTTCCCCTTTCTCTCTCTCTCTCTCTCCCTCCCTCTCTCTCTTCCTCTCTCTCTCTTTCTTCCTTCTCTCACTCTCTCTATTTCCCTCTCTCTTTCGGCCTATCTCTCTCTTTCTCCCTCTCTTTCTCTCTCCCTCCCTCTCTCTCTTCCTCTCTCTCTCTTTCTTCTCTCTCTCTCTTTCCCCCTTCTTCTCTCTTCCGCCACCCGCCCTCTTCTCTCTCTTCCGCCTTCCCTATCCTCCAGACTCCGCCCTATCCTCCACCCTCCGCCCTATCCTCCACCCTCCGCCCTATCCTCCGCACTCCGCCCTATCCTCCACCCTCCGCCCTATCCTCCACACTCCGCCCTATCCTCCACCCTCCGCCCTATCCTCCACACTCCGCCCTATCCTCCACACTCCGCCCTATCCTCCACCCTCCGCCCTATCCTACACACTCCGCCCTATCCTCCACACTCCGCCCTATCCTCCACCCTCCACCCTATCCTCCACACTCCGCCCTATCCTCCAAACTCCGCCCTATCCTCCACCCTCCGCCCTATCCTCCACACTCCGCCCTATCCTCCACACTCCGCCCTATCCTCCACACTCCGCCCTATCCTCCACACTCCGCCCTATCCTCCACACTCCGCCCTATCCTCCACACTCCGCCCTATCCTCCACCCTCCCCAATCCTACATCCTCCGCCCTATCCTCCACACTCCGCCCTATCCTCCACCCTCCGCCCTATCCTCCACACTCCGCCCTATCCTCCACCCTCCGCCCTATCCTCCACACTCCGCCCTATCCTTCACACTCCGCCCTATCCTCCACCCTCCGCCCTATCCTCCACACTCCGCCCTATCCTCCACACTCCGCCCTATCCTCCACCCTCCACACTCCGCCCTATCCTCCACACTCTGCCCTATCCTCCACCCTCCGCCCTATCCTCCACACTCCGCCCTATCCTCCACACTCCGCCCTATCCTCCACCCTCCACCCTATCCTCCACACTCCGCCCTATCCTCCACCCTCCGCCCTATCCTCCACACTCCGCCCTATCCTCCACCCTCCGCCCTATCCTCTACACTCCGCCCTATCCTCCACACTCCGCCCTATCCTCCACCCTCCGCCCTATCCTCCACACTCCGCCCTATCCTCCACACTCCGCCCTATCCTCCACCCTCCGCCCTATCCTCCACACTCCGCCCTATCCTCCACACTCCGCCCTATCCTCCACCCTCCGCCCTATCCTCCGCCTCCACCTCTCTCCTCCACCCTCCGCCCTATCCTCCTCCACCTCTCTCCTCCACCCTCCCCAATCCTCCACCCTCCGCCCTATCCTCCACCCTCCGCCCTATCCTCCGCCTCCACCTCTCTCCTCCACCCTCCCCAATCCTCCGCCCTCCACCCTATCCTCCACCCTCCCCTATCCTCCGCCCTCCACCCTCTCCTATCCTCCGCACTCCCCTCTCCTCCACCCTCCCCTTCCGCATGCCTCCTCCCCTCTCTTCCCCCCCCCCTTTCGCCATGGCCTCCGCCCCACCCCATCTCATCCCTCAAAACCCCCTCTCACCCCCCGTGGCCCCCCCCTGCCCCCTCACGCACCCAATCCCACATACATGCACTCACACACACCCCTTCACACTCACATACACACAAATGCACACACACACACACTTTCACACTTAACCACCCACACTCACGCGCACACACACACATTTTTGCATATGCACACCCACAATTATACACATCTCTGGGACCTCTTCCTTCAGCAAGACTATGAAGTAAAGCACGCCCTCAGAAGTATACCCTAATCTAAAGAGTGTCAGGAAGAAGGAATATGGACGGGATTTTCAAGTAACCTATTGTGTCGATTGACCCCTATGACCAGGATGATTGGCAAAACAAGTTCAAATTACTGGAAATGATTTATTAGTCACCAATCCTATGACGGTATCGGATAAAGGTATGAAGTGGATGCAGTGGAAGCAGGGAATAGCTTTTTGCCACCAACCATTCATGGCGACTACCTATTTTTGAGGATCTAATTCAAATCAAGGGAATATTTGACCTACTCCTCCAATTTTGGGTGATGAAACGGCGTGTGATTAATGGATGTGAAGATTCGGCAAGACTCTTGGCCTATTGGGGCCTATAAAAGCAATGGATTTGTGCTCATTTGGGGTACAATTTTAGAGATACTTTGGTTCAGCTACGCGTATGTGCACAAGACCTCTCTTGCACTTTGTGGTTTCAAGCCTATTGTAGGAGCTACTCTGTAGTGTGGATACAGAGGGTAGGCTTATAAGTGGAGGGCTATGAGCACTATAGTGAAAGAGAGTGGCTTGGATTTTTCTTTTCTGTGAGTTAGTGTTGCTGTTAAGCTCTATTCTCTTCAGAAATTCTTACCGTTTGTATTGTTCTGAGTTAGTGTGCATATCATTGGCCCCTTATGCTGATGGGAAGAATCTGTTGTATTGGAGTTATTTACTTTTAGGGAGGCTTGTTAGCCCTAAGTTTGCACTTTTGAGCATCACTCTGCCCAACCTTGTAATCACCTGATTTGAATCAAGTAGTGTACAATCTTCTAGGGTCATTTGTTGTCCATATTTTCCGAAGTATCTACCACTCTGTGCCATCCGTGTTATCTACTTGCTCACAGAAATGTTAACGGGTATACTTTCCTAAAGAGAACCCCCCTTGATTAGGCGACGTACTGGAAGTGTTGATCTTTAATCTTTACTCTTGTTAAAATCGGATACCCCAGTACCTCCTCTACACTTGGTATTGATCCAAATCACCATTTTATACTCTCCCTTTCCTTCATTTTCCTTTACCGTGGTTCCTTTCTTTGTATCTACCTTCACTTATAGAGAACCCTTAAGCTTCATAGGTTTTTTGATTTGAGCAATTCACATTGTGTACAACTATTTCATCAGGATCTATGTGACAACCTATAGAACCCAATGCATCACTGATTTCTTTCATTTTGAAAATGTAGTAATCTATATTGCTACTAGGTGTTTTCCTCAAGTCATTGATTTGATTCTTCAATTGAATCTTTGTGCATTTGGTTGAAGTGGAGTAAAGTATATCTAGGGTTTCCCATAGCTTAATGGAGGTGTCTAGATCTTTTCTATGCCCTATCATGGCATTTCTAATGAGCTTAGATAATATGAAGATGAATCTCTTATCTCTCTCATTCTAGTCTCTCAAGTTCCTTAATTGATCAAGAGTTGTATTCTGAGTGAACCTAGGTCTAGAATATGTGCTACTAATAGGAACCCCTAATCCTTTTCCCATGAGGAAGCTCCACATCCTAAACCTAAATGGATGATAATTGTTTTTGTCTAATTTCTAGATTTGAGTGTCATAATTTGACATGACGTGCTCTAATGTAATCTCCTAGTTCCTCTAATGTAGGAGAAGTGATAAATAACAATATCCTATATATTTATACTTCAAAAGTACCAAAGAGATGGAGTAGGTATGATCCACTTCACTAGTAGACTCTCTCTTGAATTGTTTTGTGTGATTTTAGACTTGAACTCCTTCAATGGCTTCTCATGGTCCTCCTTGAGTGTCTTTGTATGTCAAAACACTCTATTACCATGAAGGAGAGAATGTACAACTTTTATATGAATCTTTGAAGCATAGATAGCCTCAAAAGCACACTCATAGATTCGTTTGTTCACTCAAGAAATTATTTTTTGAACTCTTGAGGACAACATAACCTTGCAAATGTAAGTTACCACACTAGCAATTGTAAGCTACCAAGATAGACTAGTTATTTCTTTTACTAGCAATGCATGTAGCGACCACTACTCACTATTAGAGAAATTTCTCTGAAAATATGTGTATTTTCAATATGAAATTAGAGAAAAATTTAGAGGATGATTAAAGATTTCTAATAAATCAATAATTACACGAAATAAGTACCATTTGGTAAGGAATCTATCTCAACACGCAAAGCTATCTAACTCCTACACGTAAACATTTGTGATCTAGATATGGATACTCAAAATCTACATAAAAACACTCAAGCAAAGACGGGGCTTTCTAAGCAAGGGATATCATATCGTATTCAAACCCTATGAAAGCTTCCATGCACAAGGTCATCAATTCAAAGGACATTGTAAGTATATGTAATCTTGAAAAAATCCCCTTGATGATAGGGGACCCTTTTTCTAAATATAGGCTTTATCACACCTAATTATGATAAAAAAAATTGACCATTATGAAGACGCGTTCAGATTCAATTTTTGAAGATGATGTCTCGTGGTTATGTCCTTGCTTCACATTTGTTCCACGTGGCATCCATCCAAGGTGTCAAAAGGTATTAAGTTTGAAGCTTGAATTTCAACAATTTACTATGGTGTAGAAAAGACACCAAATATAATGAAGAATTTGCATTTTCTGGTTGGCTAAATAGAGGATGGTTCCAATATTGGATTTGAATTAGGTGAGAGTTCAATTTCACGGATTTTTCACATGCTATGATAGAGAATAAAAAAGTGGTTCTCATGTGGATAAATCTCCACCAATGAATTTGGACTACTTTTAAAGCTAAGAAAACTTGTGGGATGCACTTGGTGCAAGCATTACCTAAATCGTAGGGAAAACTTAGGCTACCTCTTCTTTTTTTGCCTTAGGAGCTATCCAATCTGGCACACCCTCGGTTGTGTGCTTGCTCTATCATGTTACATCAATTGGAAACATTCTTTACTTGGAGAATTCATGAATCACTTTCTTGATTTGTGGAATGCCATTAGAGCTAAGCCTTTATCCAAGATTTGAAAATAAAGAGGTGTGATAAGCCTTGACAACCCTCTTGCTAAATTCATCTTTTTTTTAATGTGTGGTAAATTTCTTGGCCATATTATTTCACACCATAGTATTCAAATTGAGTTGGATAAGTTGTAGGCCACCCTTCAAGCCACACCATGGAAGTCCTCAAAGGAAGTTCTCCACTTTCTAGGACAGATCCCATGGCAAGGTCGTCATCTTGGTTGGCTTGCACATCTCACTATCCCTCTTGGTCGACTGAAGAAAGTGCCTCCTCATGAATTTCACTCGACTAATGAGTGTAACACTAGCTTTCAGTGCTTGGAATAGTTACTCATGCAAGTTTCTATCCTTGAGAATTCTCAATAGAACTTACCATTCCATGTATTTGTGGTTGCATTGGATATCGATATTGGTGGTGTTTTAATGCAAATCCATGACAAAAATGGTATCGTCGAGTCTACTATGCTAGCCTTTGCCTCACCCCTATAGAACGAAACTATTTAGTTATAGAATGGGAATGTCTTGGTGTGATTTATTCTATTAAAAAGTTTTGCCATTATCCTCTTGGCCATAGATTTACTTTCCGTGTGGATCATTTTGTGTAAACCTATTTAGTCCGATAGCAAAAATTGGATGACTGACTCGGAGGTTGGGTCATCTTGCTCCAAGAATTTGATTATCATATTTTTCCATCGGTGCGGTCTATCACATGTGATTGTAGAATTTCTTTCTCGTTTGGATTTGGGTGAAGCTCTAGTTGCGGTGGATGATTCATGTCCAACAATCTGCATGTTCCAACCTAGTACTTCCTTGATTCAATAGGACTTAGATGACTCCTATTATGATACTTTGCTGACTTTCTTGACTATTGGTTGCCCTCCAGATTCTCTTCCCATTCCTATTAGGTTGAAGTTGCCATTGTATAGTAGAAAATTTTGTACTACTTTGAATCAATAACTATTCCATTCCCTTGGGAGCTTAGCTCTGGTGTCTTCCCACTCATGAGGTCCCCTCCGTTTTAGCCTAGCACATGCAACTCCGAGGGATGGTCATTCTTTGATAAAATTAACATACAAAAAGCTCTTACAAAGCAAAATTTGGTGGACCAAGATGGAGCATGATGTTAATACCTATATATGGGCCTATGATCCCTATCAATGTACTGGCCAACCGCTTTCTACGCGTAAATTTCCTCTACAACTGATCCTCTCTCTTGAACAATTTCAAAAGTGTGGATTGAATTTCATTGGTTCCATCCCTCCCCCTATTGTTCTTACCAACAATTAGAACATCCTTACATGTAGTCACTATGCCACTCACTTGTTGTTCCCATCCATTGGGTGGCTATTGAGCATAAACATTTTCCTATCGATTCTTTGTATGCTCAGATCGATGACCCGCAGTAGCTAGATGAACAACATTTTGAGAGTTTTCTCTTAATGCAAGAAGCAATTTTGATAGGCTCAGACTCATGATTGGTTTCTTAAGACCCTAGTATTTCAGAAAGGGCAATTCATACCATTCTACAAGTCAAAGATGCATGGGTTTGATAGTAAATTTAAATTTTGGTTCTTTAGTCTTTACTAGGTTTCAACCTATTAAAAGTAAAGACAACATTTCAAATCTTCATCCTTTTGTCTCAACCTCCATGTGTGCAATTATTTGCTCGCCACCCATGATTGCACGATTTTTCATGGTAGTTTATAATGCCTCGGCTCCACTCGCACTCATCATCCCCTTCATTCCTTCACAATCATGCCTCAATTTCCCCTCATTGTTTAAATTTCTTCCTCCTGACATTTTACCTGTACTCTTTTCTCTTGTTTGTGCATTCTCACTAACCCTCTATTCTAAGCTCTATCTGCTATGGATACCCTTGCACCTTTTGAATGAGTGTTTGCTATTTTTTTATGAAACCATGCAATTCCTATAGCTATGTAGATTGTCGTGTCTTTCTCTACTACAATGGGATGCTATTGTGGCACACCCCACATCAGAGACCATTATCTAGTACATCACCCTAGACCCTATTTTCATGGAACTCAAGATTCTACCTCTGTGTGGTATAGAAATGCACACAACTGCAACCGAGGTCTATAAGCATTTTTTACTACCCACCAAGGCTAACTCTTCCATAAGCTCTCTTTCTCATGCTGATATGGAATGACTATTTCCAAGGCATAGCTTCAATTAGTGCATCATCATCTACCACCATCAAGTGGAGAGTTCCATCCTGCAATTCATGGTGTTGGCCATGAATCTACTCCCTCATTCCTACCAGAGTCGATGGATCCATTAGTTGGGATGTTGTTTTGTTTAATCGTATTCATCGAGAATGTCACATTGTTGTTAGGCAGTTAGATCAAGGTCATCGCAATAGAAACCATCTTCCGTATCTACTAGCCATCCTCTATATTAGAGAGTTTCTTGTTATTGTTCGTGTCTTTCTCATCTTGCATATAAGCTAGACCCTCCATCCTCACCCATAGGAGAAGATGAGAGTCTCAAAGTCATCTTCTGCCGAACCAAAAGACCCCACTTTTTTTGTATATTCATGTTTTCGATTTGGGATAGTCTTTAGATCCCTCTACTAGTGCTCTTCCAGATTCTCTTAACACTTATGGAGTAGATTATGTCCATTCTACTATTGGCGTTGTCCAACCTCCCTCATCTCATTCTTTTTCGATGTTCAAGGCTATCATTTCTAAGGATCACACAATGTCCTACACAGCCCCCACCTCCAAGGACATCTCCTCTTCCTATTGCATCACCATCTGCTTCTTCTATGTCCTCCCTGAATTATTCTCCACCTAGTACATATCCCAAACCTAGATGGTCAACATCCTCGCCACCCACTTCTCCTTGGTGTAACAGAGTACCTCCCGAGTCCAGGGAATATGTCCCATATGATCTACCACTCTTGGCCCTGTAGAAGCAACTTTTGGAGTTTGATGTAAATGAACAATGTGAACTTCATTAATTTTTGTGCCTCAGTACCTATTTTCTCCACATGCAAACCTTGATCTTTGTGACATGAATAATTCCCTCTAGTCATGCACAAACCTAAATAATCACAATCTGTGGTTGGAATAGTGCATTCAGTAGCTCCAACAAGAAGTTGTTGCCAAGGAGTTTGACAATCACTAAATTTTTGAGGTATTGTGCAGGGAATCTTAACAGGCTTCATATTATAAAAGCTTTTATGAGGTGGCTATGAACAATGTGGAACAGTATAAGAAGAAAGTGCAAAATGTTTTGGAAGCAAATGACCAACATTTTTTGTGAATCTAGGAGCTTGAGAAAGAAACCATGGTTTGGAATGCTGCTATAACCAAAGTACATTTCCAATTACAAGAACACGGAAGAGAGTGTGGGGTTCTCTAGAAAACTATAGTTGCCCTAGAGGAGACCAATGAAAAACTTTCCTCCAAGGCTGGTCAACAGGGGGAAACTACAACTTAGACACAATCTAGAATGGATAATCTACAAAATGAACTGGCACAAGGAGAAGCTTTGAAGATGCAAGACCTTCAATTTGCACATACGGAATGCTCTTCAGAGTGAAATATTATGTGACAAGATTTGTATATGTAGGAAGCGTTTGGCTTACATCTGGTAACAGGCACAAAGTAAAGCCATTATGGCATCCACATCTTCTTCTATTGCTTGAACTAACAAAGTAGTCACATTGTCTCATATTTAAATTCAAAGGCTACTAAAAACCATGATGAAGAAAATCCAATCTACTATCCAGGATGCCAAGGCCTCTTTTCAGGCCAATATTTATTTTTCTTCCAATGATTAGCAAGATGAAGCTGATTAACTATTTGTAAAAAGCTAAATTTTGGGTCCACGTCCTCCATGCATGCCACTGTTCGACTGCTAGAATATATTTTCTATAAGTCCTAATTCTAGAAAAACCTAACCAAATTAGTGGACCGGCCTTGTAACCCTTCATAGTAAGAATCAAACGATTTCTTTTGTAGTGTAGAGGAGGATATAGGTACCCGACCTACCAAACTATTGATTTGTTGCACTAGGAAGAACATATTCAATACATGTTGAGTCAAAGTCTCTGCAATTCCTTATTGTTTATGTACTGAATTAAGTAATGTTTCAAACCACGAAGTCTGAAGTAGTTGGTCATCAAGTTATGTCTACATTATTTTTGACAAACTCATGTAGTACTAAAGATCTCCATATTTGGTAAATAGTATATATATATATATATATATATATATATATATATATATATATATATATATATATTTTTTTTTTTTTTTTAATTATTATTATTATTTTTTTCTCATTTGAGTTATGTTTTGAATTGTGTGTATGTTATTAAGTAATGAAAAGTTTTGTTCTATTGATTGTTATTATTGTTTATATTAAGCATGTGTTTTAGTACTTTAATTATATAATTCATTCATATATGTGTACATATGTGCATGTATATGTGTGTAATATGTCTGTGTACGTATGTGCATGTATATGTTTTAATATGTGTGTGTATATGAATGTATGTACATCTGTATATGTGTATATGCATGTATGTGCATGTGCATGTGCATGTGTAACAGTATATGTGTATGTATGTGTATGTGCATGTGCATGTGTATGTGTGTGTATATGTATGTATGTGCATGTGCATGTGTAAGTGTATTTGTGTGTATATGAGTATGTGCATGTGTCTGTGTGTGTATATGTATGTGCATGTATATGTGTAAGTGTATGTGTATATGTGTGCATGTGCATGTATATGTGTATATGTATGTATGTGCATGTGTGTGTGCATGTGTATATGTGTGTGTACGTATGTGTATATATATATGTGTATATATGTGTATGTATGTGTATATATACATATGTGCATATGTATGTGTATGTGTGTAAACATATCCAAATGTATGTATATGCATGTGTATATGTATGAAAAATGCATGTGCATGTGGATGCCTTTCCATTTGCATCCATGTGCTTGCATGTGAATGTGTGTATATATATATATATATATATATATATATATATATATATATATATATATATATATATATATATGCAGTAATGCATGCATGCAAGTCTTTTTATGTGGTTGTAGAAATGTTTGTGCATATGCATGTGTATGTGTAAGTGTATGTGCACATGTATGTGTGTGTATATATGTGTGTGTATGTGCATGTGTATATGTGTGAATGTGCATCTTCATCATGTATAAGTGTATATGTGCATATCAATAAGTGTGAGTATTCTAACTAATGAAAAATAACACAATTCAAATGATATACAAAGAATGGAAATTGTACTTACAATAGTTAGCCATACTTTTTGCTTGGTTAGGTTCTTGAAGAACCTCCAATAAAAAGAGAAAGAATAGAGAGAGAGAGAGAGAATTCAAAGAGAGAAAGACGTAGAAAGAGAGAAATAGAGATAGAGAGAGACAATAAGATAGAGCTTAGGCAAAACAACAATTCTACATATACTTGTTGCAGTCCGTAAGCGCAGCGTAATTGCAAACGTTGGAGAGCTCTTCAATAAAATGCGTGAACATGCCGATCGAAGAGCCTCCAATGTTTCAATTTCTTTTGTCAACAGACCGTCGTGTAAGCGATGGTAACACGTCGTAAAAACCACTAGAATTGGCATCGCATAAGCGATGTTTTTAGCATCGCTTATAACATGCCTTTTAAACCATCACATTAGTGAAGCTCTATGCGAGCGTCGCACATCTGTCATGCCACACGTCCAAAAAAATGTCATTTGGCTCGTCCTTTAATCGACGTCTGTGCTCGATGCTTCTTGCGATGCAGTCTGCAATTTTATAGTTGTGAAATTGTGTCGTGTTAACCGTCGCTATGCACCCATATTCCTTGTAGTGAATTTGCTGAGAGTCAAAACAAGATGTCGTATTCCTTAAAATCAACTTTGACAAAGCCTACACCAGGCTTGAGTGGAACTTTGTTCTCCAATCTCTAAAAAACCTTGGCTGTAGTCAAAAATTCACAAAGATGGTTGCCACCTTAATGGGGAATATGATGATGCAAATAAATATCAATGGTCAGTTATCAAAGACTATCAAACTGAAACGATCTATTAGGCAGGGGTGCCCATTGACCCCTCTCCTTTTAGTTATTTCCATGGAGGGGCTCAGCCAATTGGTGCAACATCATATGGATTTGGGACATATTAAAGGTCTCTTTCTTCCTCTCAACCACGGCTAAATGATCATGAGGTGATTTGCATATGAGATGAACACATTTGTGCATAATGACTTGGGCAACATTGGAACCTTTTGGGGGTGCCTTAACACATTCTTTGTGGCATCTAGTTCCAAAATCAACCAGTCAAGAACTACATTGAGAGCCATCATTGGACCACCTCCCCAACTGCTGGTGCTAGACAATTATCCCCCGAGAGCAGGTCCTCCTCCTGTTGGGTATTCTGATGGGATTTGATGTTGTCTCTCTAAGGAATGTTGGAGTTGGGTCCTTTCCAAACTAGACAACAAGTACATGCAAATAAACCTCGTGGGGTTGGGTATGGTAATCAACACCTTCCTCATCTCCTTGACCACTTACTTCTCTCATGCTGGAGACCGAAGGATCAAGGGCTCTACAAATTGGAAAGAATCGATAGAAACTTTCTTTGGATGGGGGACCACAACAGAAGGGGGGTTCCCAAAATTAAATGGTCTACCTACATTAGCCAAAAGGATTGGGGGGGTTTGGGCATAATGGATGTTGAAGGCATGCTGACAAATTGGAGGGTAATTGGATGATCATGGCGTAGTGCAACGGTGAGATCTCCTAGGCCAAGCTCATTTTTAGAAATAAGAACATGATGATGTTGGGGGGCCTCCCTCATTGGAAGGACTTGGGCCTCCATACCCTTTCATTCTTCCTGATTTTGATTTCCCGTAAAGGCTTGAATCCTGTGTGCTTCTTGTGGAAGAATTGGAACAAGTTCAAACCATTTATCAGAATCAAAGAAGATTGGAAATGAGTGGCTCACATTAGACAAAATGACTCAATCTAGTTTTCGATCATGGGCATTAGAGGTGTGGCATATTGGAACCTCCAAAGTGCAAAGAGGCTTTAGAATAAGGGTTTCAGACAATGGAAGCACCTTTGGAAACAAGAAAATGGTCCATGGACTAGCTTTGAGGACATAGACCTGGAAATTGGAGTGAACTATGAAGAATGGAGTCTCCCACAGAGTAGATGCACCGCTTGGGAAAGATAAAAAACGGGACTCCTCATTGGGGGGGGGGGCTCACCACGCCATGAGGGTCTTATTTGGTGCAATAAAAATTCCTCACTCAAAATCCCTAGAATGAGGTGAACACGGATTTTCACATCTCGCTTAACAAGAAGTTGTTTGAGGAGATGGTGGATAGTCTTCAGAGATCAAGTGGTGTTGGAAAAACCTGCTTCACGACAGCCAAGAACATGTGATGGAGAGTATAGTGGGCCCATTTAGCTTGCTAACGATTATAAGAAATCACCTATCTTCTTCGGAACAGAATCCACCAATCAATGGATCAAAACAGATGAATAGGAAATTAATCCAAGGTCAAAGACTTTCTAGTTTAGTCTCTACACCTACTCAGTATAATGAACAGTACTCTGAGCCTGCTAGCAATTAGCCTAATTCATTATGGTGATGTCTAATTAACTTAGACAACTACCAATCATGAGTGATTTCAATAAAAAAGATGAACTACATGCTGAGTATGATGTTTAGAAAATCATAGGATTTCCCCGACCTTTTTGGGATGCATCAGAGTAGAGACTAGAGAGTAAAGATATGATGATATCTCACGATTGCAGGAACCAATGATAATGTGATTTTGTAGCAATAAACTAGATAGTATATTAAATATATGATGCTTTAAATCACATGACATAATCACTCATACCTTGAGAACAAGCTTTGAGAACATCACAATAGTCATAACACAGAAGTGAAGTAGAGATATAATTAAGATGTATGTATCACATAGAAACACAATTTCATTGGCCATAATCTATTGCACAATGTGAGGGTAGTGATTGAACTATGGAGTGAGCTCTCAAATCACATAGGATCCCTCTCTATTTCTCTCCAAAATTGGGCATACATGCAAGTATTTTGATTCTCCCTTAGAGTTGAGTTTGGAGCAAATCTTGAATTCAATTTCAAAGGTTCACCTAAAAGTAGATCATTAACTATAGGATATATTCTCTCATCAATCATCTACCAAATAAATCGAGGTTTGATGCTTCCTAACTCCACGTGGAGGTAAGGCACTTTTACAAAGGTAAAAGGTAATATATTTTACAAGGGATTCATTTATTACTCCATGAGATATATGCTAATCATCCAAGTATGTGGGCTTAGATTCTCTTGCACCAAAAGCTCCCCATCAAGCTCAACATGCTTGGTCTTTTATTCCTCCCTGATCTCCTGCAAACAAATCATCAATTTGAACTTTTTAATTTTAGTTTAAAACTTTGTGAGTATATCTGCACATTGCAATTGAGTTGATACATAGAAAAATTGAATGTCCTTGCTCAGCAATTTCTCCCTTACATAATGCTAGTGCACTTCAATGTGCTAAGTCCTTGCATGATATATAGGATTAGAACCCAAATTAAGTGAACTAGTGTTGTCTCCAAAAAGCATTGGAGTATAAGAATGTAGCCCCAAACTTGTGTAGAGTTTCTTGAGCCACATAGCCTCTTGTGTTGCATTTCCTAAACCTCTATATTTTTCCTCTATAGATGACAAATCCATAGTTGGTTGCTCTTTAGATGACCATGATATTTTCTTTGAACCTACAAAAGACAAGTATCCTGAGTTGCTCCTCCTATCATCCTTAGAGCCACCCCAATCTGCATCATAGTACGTCTTTATGTACAAGTCAAAAGTGACTAGATAAAACATCCCTTCATTTATGGTACCCTTTAGATACTTTAGTACCCTCTTGCTAGCTTCCATGTGACGCTTTCTTGGTGCATGCATAAATTGGCTAAATGTACTTAGTCCATAAGCAATGTCTACTCTTGTTAGGGTTGCATACGTGAGACCCCTAACAAGGTTTTGGTAACCTGTAACATCCTCAAGAAGTTCTCCTTCATTATAAGTAAGCTTTTAATTGAGTTCCATGGGTGTGGGTGCAATTTTGGTGTTTTCGATATTGAATTTTCTCAACATATCATGAATAACTTTCTCTGAGTAATGAACACACCAGAATCTGTAAACACAAGCTCTAAGCCAAGAAAGTATTTTAACAAACCACGATCAGTGATTTTAAACTTTTCCATTGATTGAGCTTTAATGTGCTTGATGCTATTAGCATCATTCCTATAATAATAATGTCATCCACATAGGCATTTTAAGTATATGACTTCTGAGTTTGTCTACATTATGAATAAAGAAGAATCTGCTTTGCTAGCAACAAATCCTTGATCTTGCAAATAAGTAACTTGCCTATGGTTCCAAGCTCTAGGAGCTTGCTTTAGGCCATAGATTGCCTTCCTTATCTTGCATACAAAACCTAGTTTATCCTTATCTTCATACCCTCGTGGTTGGGCCATATACACTTCTTCTGAGATCCATCCATTTAGGAAAGCATTCTTGACATCTAACTAATATAAACTCCAATTTTTGGAAGTAGCAACACTTACCAAAACTCGAATGGTTGACATCTTAGCCACATGTGGAAATGTTTCTTCATAGTCCACTCCTTGGGTTTGAGAAAACCTCTTTGCCACTAACCTTGCCTTATACTTGTTTATAGAACCATCTGAATTTTTCTTGATTTTATATATCCACCTGGATCCTATTACCTTTATGCTTGGTTTCTTGGGAACCAAATCCCAAGTATTTTCTTCTTTAAGTGCTTCAATTTCTTCCTGCATGGCTTCTCTCCATTCTTTATAGAGTCTTTAGCGATGTATACTAAATGCTTGGTGACTAGTGATGTGTCATAGCCATACCTTATTGGTTTATTACTCTCTCTTTGAGATCTTCTGAATGCTTGACTGGACGACTCTAGAATTTCTTCCAATTGCTTGAACTTGGTCTTGCCCCTTGACTTCCAATCCTTGAAGTCAATTTGCTCTTTATCCTCTGAATTGACATCTTTTGG
Source organism: Ceratopteris richardii (assembly GCA_020310875.1). NCBI lineage: Eukaryota > Viridiplantae > Streptophyta > Polypodiopsida > Polypodiales > Pteridaceae > Ceratopteris > Ceratopteris richardii. The sequence continues at coordinate 7,427,549 of CM035434.1, forward strand.
TACATGTTGATCTTCTTGAGTGTGAGTTGGAAGGTCACTTTCCAAATCGTAAGGTAACTTGATCTTTTTGCAATCATCTTCAAACCATGAATTATTTTCATCAAATACTACATCCCTACTAACTATAAATCCTTTGTTAGTAGGATTTTATAGCCTATATCCCTTCTGGTTTTGGCCATAGCCAATGAATATACAATTTTTACCTTTAGGATCAAGCTTCCCTCTAATCTATGAGGGTATATGTGCATATGCGATGCACACAAAGTTTTTTCAATGGTCCAATGAGGGTCTCCGGCCATTCCATGCCTCATAGGGTATCACTCCATCCAAGGATTTGGATGGGAGATTGTTAACCAAGTATGTGGTTGTTGAAACAGCCTCTACCCTAGGTGATTGGGTATTTTCTTTTATTTAACATTGATCTTTCAGCCTCTACTATCAATAAGTTCCTCCTCTCTACAAATGCATTTAGTTCAAGAGTATATCTTGTTGTAGAATCTCTCTTTACACGTCTATCCTATAAGAATGAATCGTATTCATGTGAAAAATATTCACCATCTCCATCTGATCTGATCCTCTTGAAGCTTCTACCTGTTTGGTTCTCAACCAATGCCAAATACTTTTTGAAACATGCAAATACTTCATCCTTATGCTTCATGAAGTAAATAATTGTCCATCTATTACAATCATCTATAAATGAAACATAGTACCTTAAACATGAGATTGATGGCTCTCTACTAGGACCCCATACATTAGTGTGCACAAGCTCCAAGTAATCTTCATACATGTACCCCTTTTTGTTGAATGGTTAACTGTGAGCTTTGGCAAAATTGCATGCTCCACATTTGTATATCATGTGTTGCTTGGACACATTTGGAATGCCTAGCACACTTTGATCCCTACATATTTGCTTTAGTGTTCTTTCTACTATATGACCTGGCCTTTTATGCCATAGTGTTTGATCTTTGTAATTGAAGAGTGCAATGTTTCTAGTGTCCTCAATCTCAAACGTAAAGAGTCTACCAGATTTCTCACCTTTTGAAGTCTTTTTGAAGCCTTGTTGACGGTCTTCCACGTATGCTCCATGTCTTGTGAATCTGACCTGTAAGCCTTTCCCAACAATCTGTTCAACATTGATTAGGGTTTCTTGTTATAGTTAGCACATAAAAAATCTTACTTAAGAGATCCATGTTTCCATCAGAATCCTTGATATTTCCAATTTTCTTAATAGAGTGTCTAGTGTCATCACCTGTCTGTACTTCATGCTTCCCTTTGGGGTCTTCAAGATAAGATAGCAATTCTAAATTCCCAGCCGCATGATTAGAACAACTACAATCAATATAGAAAAGATGTTCATCATATTTGCCTTGCTTGGATTTCATGTTCATGATAAGAAGAGAATCATCTTGGTCTTATGTGTAGTTGTCATAATCTCTTCTTCCTCTGAGGCCGCCTTGATAAGTTTTGTTGTTGTAGCCTTTGTTGTAGTTGTGATTGTAATTGCTTCCTCCATTGCTGAACCTGCCTCTGATTACCCATAGCTCCCTCTATGGAAGCCTCTTCCCCTTTGATTCCTTGTATTCTTGTTTTGTGTTGTGGTTGGTAAGGCCATAGATGTTGCAAGGTGGAGTGTTGTAGGATCTCCCAATGCCTTGTTTTCCTCCTTTGACCCTTCCTCTAGTACCTCTTCCTCTACCTATGCAGTTCACTTGAGAGGTACTTTACTCTTCTTCATTCTTTTTGCTTTTACCTTTATACTTACTTTTATTTCTATCTTTATAAAGGGGAGAAGATTGGTTACCTCTAGAGTTGTCACCATTCTTGTTGAGCTTTGTCTCATGGGTGAAGAGGTGCCCCATCAAGGTGTTGAGGTCAGGTATCTGCATATCCATATAAAGGTCCATTGTTGTAGTGAAGAATCCCATTTATCACCAGCTTTGATGCCATTTAGGATCTGCGTTACTGTGTGTTCTTCTCGTATCTCCTCTCGAATGCTTGCAGACCAACCACATCCTTCATCTTGGTCACATAATCAGCTACACTTTGTTTTGGTTGTTTTTTTAGTGTTGTAAACTCCGTCCATATGTGTTTTTTCCTAGCTCTTGTATTTAATGTGAAGTATGAAGAAAGTACTTCCCAAGTCTCTTGGGAGGTTTTGCAATTCCTAAGGTGAGGTAATAAGAAATCGAATATTGAGTTTAGTAGATAAGACATGGCAAGAGCCTCCTTTGCACACCATGTGGTAATCCTTTCTTGTTCTTCCCTTGTGGGTTGATGTTTGCTCATGAGTATTCGCATCTCTTCATCTCCTAAGATGTATCAATATAGACTTCTTCTTGGAGGTAGATTTGCATACTTAGTGACCATGATGGGAGTTGCTTCTATCCAATTTCTCAATGAATGATGGAAATACATCTCCCATCTTTCTTGTTGTTGCTCTGATACCACTATTGGAGGAGATCATGGATACTCTTCAGAGATGAAGTGATGTTGCTAAAACTTGCTTCACACTAGCCAAGAACAAGTGATGTAGAGAGTAGTGGGCCTCTTTAACTTGTTAATGATCATAAATAATCACCTATGTTTTTGGAACATGATCCACTAATCAATGGATCAAAACACATGAGTAGGAAATTAATCCAAGGTCATAGACTTGCTATTTTACTCTCTATACCTGTTTCGTATAATGAACAATACTCTGAGCCTACTAGCAATTAGCCTAATTCCTTTTGGTCGTGTCTAATTAACTTAGACAGCTACCAATCATGAGTGATTTCAAAAAAAAAGATGAACTAAATGCTGATTATGATGTTTAAAAAATCATAGGACTTCCCTGAAATTTTTGGGATCCATTAGAGTATAGACTAGAGAGTAAAAATATGATGATATCTCACGTTTGAGAGAACCAATGGTAATGAGATTATGTAGCTATAAACTAGATAGTATACTAAAACTATAACGCTTTTAATCACATCAAATAATCAATCATAAAATGAGAACAAGCTCTGAGAAAATAACTCTACAGATGTAGTCATAGCAGAGAAGTGAAGTAGAGATATAATCAAGATGTACATATTAGATCACATAGAAATACAATGTCATTGGCAATAATCTATTGCACAATCTGAGGGTACTGATTGAAGTATTGAGTGAGCTCTTAAATCACATACGATCCCCCTCTATTGATCTCCAAAGTTGGGTATACACGCGAGTCTTTTGATCCACCTTTATAGATGATTTTGGAGCCAATCTTGAATTCAAATTCAAATGTTCACCTAAAAGTAAATCCTAAACTATAGGGTATATTCTCTCATCAATAATCTACCAAATAAATTGAGGTTTGATGCTTCCTAACTCCACGTGGAAATAAGGTACTTTTACAAAGGTAAAAGGTAATAGATTCTACAAGGAATTGATCATATATGACTCCATGACATATATTCTAATCATTCAAGTATGTGGGCTTGGATTCTCTTCCATCAACAGAAGTGGTGCCCAGACTGTACAAGGTTGCATTGGGAAATGAAGTTCATGTCTATCTGGCATCCCCTCATCAAAATTAAAATGTCGTTCTCATGTGGAAAATTCTCCGTCGTGGTATGTGGACCAATTAAGAGGCAAGTAGAATCTGTGGGGGTCCGCCCTGGTGCAAGCGAGGCGACTGCAATGTTGAGAGTTTGTGCCACATATTTTTTGCGTGCCCTAAGTCTCTTCGAGTTTGGCAGACCCTTGGAAATATTTTGAGACTTAAGGAATGAATCACATGGAAGCAAGCTCTTCTGGGGAAGCAATCGGTTGATTGGTTGCATTGTGGAATGCTATAAGAGGGAAAACCCTCTCGAAGATTTGGAGGGAGTGGTGTGCTTACAACTTCAAACAATATTCAAAAGAGTGGATGATCAAAAAGTCACTATTCCTAATTGGCAAAAGAATCTACAACTGCAAGAAGTCCCCACTCTTGAGACACCATAAAGTGTTTCTCATCAAGGATAAGAAGCTTTCCGGTTGGGCCTTGCATTAGTGGGATGAGAGGGTTATTAACCTCCTTTGTAATTCTCTCTAGATCTGCATGTTCTACACCTGCCTTATGGGAGTTGGGGGGACCCAAGGGCACTAGTCCCTTTCACTTATAATTTTTTCTTCTTTAATAAAAGTCAGGGAGAGTACGTCAAGGTTGAACTTACTTTGTTAAAGAAAAAATTTATGGAACATGGATCCACCTTATCCCAAAAAGTAGGGGTAGGGAATACCACTTTGACAACCTGAGGGTGGTGGCAACTCTTTATCTAATGTTGTCAATGTAACCCAGAACCTTTAACTCTAATTACAAAGACAAATCCGATAGTCTTGACACTTTATAAAACAAAGATGGAGATGTTGTAAATGATCTAATTTAGCACTTGAAACAGAGAAATCATCTAGAAACACCCTCATGAAGCTGGTCAAAAAAGGGGAAAAGATGTCGTGCATCCAACATTGGAAGGTGCTAGGGGCATTGTGGAGACTAAACCACATAACAATACAGGGATAGACTCCCTAATCATAATAAAAGTAGTTTTTGGGGTGTTTGCTTTAGCCATGATTGCGGAATAAATAATAGGAAAAAAGAAAATATAATAATGATAAAAAAAACTGGCCTTGTTTGCATAATTCCTACGAAATAACCGCTATTAGTTATTAATTTTCAGTAAGGAGACTCCTATTATCATTATCATATAGTAACTGGTCTCCAATTTATTACTTTTTGAAAAGTTAGAATTGTATTTTTTTTTTATCAGTAAAAGGAAAAATAGAGATCTTCCTCTTACTGATTTGGTTTCCACTTATATGGTTAGAGATCTAGATGGAGTGGGAAATCTTTCATCTAGAAAACAACAGTTGTTTTACGACATTGAGCTTTTTCATGAAGTAACTGATTCATTGATCCAGTGATGTTTCACCAAACAGGAACGGATTGGATAAATATTCATAAGTTTCAAGTAACATATTATAGATAAGAAAATCCTGAAATGGGGAACGGTTCCGTCTCATCCATCTGTTTCTATGAACCAGAAGCCTAAACCGAAGAAATCGTTCCGGGAAATCCTCCGCTACCGTGTAACAGTCCAAATGAACGGGAATAAATATCTGTGGATACTGCAGATATATATCTATGAAAGAAGTTTCTTTTACGTATTCGGAATCTTGCTCCTCCTCATCCAAAGAAAGATTAGGCCAACGATTAATAGATGAATCGGGTTTCAATTTCGGATTATCTTCACGATAGAGAAAGAAATTTTTAATTTTCTTATTTGACGTCTTTTGAAGGCGCTGCCTTCTCATACCGTAAATGTTGTAAAGCCTCCGCGCCAGTTATTTTGTTGAAAACAAGTTGCGTCGCGAAGAAGGAATGTTAGGGTCTGGCTGGAACAGAAGCATGGGGTCCCAGATGAAGCGCCTCCCGAAGAGTCGAGTCGTTTCATTAATTCGATCACAATGTGTTTCATACTCATTAATAGATGAGTCGCCAGAGATTCCCAACTCTAAAAATTGCTCACGTAACAACATATTATCCAATTGGTTTTCCAATCTTTTAATAAAGCTATCTGTTTCATTAGTGGCAGATTTTTCAAAATTGAAAAGATACCCGCTTTTATTGCGCCCTTTACTTTTTTCCCCCTTAATATTATTGAATTCAAAATTTTGTTGGGGTATATAATTCTGATTCTGATAAAGGAGAATTAATTTATACAAATGGTTGGGTTCGGATAATACCCCCATCAATTCATAAGTTCTGCTTCGTAAGAAACGGAGACGCCAAGTCTTATGGGACCAAGTGATCTCACGCGATATCTCTGTTGTTGAGGCTATTAATTCGGGTGACTGTTGCATCTCGAAGTCGGCCAGACTACTACTAAGTCTGTCTTCTTTTCTCAGAAATTTAGAAGAGCAACTTGTAGAGGTTACTCCTAAGCAATACTTGGGTTCTCCAATAGGGAAGGGAATAGAAAAACTATTATTGCGTTGACTCCCCTTTCTAAAAATTTCTGAACGTGAAAAATTATTTGAGAGGTTTTCTAGGACACCACAAGCTAGGTTTAAGTCATTCTCTACGAGTTTGTCGATGACAATGAAATTCTCTTTTTTTCTCATATCCATTTGTATTTGGAACGAATCGTGAGCTACTAATTCAGCTAGTATCCTTAGGAGGTGCGAAAACACAGTGAATTCATCAATTGTTGATTCGTTTCTGGAAGGTTCCACATACCAGTTAGACAAATAATAAAATCGCATTTTTAACGCGTCACGACCAATAAATGAAATATTTGTGAGATAAGTATCTATCAAACTATTCTTCGAAGTAGCTTCCGCTATCTCGTAGGAGGAGATTTTCCATTCCGAATCAGATTCCATTTCATGGCCCATATCACTAACAGCCGAGTGCTGTCTATGCAAAGCTAATTGAATCGCGTTGCTACAGACAAACTTTTTTCTTTTGAAAGTACCTATTAATAATGCTTCATTGGCCAAAAAGAATAAATCTCGTTTGCTATAACCCGTAGTTCCAGACACATTACTCTCAATAAGAGACGGATTAGTTTCTAATTTGAAACCTTTGATCCGTAATAGAATTGATAATTCTTTCTGACGTTGACGCCCGTTGAACTTTCTAAAATTTATTAATTAGTTTAACCGATTCGGAGCTACTGAAGCTGGATCTATCCTCGCAGGTACGTGAGTCGTGGCAATAACAACATTCTTGCGAATGTTGAAGTTGCTGAGCTTGTGACTAATACGATTCAATATTTGACAAAGTAAAAATTTGGGATCAGCTTCTAGCTTATTATACGAACGATTAATATTCAATTCATGAATATCTTGAATCCATAATGTACAAGGAGACATTTCTCTTGCTATTTCAAAGACCATATTTAATCGGTATGCGCTCTCTTTCGAGATGAAATTTCCACGTACATTGCCCAAAAAGGATCGGTTATATATGAACCTCTTTAATGATAGTTTCACCACTGGAAAATAGGAGTTGAATGCTACATTTCTAATAATAGAAGATCGGCCAGTTTCTATAGGTCCTACTAGCAAAATTCCTTTAGATGGTAATAATCTCGATTGGAGTGAAATGGGTATGTCGCTATATGGCATGTTTAGTAGACTGTCGTTTCGTCTTGGTGCTGCTGCTGAAAATAAAATATTTCTCCCGAAAGCCGAAAAAGCCCATTTCTCCGCAGGATCCAACTTACGGATTTTGTGACCCAATAAATTATTTTGCCAGAATTTCAGTAAATATTCCAAAATATTGCATCTTTCTTGTGGGTAAGGTTGATAAACAATCTTGTTGCTCAATAAATCATAATTGGATTTTGATTTCGATCCATACTTGTAGAAAATTTTAGTTGTTACTAAACATTGAGTCAGTAGTTCTTTATTACTATCTATAATATCAGAGCTTTCTCTACAAAATAGCCATGAATCAAGTTCATTCTTCACAATAAGGAAAAAAAATATATTATTTATATAAGTTAAGAATCGCCTCAAGGAATGGATTAATAGATCTCTTGTTAACATTTATCTTGTCGGAGGGGAATACATTACCTTTTTCAAATAGAATCCGCGCATTGGGTCTGTTAAATATTCAATAATATCGAAACGTTTCCATAAATGAAAGGAATTGAAACCCGAAACGGCAGACAAAGGATGTTTCAATAACGTGAAAACAAACAATATTGAGAGGATGCAGCAATATAAGATAGAAGACCTATTGGAAAATTGAGATACTGACCATTCTTCTGGATATGACATCTCCGCCTCATCAGAAATTTTTTCGGGAATGAGAAGACCTATCTTGGAGAATAGGTTATTAATAGAATTGTTTTCAAATTCAAATTTCAATCCTAGCCTTTGCAGGCGTCGGAATAAATAGCTTTTTGCCCCATCTAATAAATCCTCAGCAATTTTTTTAGAGATTCTAGGAAGCTCGTGATTTGAGTCGTAACTTAGTTTAAGTATTATTTCTGGATATGTTTCTCTAATCAGGTCGTAGAAGTATCTCCACCAGGTGGGGGTAAAAAACAGAGGTATATAATCTCTCAACAAGCTCCATTTTTCATCCATATTGTCTTTCCAAAAGATCCAAGAGATTTTATATCTGTCCAACTCCGTTGATAATTCATTCAAATTGGTAAATTGGGACGAGCGAGTAGCTTCTTCTTGGGCAGATTCATCTGCAAACCCCGCATCTCCGCGGGAAACCTCTTTTACGATTGATCCTGATAGAAATCTCGATGTTACATTATTGCATAATGAGAATCTTAGCGACCAATAGGGTGTATCCAATTTTTCCGGTTCCCATAAATATCTAATAGACAAATTGTCTTGATAGACTCGATTCCCGGTGAAACCGTTTTTTGAGCCTAATCCCTTTTGAAAAAACTTCTCTGAATTGACTCGACCCAATACCACCAGATTCCAACGAGATTGAGGTTGCTGATGATCTAAGTCGGAATTAATCGGCGCCTCTTTCAGAGAAACTCCATCGTTATTGCACGAGAACAGAGTCTATGGCTTCACGAGGGGATGAGTTCAACCTTTTCAATAACCCATTCAGATCCAAAATAGAAATTGGAAGTCCATCTAAATGAGTTACTGTTGTTGCCGATTCATGCAGATTAGACAAACAAAATTGAATTGATGTCAGTAAGTGACCAGCTACCCTCTCTACTTGTTCCGAAGAATTGAATGATAACAAATCTCACAATTGGGGATGAATAAATGAGATGATCTCAGATGAGATAGCTTTCTCTTTCTCGCCGGAGACCCCAAGAAGAAAGTTTTCTAACACGTTGAAATAACTACTGTTGCATTTCCCGATGAAAAAACCCCTTTCTATTCTCGGAATGAAGTTGTTTACAGCACGGCTCTGTATAGGTGAGTGGTTTATTTTATCCATTTGATAAAAAATGTTTTTTGAAATACCCGCACCAATATTTCTGATTGAAACTCCCTCCCAATTTAAATCATGTAGAAACAGATTTCTCCAAATATATCCTCCCGTAATGGAAAGAGCCTCGCTCGAAAATCCTGTTCGGATAGCTTCGATGTGGGGCAATTCAAGAAAAGTGGGATTCAACGCAGGTTTGAGTGCAGTTGAAGAGCCTATCAATTCTTCATTTCTTAACAATCTAGGCTTGAGAAATAAACTTCTTTTTCTTTCAAGAATTTCTTTAAGAAAGAGTACGTCCTCCTGAAACTCATACACAAAGTCTGATGGTAATGAAAAATTAGGCTTATTTATTAAATTCAATTTGTTCAACTTCTCATCTAGTTCGTTCAATTTTTCTATGCAGTAATCAATGGTATCTATCAGAGCTTTCTGGCGAGTAATCTCAGCAACAATCATTTTAGAAAAAAATACCACATTGAGAAATCGGTGAAAACATTTATTGGTATGTTTCTTGGTTGCATCAGTGTTATTTAATAACTTGTTTTTCATTATTGACATACGGCAAATTACTTTCAAATCGTCCTTCATTGCTTTTTCCAAGAATTTTCCGACCGGCAAAAGATACAAATTTTCTGTTGTAGTAATCCATTTACGCACATTTAATTGAACATTTAGAAACTCATCAATTCGAGAGGTAATATATTCGTTCCATAGACGTTCCACATCATCCTTCCACTTGAATACTATGTATTCAGTTGCAATTCTTGTTACACTGGTATATTCTCCGCGCCCCGTCCAATCATCCAACCAATAGTTGATTCGAAAGAAATATTCAGTGGATAACGCGCAGAAATAGTCGTGGAAAAGAAATATGTATGTTGAGTAAAGAAATATGATTTTCTTTTGCCCATACAATCTAACTAGCAAATATATTGAATCTACTAGGCTCCACCTTCCTTTTAATTTGTTTAAATTTTTACTTCCATTAGTAGTTTCTTTAGGGATACGGAAAGATGCTTTAAAATAGTTTGGAAGAATCTCATTAAAGTCAAAGTATCCACTACTTGATAACCCAAGTTTCTTGTCAGATATTTTAGTAAACGGCATGTTTTCCTGTAAAAATCCTTTCTCGGATTCGATGCTATTACTAATGTCAATACCAATTTCTCCATCAACAATAAGGCTCGATGTTTTAATGAAGTCAATAAGTCGATTTATTAATTGATTTCTAATTTGTAAATAGGCGTATAGACTGGGAAAGTCTTTTCTATCTTTTTCAAAATCTAATCCGGATATAAAGTTGCGAAACAACATCGTTTTTTTACAAGACATAAACGAAGACAAGTTGGAAAAGGCTTCTTGCTCAAATGAAAATGTCGATCCATCTCCTCGTTGATCTGCTGAATCTATAGATTCAAGTAGTACTTTTTCACAGGGGTGTAATCCTACGGGATTAAATAAATTGTTTCTCAACCGTATTGCTTGTACTCCAAGATCTTGTTTGTTACGAATTTCTTGAAGAGACAACAAATCCAAATTGTTTTGGTAGCAGTCACCTCCGTTCTTGGAAACTACTAATCGGTTATAGGATTTGAAAAACCTAAAGAAATCTTGCAGATACCTATCCCCACGAACCACTCGAATCTTTTCAGTTTCATCTTTGAAACTATCCCTGCCAAATACCCTCGTTCTGGACGCGTTCCATATATCCGACGAAATCAAGGAAGTCGTGATATCATGACAAATTTTGTTTTTGTTCTTTTTTGTAGAAACTGAAATATTTTTTTCTTTGTTTGAATCTAAGTGGTAGGAAGCCCGTACTTTTCTGTTCCTATTTTTTTTGAGAGATAAAGATCTTTTGAATTGAAGTAAACAGTCGTGAAAAAACCTACCATAATTTTCTACCTCTTTCTGTCGTATTTCCTCACCTCCATTAATGACTTTTGTTGATACAAAATTTTTATCAATTGAATTTTTGTCACTCCAGCAATGCATAAGAATCGGTATCGTTAGCAACATCAGCATATCCAGATTGATGTTACTCCCCCTCATTACTGAATGGCGAAGATTGCGTAAAAACAGTGAACTCAGAAATCACAAGTCAAATAATCTGATCAAAGGTTCGTCAGTAAAATCTGGACTAACTACAAGTTCTTTGAGATGTTGGTTTTTCAATGATTTGGAAAAGTCGTCCAATCCATTGACTTCTAAGAAGTTCCAAACTTCAGAGGAAGAGTCTGGACTTCTTACTTCTACACTTTCTTTTACTACCTTATTTCCAATCGTTTCTTTTTTCATATCATAGTACCTTACTTCTTAGTTATGAAACTTTTTCTCCATCTATTTCCATATTTATAATATTAAATAGATTATCTAGTTATTTTCTATCTATACTAGAATATTTATTCTATTCTATATAGATTATACCATAAATTTTGAAAATTTCAATATGGGATGGAAGAAATCTATCAAACAAGTCTAATCATTTCTATTTCTGTAAAGAAAATAGCCGCCTTCAAAAAAAACTGGAATGAATAAACTTGGGAATTCTCAAATGTTCTTTTTGAAGAAAACCGCATGCATCTACCCCACGCACCTTAACTTAACAAACAAATTTTCTCCGCTCTAAGTAGCCGGAGCAGTAGTATTGAATTACCTGGATGGGCGAACGACGGGGATTGAACCCGCGCGTGATGGATTCACAATCCATTGCCTTGATCCACTTGGCTACGTCCGCCCCCTCTGTGAATGTAATGTTAAGGGGCCTGGGCTCCCCGAATGGAATGTGAACGAGATCCATCCGTTAAGCTAGATAGATTGTTGTTCAATTGATACACATCTATACGAACTGTATGATTTAACTGTATAGCAATATAACAGAAAATAGGTGAGAATGTACTTCCAACTTCTTCTATCCAAAAGATTGAATGAAGTTACAAGCATTCAGTCAGTGAGTCAAAATAGGAACTTATTTCATTTCAGAAGGATATTCCATCTATTTTTTGTTCTTTTTCATTCACAGTCGCAAACTGATAACCGTGAGATTGTTACAGGCTGTTCTTTTCCTTTTTTTTTTGTTCTCTCGTACGAACCTTTACTTTTTCTTTTCTTGGACACCAAACCCTATCTTCCGAAGTTGAAGGGTTTGGCATCCATGTACTGCCTAACCAAACGGAGATTATCCGTTTACAGAAGGGGCTTCAACAGAAGCTAAGTCTAGAGGGAAGTTATGAGCGTTACGTTCATGCATAACTTCCATACCTAGGTTAGCGCGGTTGATGATGTCAGCCCAGGTGTTTATAACACGACCTTGGCTGTCAACCACGGATTGGTTGAAGTTAAAACCATTCAAGTTGAATGCCATAGTGCTGATACCTAAGGCGGTGAACCAGATACCTACTACGGGCCAAGCAGCTAAAAAGAAGTGTAGAGAACGAGAATTGTTGAAGCTAGCATATTGGAAGATCAAACGACCAAAATAGCCGTGAGCAGCTACAATGTTGTAAGTTTCTTCTTCTTGACCAAACTTATAACCTGCATTAGCAGACTCATTCTCAGTAGTTTCTCTAATCAAACTAGAAGTTACCAAAGAACCATGCATAGCACTGAATAGAGAGCCGCCGAATACGCCAGCTACACCCAACATGTGGAAGGGATGCATAAGGATGTTGTGCTCAGCCTGGAAGACGATCATAAAATTGAAAGTACCAGAAATGCCCAGAGGCATACCGTCAGAAGAACTTCCTTGACCAATTGGGTAGATCAAGAAGACAGCGGTCGCAGCTGCAACTGGGGCTGAGTAAGCAACAGCAATCCAAGGACGCATACCTAAACGGAAGCTTAGTTCCCACTCACGACCCATGTAGCAAGCTACACCAAGTAGGAAGTGAAGAACGATCAATTCATAAGGACCACCATTGTAAAGCCATTCATCGACAGAAGCTGCTTCCCAGATTGGGTAGAAGTGTAACCCAATAGCTGCAGAAGTAGGGACGATAGCACCTGAGATAATGTTGTTACCGTATAGCAAAGAACCAGAAACGGGCTCACGAATACCATCAATATCTACAGGAGGAGCTGCGACGAAAGCAATGATGAATACAGAGGTTGCGGTTAGTAGGGTAGGAATCATCAATACACCAAACCATCCGATGTAAAGACGGTTTTCGGTGCTGGTGATCCAGTCGCAAAAGCGACCCCATAGACTTGCGCTTTCGCGTCTTTCTAAAGTTGCGGTCATGGTAATTTTTGGTTTTCGAAAAGGAGTTAGTGATTCCCCAGGCTAATAAGCCTGTTAGTTCGTAGTGTATCATAAAAATCTATCTATGTCAACCAAAATTGATTAAGTCTTTAAAATCCTTAAATGAAAATGCATAGGTTTTTTTTTTCGTATCTTAACTTTTTTTTTTCTTTTTTGTTACTTATTTCACAATATGAATTTTTCAAAACACAGGGAAGAGAGGTAAAAGTTTTTATTTACGCAATATGCGTTTCTAATTGATTTCAATTTTGAAAGAAACTAATCCTGCGTTAAGTCTTTTCAGTAAGTAATCCGCAACTTCGAACACCAAACGAAAAAAAAAAGAAATATTAAAATGATTAACAAACTTACACTCATTCATTTTTTCGTAGTGTTTCTTGATTCCCCGGGACTGGCGCACTGGTTCCAATCCACAATTTTTTTGTTGTGGATTGGAACGAATCTAAACAAAACTAACGGAAATGAGCAAAAGCTTTGTTAGCTTCCGCAACTTTATGAGTCTCCTCTTTTTTCCGTATGGCACTACCAGAATTTCTGGCAGCATCCATCAATTCATCACTCAATCTTAAAGCCGTACTTCGACCTGAGCGTTTTCGACACGCACTCAATAACCACCGAATGGCCAAAGCTTTTCCTTCTGCAGGTGCTACTTCAACGGGAACTCGATAAGTTGATCCACCCACACGTTTGGTTTGCGTGACTACATCGGGAGTTACCCCACGCACTGCCTGTCGCAGAACAGACAGTGGGTTCTTATTTGTCTTTTATCTAATCCGCTTCATAGCCTGATACAAAATCTGATAAGCTAGTGATTTTTTGCCATTTTTCAGGATACGATCAACTAGCATGTTTACTAATCGATTGCGATAAACTGGGTCC
>CM035434.1:7446626-7459834 GCA_020310875.1 Ceratopteris richardii
GTGAAGCTTATAAGTGAACAGGATATAAAGATAGCTACCAAAGTTGCAGTTTCCATTGCCATGTAACCCAATATATTTTCATTTCTACTCGGTATAGTAGTATACAAAGTCAGCAAAATTCAACCAGTTGAGTAAATTTTATGGCTACAAAAGTTATTAATGAAACTCCTAGGAGTAAACCTAAAGTTAGTTCTTTGGGAATTATTTTAAAACCGCTTAACTCAGAATATGGAAAAGTTGCTCCCGGCTGGGGGACTACCCCCTTAATGGGTTTTTTCATGGCTCTTTTTGCCGTATTTTTAGTTACGATCTTAGAAATTTATAATTCCTCTGTTTTGTTGGATGGTATCTCGGTTAGCTGGTAAATAACCTGTAAAAAGTCCCTTAGCCTAAAACAGTAGCAGCGGCTAAGAACTTGTAAAAAAAAAGAATAACAATAAGTCAAAAGGTAGTTCAATTGCGTAAACTTTTATTTTGAATTTTTCACTATATTGACAATATGGGTGTGTGACTCGTTGAATTAATCCGGTCCAACAAGTAGAGACTACTTACTTTGTTTATTTGAACAATAAGTCTTTTTAATCACATCACTGTTTCGCCGAGTATCACCTTGATTGGTTCGTACTCGAAACGCGAAGAAGAGATACTTCTTGAGAAAATTCAAACTAGGATTAAATTGTACCAATTTACGGATTAAATTTTGTAATGATTTTGTCTGGTAGGTACTGGTGACTCATTTAGGAGTCATAAAATTACTAATGAAAGACTTCTTGACCAGTTTTTTTTCTTTTCTCGATTTGAAAAAAGGTTTAAAGAAAAATATATATATATATATATTCCGAACTTATCCTTATGGTTTGGTCGGTTTCAAATAAACGGTGATAGTAAGAAAACTGACTGGTACCCATTAGGTCTTCTTAAATACCAATGAAGTATTTTTCGAAGTATAGTAAAAATCTACGGTTTTTTAATTATTCAAAGAATCAGATTAGAACGAGTTAATCTTTATTCATTTATGGATCCCAACTTTATTTTGATGTTTCGGGATAAATACATTGATAAGACGAAAAGATTTCCCAAGACGCTAATACTACTGAATTTTCAATAAGTAGAAGCTAACATGAGATTAAAGCGAAATTCTGTAGTTTTTGGAGGAGCTTAAATGCTACTTCCTATCCTCCATCAAGAAGAAAATTAAACATACTGATGGTGGGTTGTGACGTTCCAATTTTTTTGACAATTCGGAATGGACAATGACTTTTGAACAAAAAATTAATTTCGTTCAAGCTGTGTGAGATAAAATTCTCATGTGCAGTTTATGAAGAGGGAGTCATCGTCATAAAGGCTTACCTATCTTGCTAAAGTATATGATTGGTTTGAAGAGCGCCTGGAAATTCAGGCGATTGCTGATGATATTACTAGTAAATACGTTCCTCCACATGTGAATATTTTCTACTGTTTGGGTGGAATTACGCTGACCTGCTTCTTGGTTCAGGTGGCTACCGGTTTTGCTATGACCTTTTATTACCGTCCGACTGTTACAGAAGCTTTTTCTTCGGTTCAATACACAATGACTGAGGTAAACTTTGGATGGCTTATCCGTTCTGTTCACCGTTGGTCAGCAAGTATGATGGTATTAATGATGATTTTACATGTATTTCACGTCTATCTGACTGGTGGATTCAAGAAGCCCCGTGAATTGACATGGGTTACTGGGGTAATTCTAGCTGTATTAACTGTGTCTTTTGGTGTAACTGGATATTCCTTACCCTGGGATCAAATTGGTTATTGGGCTGTGAAAATTGTAACAGGTGTACCCGAAGCGATTCCTTTGATAGGATCTTCAGTAGTAGAATTATTGCGAGGAAGTGTAAGTGTCGGACAATCCACATTGACTCGTTTTTATAGTTTGCATACGTTTGTATTGCCACTTCTTACTTCCGTTTTTATGTTAATGCATTTCTCAATGATCCGTAAACAAGGTATTTCAGGTCCCTTATAATCAATTACTAAGTTCTACTATGTATCAATAGAAAAGCACAGATTCTCCTTCCTTTATTTATTTTTTTAAACAAATAATTGTTCTGTTGCCGCAAAAACTTACTTTACTACAGATAGGAAGTTACTGAGCGGATTGATATATCATCCCGAATTTATGGGATGACACAATTGATACGTTCGAAAAAAAAATTGGATTATGGGAGTGTGTGACTCGTCGCAAAAAACTTCTGTAGGCTACGCAGAAATCACGTTTGATACTGCTATTGTATCTCCCCTCCAACTTTTTTTTGGTCTCTTTGGGATTAAAATAAAATAGAAACTTGGGTGGAAAAACATCTTTCTCGTACTGAGAAAGTTGTTTGGAGAATGTTTTCCATGATCAAATCAAAATAAATAAAAGGCCTCATCAAACCCCAGTCTAGCAAAATATTATGTAGAATTTGTTCATACTACGGTTTTCATTTTATACGATGCATACATTTCTTTTGTATCAGTTATCAAAGAGAATGGTTGCAGCCATAGCCGCCGGGGTAAAAAAACGATCTAAAGAAAAATGGTTGGCCAAAAAACGTAACGAGTTGAAAATTTATACGGGTCAAAGTTAATTGACTATCTCATACAACAAAAAAATTGGGAATGAGAAAATATCTAACGTATAAACACAAGATAATCCGCAAAGCTTTGTTCAAAATGCTGATTCGGATAAAAAGCCACACCGTGAAATAACTCCTTTTTGCGTTTTTCCTTGTTTCATCTTGCAAGATGTGCAAGCGAGGAGTAGGCTCGAGCCGTATGAGAATAAATTCTCACGTTCGATTCTTCTGGGGGAGTGAAGAGTTCATCCCAACAACAAAAAAACCTGATTTGAACGATCCTGTTCTGCGAGCAAAATTAGCTAAAGGTATGGGACATAACTATTATGGCGAGCCTGCTTGGCCTAACGATCTTTTATATATATTTTCGGTAGTAATTTTGGGAACTATTGCTTGTACCGTGGGTTTGGCCGTTCTGGAACCATCAATGATTGGTGAACCAGCAAATCCATTTGCAACTCCCTTGGAAATATTACCTGAGTGGTATTTTTACCCCGTATTTCAAATACTTCGCACAGTACCAAATAAATTACTAGGTGTTCTTTTAATGGCATCGGTGCCTGCAGGCTTATTGACTGTACCTTTTCTTGAAAATGTCAATAAATTTCAAAATCCGTTTAGACGCCCAGTAGCTACAACAGTTTTTGCAATTGGCACCGCGGTTGCTATCTGGTTAGGTATCGGGGCAACATTACCCATCGAGGTATCTCTAACCTTGGGTTTATTTTAGTTTTTTTTCTTTTAATTCGTTACAACAAACCTGAAAATAGTTAGATCACGTCTAGGGGATAACTGCTACATAGCAAGATTTCCCTAGACTAATTTGTTTTCGAATGGATCAAGATAATTATTCATGGGGTATTCATTTTTATTTGTTTTTGTTCACATTCTAATTTCTTCGTTGTTTTGTTGTTTCTAACACTTACTTACTTTCTACGCCGTTATTAATTACTATGTGAAACCTTAGTTTGAAAAAGTAAAAACCACGATAAAAAAAAATAAAAATATATTTTTTTAGTTCTATTAATAGACATGATTATGTTGATGATTATTTTTACGTGATAGTTTCTTTTTTGTTAGGTAATTCTTTGCCAAAGCGTTCCCACAAGGCTTTGGAAACTTGATCTACAGATTTTTGTCCAAAGTTTTTAATTCGTGATAAATCTTCTCGACTATAATTAAGCAAATCAGCAATTGTGTGTATTTCAGATCTTTTAAGACAATTAAAAGCTCTGGCTGGTAATTCTAATTGGTCAATAAACGTCTCAAAAAGCGTTTGCTCTAGTTTACTCGTGTTATTAAATTGCAACTGTCGAGATGTTGATTCCGTTGCAATGATAATAGAATCTTCCTTGCTTTTGAATGAAGATCCATCTTCAATAATGGTCAACAAAGGATTTAATAACTCTATTAGTTTCTTTGAAGCTTCGCTAAGTGCTTCATGAGGTGTCAAACTACCATTAGTCCATATTTCCATGAATGAGATTTCTTGCGTCGCTCTACCGTTGTCAAAAAGATGGATACTATAATTTACGTTTTGGACAGGCATAAATACAGCATCAATGACAAATTGTCCATCTTTGTATTTCTCTGGTTTCTCTATACGATATCCACGGTCTTTTTCAATTTTTAATTCGATATATAAAGATATTGGTTGGGTAATAGTAGTTACATATTGTGAATTGTCAATTATTTTGACACAAGATGGTAATAAAGTATCACCCGCAGTTACTACTTTCGGACCCGTTACAGATAAAAAACCTTCTTGAATATCATTAGAATCGCTCTTAAGTACAATCTCTTTTAGATTTACTAAAACATCATGTATTGTCTCTTAAAGACCCATTATTGTAGAATACTCGTGCACAACTTTGTGAAACTTTGCCCGCGTGATGCTTGACCCTCTAACCTCTTGCAGCAAGGCTCTACGTATGGCAGTTCCCACAATACTAGCTTGGCCTCTCTGAAAGGGAGATATGGCAAAACGACCATATTGAAGCCGCTTATTTTCCGTCTTTGATTCAAGGCATTTCCATTGAATTTGTTGTTGAGAAATCAACCTTTCATTCTTAAACATAAAGAAATTTCCTTTTTTCAATTTTCTTTTTTACTATTGTTTAAACTCGTCTTTTTCTAGGGGGCCTGCACCCATTATACGGCATAGGAGTCACGTCGCGCACGAAAATGATAACTATGCCACTTCTTCGAATAGCCCGTAAAGCGGTATCTCTACCCGGTCCGGGTCCGTTCATCATTACTTCTACCTGTTTCATACCCCGATCTATTGATGCTCTAGTCGCAGTTTCGGCCGCAGCTTGTGCAGCGAATGGTGTACTTTTGCGTGTTCCTTTGAATCCGCAGGCACCCGCGGAGCACCAAAGGATTACTTAGCCTCGAACATCCGTAACGGTAATGATAGTGTTATTAAAACTTGCTTGGATGTGAATGACTCCTTTTTGAACGTTGCGTTTCCCTTTACGTGAGCGAATTTTATTTGAATTGTTTAACATAATTAATTTGATTTACCTTTTTTGTTTGTGGAGATTGTAAAACGATTAATTGAAAATTATATATAGATATATAGATAATTTTTTTTTATCCTTGTCTCTGTTTATGTTTTGAGTTGCAACAAATAACCATGATTCATCCACGTCTACGAATTAGTCGACATTTTTCACAAATTTTGCGAATGGAAGCGCGAATTTTCATATCTACAACCTTAAATTAATTGATTGATAAAGTTACTTATTGAAAATATTTTTTTTCAGTTCATTCAAATGGAAAAAAAGTGAGGAATATTTAATCTATATCTAAATCAAGATTTATTGACTATTGCTTGTATGTTTGTTCCTGAGACGATAGATAATACGTCCCTTCGTAAGATCGTAAGGACTTAATTCAACTTTGACTCTATCTCCTGGTAGTATTCTTATATAACTGCGTCGAATCCTTCCTGATATATGAGTTAATACTTGACATCCATTATCCAAACAGACTCAAAACATGGCATTGGGAAGAGATTCGGTAACAGTACCCTCTATGTCAATGAGATTTTGTTTCTTTATCATTCGAAATAAATAGACCTCCTTAAAATTAACTGAATTATAGATTTCTTACAAAACGTTATTATAATTTATTTCAAAGCATATTATCCTTTTATTTTAGTTTTGTTTCTCAATTAATTAGTTACCAAACATTGCATAAAATTTCCCCCCCAATTTTTTGTTGTCGGGCTTCCCGATCTGTCAAAAGGCCACAAGATGTCGATAAAATAGCAATTCCCATACCCCCCAAAATTTTTGGTATATTTTTACCATCATAATAAACTTTAAGACCAGGTTTGCTAATGCTTTTTATTTCTGTGATGTAAGGTTCCTTTTTTCTTCCAAAATACTTGAGTCTTATATCCAAGAAATCTTTTTTATTTTCTCTATGCTCCGTAACACTTTTTAGAAAACCTTCTGCAAGTAAAATTTGTACGATATTTTTAGTCATTTTAGTAGCAGGTATTCTTATCATAGCTTTTTTTTTTGTATTTGCATTTCTTATCGCAGTAATTGTGGTGGAAATGGCGTCATTATTCGTGAAATGTCAAGCAAAAGTTTGAGTTATTACTATCAAAATAGTTCCTAATGTGTTTTTTTTTTATTCTTTTTCTATTGTTTTAGATCAGATAAAAAAGTGGAAAAAGAAAGTTCTCTCCTACCTATTTTTTTTTATTTATTAGCTATTACAAGACTTCCGGGGCTAACGAAACTATTCTGGCAAAATTGTATTCTCTTAATTCCCGCGCAACTGGACCAAAAATTCTAGTTCCTTTGGGATTTCCTTCTTGGTTAACAATGACAGCTGCGTTATCATCAAATCCGAGGAACATTCCGTTGCATCGTTTGACGCCTTTTCTGGTGCACGCTGCCACTGCCCTAACCACTTCCGATCTTTTTAAAAACATATTGGGTATAGCTTCTTTTACCACAGCAATGATGATGTTGCCCGTAGCTGCGTATTTTTGATTGCCAGTTCCTAATATTCGAATACACATCAATTTGCGGGCTCCGCTATTGTCTGCTACATCTAAATAAGTTTGAATTTGGATCATTTGTTTTGTTGCTTCGTATTGATAGTAGATAGTTTAGTAGTAGTAGTAGTTATATATGTACATATATACATATATAACTAACTATATATAGTTATATACACGTAAAGGTTCAACAAAAAATTGCAGAAAGTAGATGCAAAGAAAAAAGACAATTAAATTAATAATAATCAGAAAACGTTAGTGAAACCAAAGTAACGCTTTTCATTCAGATAATTACGTTTTAACTATTATTGATAATTGTATGAATATAGCAAAAAAGGTTATTCATGTTATTTGTCAAATTCTCTGTAAAAAAAATGAGATTTCGTTTTTGACAAAAAATTTCCTTCGAAAGAAACAAAAGTTTTACACTTTGATTTCTAGATGCCTAAAATATTTAGGAAATAAAGTAGAGTTTCTGGTATTTTATTTTGAATTCAATGGAAAGTTGGCTAAATGATGATTAATTTTTTGTTTTACTGAAAAATCGCAACTTATTTTTTCGAATTAGACCTTACCAATCGAGTAAGTATAGGCATCTTGTGAGCAGCCAGTGTCATAGCAGACTCGGCTACCTCGTCTGGTACTCCACCTAGTTCATAAATTATGCAACCCGGTTTAATTACAGATACCCAATATTCCGGAGATCCTTTACCTGATCCCATACGTGTTTCGGCCGGTCGCATAGTGATCGGTTTATCAGGAAAAATGCGTATCCACAGTTTTCCGCCCCGGCGGGCACACCGCGTTATTGCTCTTCTTCCTGCCTCTATTTGTCTAGCTGTAATCCAAGCAGGTTCAAGTGCCTGAAGACCAAATTTTCCAAATGAAATTGTGTTTCCACGATTTGAAATTCCTTTCAATCTTCCTCTATGTTGTTTACGGTATTTAGTTCGTCTGGGGTTGCAATCGATTATGACAAAATTTATTCATCTTTGCTACAGAACCAGACATGGAAATTTCTTCCCAACCGGCTCCTGGAGACCCAATACTAAATAAAAAAACTCATCGCGAATTAATTCGAAAAAATAGAGGATTTGATTTTATTCAGTACTAAGTTTACGGGCGAGAATGAGCTTTTAATTTCAACTTTCTCTTTTGAAAAAAAAAATGTATGAGCTTCTCTCACCATCCCACTTTTCAGATCTTGTTATTCAGTACGAAATTAGATGTGAAAATTTTCTCGTTGGTTCAATCTTTTTGAATAGCCGCTTAGGTCCTTCCCTTCAGAAACGGAGTTGAAAATTTTCTTTTTACTTTCATTTCATTGAATCAATCTTCTTAGTATTAATTGATTTAAAACTTCCATCTCTTAAATGTTTTAGAATTATGCTGCATAACGTAATCTAACTGAGAGTTAAATATTTTTACCATACGACTAGGTGTGAAAAAAAATCATTTGAATTATGTTAGTTCCTTTGAATTTGACTGATATACATAATAATATTTTCAGCTTTTCTACAGAATTTATTTCCGTGAATGAAAAGTTGTAATGAAAAATAATTTCATGTTTTTTTTGCTCTGTATCTGAAACTCAATAGTTAAGTACTAAATAACAGAGGAAGATTTAACCGTCAATTAGTAGGCATTTTTTTTTTTCTAAAAATATTTCTTGAATCGAACGAGTCGCTCACTAAGCATAACAGAGATATTATAATTTTTGAGTAATAAGAAAAAAGATTGAAACTAAAATAGGATGAAACTAGTTTGGTTTAGTTTAGATTTTTTTTATATGATTTTTTATTGCATCAAAATCACTGAGTATCTCTAAATATCCAGATTTTTATACCTAAAACTCCATAAATTGTCTGAGCTGGATGACAGCAATATTTTATACCAGCTTTAACTGTTTGAAGGGGAACTCTACCTTCTCTAGCCCATTCAACCCGAGCCATCTCACTTCCGTTGAGACGTCCAGCTATTTGTATCTTAATACCTCTATCAGTAGTTCGCCCAATCAGTTCAATAGCTTTCTTCATAGTTCGTCGAAAAGGAACTCTATTTCTTAATTGCAAAGCAACATGTTCAGCTAAAATTTTTGGTTCTCCATATGGTTGAGTAACACTAATTAAGTTCACTCGGAGATTTTGACTTTTGAGGCCTAATTTTTTTCCTAAATCAATTTTCATTTGACTAATCCCCAAACTCTGTTCTTCAATTAGCAAATCAAGAAATCCAGTATGTATATTTATTTGGACAAGATCTGTTTTTCGTCGGATTTCAATATGTCCAATTCCACCGTAATTGGAAACATTTTTCACATTTTTTTGAATATATCTTTCAACAAAATCGCGTATTTCTCTGTCCCACTCAAGAAGTTGTGGATAATTTTTGTTTTGGGGCAAACCAATAAGAATAATGCTTCTAACTTACACCAAGTCGAAAACCAAGTGGATGAATCTTTCGTCCCATATCTCTATTTCTCCGATTTGGTATTAATTTATAGTGTATAGCTTTTTTTGTTCTTCAATTTAGCTTGACTAATAATTATCACTCACTATGTGTGATATGCAATTACGGTTTATTTTTTTAACAATTTTTGAACTTAATTTAATAGTTACCTCACATATAGGTTTCTTTATTGGGTAACCGCGGCCTTGAGCTCGTGGACGAAACCTACGCAAATACGTAGAATTATTTGCCCAAGCTTCACTAATAAACAAATTGGACTTATTTAACCCAAGATTAGTACTTGCATTTGCAGCTGCTGAAACAACTAGCTGGGATACAAGGTAACTTGCTCGATAGGGCATGAATTCTAGTAATACAAGTGATTCTTCATATGAAGTGTTTCGTATTCGATCGATAATGCGTCGCATTTTGCTAACCGAGACACGAATATTTTTTCCCAAAGCTTGGGTTTTGATCTGCGTTTTTTTTTCCATAAATATGATTTCCTAATTATCGACGAACTCCTTTATCATTTTTGGCATGTCCCCGAAAGTGTCGGGTAGGTACAAATTCCCCTAGTTTGTGACCCACCATACGATCAGTAACATAAATAGGTAGGTGTTCCCTTCCGTTATGAACTGCAATGGTATGACCAATCATAATGGGGACTATTGCCGAAGCACGGGACCAAGTTGTAACCAATTTTCTTTCTTTTCGTACATTAAGATTTTGAATTTGTCGTAGTAAGTGATTGGCAACAAAGGGACCTTTTTTTGATGAACGTGCCGTGGACAGTTACTCCTTTCTTAATATTTTTTTTTTTTTTTAAGTACTTCGACGTCGACGAAGTATTAGGGGATTTCTGCATTTCTTTCCATGATTTTTTTTTCCAAGTGCGGCATGTCCCACGGGGTTGAGGGTCTTTTCCTACCGATTGACGTTCTTCCTTCACCACCTCCATGAGGATGGTCAACAGGATTCATGGCTGAACCTCTCACTGTAGGTCTTTTTCCCAACCAACATTTAGATCCTGCTTTTTTCAAATTTTTGTTATTGAAATCTATATTTCCAACTCGTCCTATACTTGCTAAAACAATCTTGAGATACCAAGCGAAGCTCACTGGAAGGTAGTCTTAGTGTAGCTAGTCGACCTTCTTTTGCAACCACTTCGCTGCTTCGCCAGCTGCTCTGACTAATTATCCACCTTTTCCAGATTTCAGTCTATATTATGTATAGTAGTACCTAGAGGTATTTGGTTGAAGTAGATCCCCTTGTAGTTTCTCCAAATAAAATAGAAGGAAGATTATTCGGAAAGATCTTCCCAAACTGTACAAGCCCTTTCGGGGCATACAGCTTTCTGGATGCAAAAAAAATATTTTACCTAATGAATCAACGTTTTTTCCCCCATTTCCTAGCATCCTAGGCTTTCTTTTTTTTTGCCTGCATTTTGTTTTATATATAGTATTTTTCACAAAATTGGTAACAAAATTGATGATTTGGTTGATTTGCGTCAACACCTTTTGATGTTCAAGATAACTTAGGAAATTTGTTTTATTAGGGATTTTTGAATGACTTTCTTGCTAATTTTATCTATTGGGTATTTTCTTTATATACTTTTGTAGTTTCGGTATTGCCTCTGACCGTCAATCCGAATGAGTTCCATTTTAACATACTATCAATTAAAAATATCCTACTTCTTGTTGTTCTGAATTTGTTTGAAAGTATTTTTTTTATTCGTTTCCATTATCTTACCGTGAAATTTATTTTTTATATTAAATTAATATAAAAATAAAAAATTCAAATTGCGGCACATGCTTTTGTCCCTCTTTGGTTATCCCAATAAATAAGGTTTTTTGTCGCAAAGTTTTTTTTACGAAGTATAGTGCCGGGTTTTTAGGTCTATCTACACCCCAATCGAGTTATTTCTGAACACGCAAATCATGTAATCAACCCGCGCTCAGAGGCAAGGCGTTCCCAACTGAAATAGACGCATCAGGGCCAGATGTAATATTGTCTCCAACTTTTATTCCCCGTACATATAGAATATCTTTTTTCTCCATCTATATAATTGACCAAACAAATTGATGCATTGCGGTTGGGATCATATTCAATACTTGCTATTCTTCCATCAATATTGAATTTATCTCTACGAAAATCAATTTTGCGATATAAGCGCTTATGAGCGCCCCCTCTGTGTCTACTGGTTATTGTTCCCGTGTTATTGCGACCATTTATTGATTTCTTTCCAAACGTTCATTTTTTACACGGTTTTTTCAATTTCAAAGATTCTGCGTCGCGACTTAAAATAGTTTGTTTTGAATATCTAGAGTAGACTCATATGATCATATAGCCATACTTATTTTTCCTTTTTTTTGAGTAAAATAACAGTGAATTTTGTCAAAAAACAAACACAGAAATGAATTCTTAATTTTGACTAAGAAATAGTGGAATAGAATATTTTTCTTTAAGTTGAACTATCATCTTTTTTGGACCCATGGTATTCAACTTTAAATTACTGTTTTTTTCTTCTTTTTGGTATTCTACTACTATTTGTACCTTTTACTTCAACATTAAAAAATTGTTCAACCCAATTTTTCATTTCGGTTTAGTTAATTTTGCGTCTACTTCAAAAGTATAATAATTCTGTTGTAATAGACGAATAGATTTTTCAGTAACTTTTTGATTTTTCAATTTATCCATAATATTAATATTCCCTCGCTTTTCTGTCTTTCATTTACTTATTAATTTTTCAAGAAAAAAAAGAAAAGCTATATAGAAAATCTTTATTTCTCTTTTTTTCGATTGATAAAGATAAAATTAAATTTTTTTTTTTTGTAAAACTCTGTATAGTCAATTAATAATTCACAAGTGTTATTTCTATTTATTATTATTTGAAAATAATTAAGTTAATGCTTACTAAACAACTAATCCAGTTGATACACTTAAAATTATGAGAAACAAAAATCCTTAGTTTCTTCAGTTATTTCAACAAAGTTAAAAAGTTCTGTGAAATGGCTATGATTCTTTGTGCATTAGCCTCAACGTTATCGGGTCTATTTATGGATCCCATTATAAAAATTACGCGGAATACTTTCTTTTAAATTCAATTATCTTTCCTTAGTCTTGAATTACCAATTTGACTATTTTTTCATTTATATGCATCCAACAGGAGTTGAACCTATGAATTCGCCAATTATGAGTTGGGTGCTTTAAACCGTTCAGCCATGGATGCAGCGTAAAACCTAAAGTGAATTTTTGTTTTTTAAGACAGTATAGCACTTTATATATTTTTGGCCATAGACAATTTCTAAAGTAGTTTGCAATGGCTGAAGAGAAGCTTCCTTCATTTCATTTTTTGTCATTTCAAAAAAAAAAGGTTGTTGATTTCGTTTCAATCTCAGTAGAGTCTCCCAGTTCATCAGTTAGTAAATCCGGCAATGAAATTTTGGTTTAGTGGTTGATGGGACTAGAGAGATATTCAACCAATTCAATTGGTTCACATATTCCACCACATTCCCTTGGTTCAAAACAAGGATAGGCACACCAGACACAAAATGGAGTCAT
The DNA here is from genome assembly GCA_020310875.1 of Ceratopteris richardii. Classification (NCBI taxonomy): domain Eukaryota; kingdom Viridiplantae; phylum Streptophyta; class Polypodiopsida; order Polypodiales; family Pteridaceae; genus Ceratopteris; species Ceratopteris richardii. The sequence continues at coordinate 7,459,254 of CM035434.1, forward strand.
GCATAATACGAAGGTTCGAATCCCCACGAGGGGTACGAAACAGAAGTTGTCTTACATTATGGAAAAAGTCTCCCGACCCATTTAATAGATAGAAAGAACCCGGCCCGGCGTCGAAGTTAAGTTTTCTTTGGTCAATCTCCATCCTTGCTTTTCCAAACGAAGTGGCACTCGCGGAAAACCCATCCTTTTTGATTTCCAAAGGATTCAAAATCTCATTCCTAAACCGACCGAGTATCTGGTTAGGGATATCTAACCAGATACTCGGAGTTTCCATTACAATTTTTAGAATGAAATGAATGTTTCAATTATTCATCGAGCAGTAGGTGAATAAAATGATCCATTTCCAATCGGGATAGAGCTATACTCGGCTTTGTCGTATTCCCCACGCCGACTTATCCCGAGACAAATTACAAGGTCCCCAAGTAAGAAGGGAGACTTTGTTTGTTGAGGATGATTGATTGCGGGCGAGGAGGGATTCGAACCCGACACCGTGGTTCGTAGCCACGTGCTCTAATCCCCTGAGCTACAGGCCCCGCCTCTACTAGATCCGTTCCGGGATCCACTTGGACTGGACTAGAAAC
>CM035434.1:7469834-7502334 GCA_020310875.1 Ceratopteris richardii
CTTAATAGCTATGGGGTTGAACAAAAAAGATATTCTACAAAATGTCCGTTACCCAAAAATATTTTCAAATATGCTGAAAAAGCAAAAAGAATTTATTGGATCAACAGAGGACGCTATAGTAGAACTTTACAAACACATATACTCCGCAGCGGACACAGATGTGTCATTTTCGGAACCCATGTTTAAGGAATTACAAAAGAAATTTTTCCAGCCTAGATGCGAATTAGGACGAATTGGCCGACGAAAACTGAACTTCAGGTTAGGCCTTGATGTTCCTGAAACAGAGTACTTTTTGCTTCCTCAAGACATATTAGCAGGCTGCGGATTACTTAGTGGAAATAAGTTATGGAAGGGGAACACTTGATGATATAGACCACTTAAAAAACCGGCGTGTCCGATCCGTAGCAGATTTGCTTCAGGAACAATTGAAATTAGCTCCAAACCGTTTGGAGAATTTGATTCGATAAAATTTATCCAGAGCCGTTAGACGCAAACGCACAATAACTCCCCGAGGTTTGGTGACGTCTGCGCCAGTAATAGCAGCTTTCAAAGAATTTTTTGGTTCACATCCCCTATCTCAATTTTTAGACCAAACAAATCCATTATCAGAAATGGTTCATAAACGAAGATTAAGCTCTGTAGGTCCTGGTGGTCTAACACGTCGAACTGCCAGTTTTCAAGCTAGAGACATTCATTTTAGTCATTATGGCCGTATATGCCCAATTGAAACATTAGAAGGCATGAATGCTGGCCTAATTTCTTCACTAGCTCTTCAAGCAAGAGTGAACAATTCGGGATCTTTGCAGAGTCCCTATCTCAAAATGGCGGAATCCTCCAACGCGGAGCAATTAGTCAAGATCTCTCCTGCTGAAGACGATTGTTACCGAATAGCAACTGAAAATTTGTTAATATCCGAATGGAGATCCTTAGAGAAGGAACTTATACCGGTTCGACATCAACAAGAGTTTCTTAGCGTTCTTTGGGAACAAGTTGACTTTCAAAGTGTTCATCCCCTACACTATTTTTCCATTGGAGCTTCTCTGATTCCATTTATTGAGCATAATGATGCAAACCGCGCTTTAATGGGTTCTACTATGCAACGTCAGGCGGTTCCACTAGTAAAGCCCGAGAGGTGCATTGTAGGAACTGGGTTAGAAAGTTAAGTAGCATCAGATTCAGGAAGTATAGTTCTATCTGAACAAGAAGGAACAATTCGATATATTGATGGTAGGAAAATTGAACTATCCGCCGCGGGAAACCAGAAATCAAGCTTTTTTAGTAAACAAAATGAATTAAAAATCTATGAACGTTCCAACAATAATACCTGTATTCACCAAAAACCTGTGGTTTCACCGAGAGAACTTTTGAGAAGTGGTCAAATAATAGCGGATGGGTCGGCAACTGTTAGGGGGGAGTTATCTCTAGGGAAAAATATCTTAGTGTCCTATATGCCATGGGAGGGATATAATTTTGGAGATGCAGTATTAATTAGTGAACGTCTAATATACGAAGATATTTTCACGTCTTTCCACATTGAAAAACATGAAATCGAAATTTGTACAACAAATCAGGGACCCGAGCGGGTCACCAAGCAAATACCTCAATTGGATAGTCATGTACTTCGACACCTCGATGATAATGGACTTGTCGAATTGGGATCTTGGGTAGAATCTGGAGACGTTTTGGTGGGTAAATTAACACCCCAAGAAGGAACGAGTTCATCACGTGTTCCAGAAGGGAGATTATTACAAGCCATTTTTGGTATACAATTGGTTAATGCAAGAGAAAGCTGTTTAAAGGTACCTGCTGGTGGAGGAGGTCGAGTCATTGATGTCAGGTGGGTTTACCCTGAGGACGATACCGTTAATGACTCAGAAGTAATTCATATTTTTATATTGCAAAAACGTAAAATACAAGTTGGTGATAAAATAGCTGGTAGACATGGCAATAAAGGCATTGTCTCGAAAATATTACCTAGACACGATATGCCTTACTTACAAAATGGTACCCCAGTTGATATGATATTAAGTCCTTTAGGAGTACCTTCACGAATGAACGTGGGACAGATTTTCGAATGCCTACTGGGGTTAGCCGGGGAGTTTTCAGAAACTCATTACCGTATAGTCCCTTTTGATGAAAGATACGAGCGCGAAGCTTCTAGAAAACTAGTCTTTTCTGAACTCTATTCAGCTGGTCAAAAAATTGGTAATTCATGGTTATTTGAACCCAATCATCCTGGAAAAAGCCGATTGATTGATGGACGAACAGGAGATCCCTTTGGACAACCTATTACGACTGGAAAAGCTTATATAATGAAACTTATTCATCAGGTTGATGATAAAATTCATGCACGGTCTAGTGGTCCCTATGCACTTGTTACGCAACAACCTCTTAAAGGAAAATCCAGGCGGGGAGGTCAACGAGTTGGAGAAATGGAAGTTTGGGCTTCGGAAGGTTTTGGTGTATCGTATACATTGCAAGAAATGCTTACAACTAAGTCAGATCATATTCAGGCTCGTTACAAAGTACCTAGTGCAATTATGACTGGAAAACCCGTTCACAAACCTAAGAGCGTACCAGAGTCTTTCCGATTGCTAGTTCGAGAGTTACGCTGTATGGGCCTAAATTTAGAACGCAATTTTATACTTGAAGAAAATTTGGTAAGGGAAATTGAGAACATTTAATATCCTATTGAAATTCCTTTCTTGAAAAAAAAAGCAATCAAGACTTTTTATTATGTATGATTCATCGAACTAATTATAAACAACTTCGCATCGGACTAGCTTCTCCCGAGCAGATTCTCACATGGGCTGAGCGAAAATTACCTAATGGAGATATTGTTGGACAAGTTGATTAACCTTATACGTTACATTATAAGACTCATAAACCAGAGCGAGATGGTTCATTTTGTGAAAGGATATTTGGACCGATAAAAAGTGGAGTCTGTGCTTGTGGAAACTATCAATCTATTAATAATGAAGACACTTCTTCTACCTTTTGCAAACAGTGCGGAGTCGAGTTCACTGATTCGCGAGTTCGTCGATATCGAATGGGATACATTAAACTTGCGTGTCCGGTAACCCACGTATGGTTTTCAAAACGAGTTCCTAGTTATATTGCAAATTCACTTGCCAAACCCCTTAAAGAATTAGAAAGCCTAGTATATTGCGATGCGTGACTCGATTTTACATGTTGATCTGTATAGAATTAGTACAATCTGTCATTCCATGCAAAAATTGGAGTTCTCTTCTAACCGACACGGTCCTGGTTCAAATAAAGATTAGGATTGTCGTGCAGCTCGGAGATATCTTCTAAATAGAAAAACTGAGGAATTCCCTACATGGTTATTTTTAGTAAAAACAAATCCATCAGATTACCTTGACTTCGAAAATTGAGTTAAAAAAAAAAATATTGAAGTGCTTTTCATCTAATCTGACTGAACCCTCAACTCACTTTTTTTGTTCAGAGAGACTCTAATGGTTATGAGAATCTAATCATCGCATATAGTTCTCAAATTGATTGATAGCCATCGAAGTGGAGTGGAAACCTAAAGAGGGGAAATGATCACATTAGGAACAAGACAAAATTTCCAACTGATTGATGATTTTCAAAAAAACATTACTTCGTTTTAGAATAGAATCATTTGAAATGGGAGAATCAAGACTATTCGAGAAAAACAATAACAAATTGAAACGCGAATAATGAATAACTAGTTTCTATTTAATAGAACAAGAATATGATTACGTTTTAAATGCATTTGTTGAACTAACTCATCCTTAAATATGAGAATAGTTATTTGAGCCGGATGAGAAAAAATACTCGTGTCCGATTCTGGGGGGGGGCAACCAACCTATCCCAATCTTTTTCTTGCTAGGCCCGTGGCCGAACGGCCCACTTTATTAAGACTGCGAGGTTTGTTTAATTATGAAGACCGATCTTGGAAAAACATACTTCCCATTTTTTTTTCTACTCGAAATTATGAAACGCTTCAAAAAAACGAAATTGCCACTGGAGCAGACGCCATAAAAAAAGGATTAGCTAGTTTAGACTTGCACGGTATTGTGGATCGCGCGTGTTTGGAGTGGCAGGCTTCGGCAAAACGAAAACCGGTTGGAATTGAACGAGAAGATCGAACGATTCGAAGAAGAAAAGACCTTTTGGTTAGACGGATTAAATTAGCCAAGGATTTTTTACGAACAAATCTTAATCCTGAATGGATGGTTTTGGACTTATTACCAGTTCTTCCTCCTGAATTAAGACCAATAGTTGAATTATATGAAGGCGAATTAGTTACTTCTGATCTTAACGAACTTTATAGAAAGGTTATTTACCGAGATAATACTCTTAGTGAATTTTTATCAGGCAGTGAATTTACACCAGAAGGATTAATTGTTTGTCAAAAAAGACTTGTTCAAGAAGCTGTAGATGCTCTTATCGATAGTGGCATACGTGGGCAACCAACGAGGGATATTCATAACAGACCCTATAAGTCATTTTCAGAAGTTATTGAGGGCAAAGAGGGTCGATTCCGCGAGAATTTGCTTGGTAAACGGGTCGATTATTCAGGTCGTTCCGTGATCGTTGTAGGTCCGTCCCTAGCATTACACCAATGTGGATTACCTCGAGAAATGTCAATTGATCTTTTTCAAGTTTTTGTAATTCGTAACTTGATCGGATGTCATCTCGCTTGTAACTTACGAGACGCAAAATGTATGATACGAAAAAGAGATCCCATAATATGGGAAGTTCTTCGGGAAGTTATGCGAGGCCATCCCGTACTACTGAATCGAGCGCCAACGTTGCACAGGTTGGGCATGCAGGCGTTTCAGCCACTTTTAATAGAAGGACGCGCCATTCGTTTGCATCCATTGGTTTGTGGGGGGTTTAACGCGGATTTTGACGGTGATCAAATGGCTGTTCATGTACCTTTATCTCTCGAAGCTCAGATTGAAGCTCGTCTTTTGATGTTTTCACATATCAATTTATTATCCCCTGCTACGGGTGACCCTGATCTGTTCCGAGTCAGGATATGCTGCTCGGTCTTTATGTACTTACAATCGAAAATAGGCAGGGAATTTATCAGAATAGACATGCTATTTTGGTAGATCGAGCACATCCTATCCCATCAAAATACCTTATTTCAGTAATTATTGTGACTTACTTCGGGCTCAGGAATCCAAACAAGTTGATTTGTTTAGTTTATCATGGCTTCGATGGGAAATTGATATGCAAATTATTAGTTCGAAAATCCGTGAATTACCTATTGAATCTCAATATGAGTCTTTAGGAACTTCTTTTCACTTCTACGAAACTTATCGAGTTAGAAAATGTAAAAAAGGATATAGTTCAAACATGTATGTACTTACAACGGCCGGTCGCATTTTGTTCAATCAGCAATTAAAGGAAGCATTACAAAGTGTATCAAAACCAGCAGTTTGTATCGGAGGTAATAACATACATAGTTTAGCTCCAGAAGTAATTTAAAACTGAAGAATGAGAAAGCTTTTTTTGCTACCGAAATATGAGTCAATGAATAGATTTGATTCTATTTCATTAAATAAGAAAGGAAAACTCTATTTTGAAGTGAAACATATAATAGAAAAGATCTATACATAGAAAAGAAAAAAAGTTGAGGTTTTTCAAATGATGGATCAAAATGAATTACCTTTTTGCAATAAAACAATAGATAGGGCTACGATGAAGCGACTCATCAGCAAGTTAGTCATTTGTTTTGGAATCGCCTCTACAACGAATGTTTTGGATCAAGTTAAGGTTTTAGGTTTTCAACAAGCTACAAAAGCATCTGTTTCATTGGGTATTGATGATCTTTTGGCAGTACCAACAAGGGGTTGGCTTGTACGAGACGCGGAGGAATAAGGTTATGTTTCGGAGCAGCATTACCGTTGCGGTAGTCTGCATGCTGTAGAAAAGTTACGTCAATCAATTGAAACCTGGTACGCTACGAGTGAGTGTTTGAAGCGAGAAATGAATCCAAGTTTTAAGATAATTGATCCTTTGAATCCGGTTCACATGATGTCTTTTTCGGGAGCCCGAGGAACGATATCCCAGGTACATCAATTACTTGGCATGAGAGGATTAATGTCTGACCCTCGAGGTCAAGTAATTGATTTACCAATCCGAAAAAATTTGCGTGAAGGGTTATCCCTGACAGAATATATAATTTCTTGTTACGGTGCTCGCAAAGGGGTTGTGGATACCGCCGTGCGAACTTCAGATGCTGGATATCTAACACGTAGACTTGTCGAAGTTGTCCAACACATTGCTGTACGCAAACGGGATTGTGGAACGGCTAAAAGTATTACTTTTCTGAATATTAGCAAGCAAAAACGAATATCTGTGAGAACAATATCATATCAAAGATTGATTGGACGTGTATTAGCAGATCATGTTTATTGGGATGTCAGATGTGTTGCCACCCGTAATCAAGATATCAGTGATAGACTGGCTAATAACTTGGTAGCATCGTTGCAACCAATACATTTAAGATCCCCATTGACATGCAAAAGTATTTACTAGGTTTGTCAGTTTTGTTACGGGTGGAGTCTTGCTCATGGTGATTTGGTAGAAGTGGGTGAAGCCGTTGGTATTATTGCGGGTCAATCCATTGGAGAACCAGGAACTCAATTGACATTAAGGACTTTTCATACGGGAGGAGTTTTTACAGGAGATATTGCAGAGTATGTCCGAATTCCATTTAATGGAGTCATTAAATTTGACGAAAACTTAGTCAATCCAACGCGGACGAGACACGGGCATCCCGCTTGGATCTGTCAAACTGATCTCCCCATATTAATCAATAGTGCTGATAATATATACGATTCTGTCATCCCAGCTCAGAGTTTACTTCTGATTCAAAATGGACAATATATTGAATCGCAACAAATTATTGCAGAAGTACGAGCCAAAGAATCTCCTAAAGAACGTATTCAAAAACCTATCTATCCGAATTTAAAAGGGGAAATTCATTGGAGTAAATTTGTTTGGCACGTTCGTAATTCCATCTGTGATACCGACCGTTTCGTACGGGAAGCAAGCCATATATGGATTCTTTCAGGATCTTTTGGTGATTTCGACAAAAAATCTTTTTTTTACAAAGATCAAGATAGGGTGAGTATAACACCCAGCGTTATTAAACAAAAACATGATTACTTGAAAAAAATTGTCAAATCAAAATTTGTTTCCCATCACTATAGAAATTTTCAAAGAGGTATTCGAGAATTTGGTATTGATCCAAAATGTTTTCTAAATTGGTCAAAATGCCCGAAATCAAACTACATTATTCCAAATATTAAACTGGAGCGTGCTGAGTCGGGGAGATCGGTTCTTTTGTTGTTGGAACAACGAAAAAACATAATAAATGAATCATATTTTCGAACTATTGATGTTCAATTAAACAATATTTTGGATGAAAACCATACCTTTGCTACCTACGAGAACTTCAGGTATCGAAGTGACGTGTCAGGGTTTATAAAGTATGGCAAAATGAAAATTGAACCTATTGCTTCAAAGAAGATCTGCTTTGGAGGCAAAAAAAAAATTTGTTCGCGATATAAAATAGTTGAAAAAGGAAATTTCTTTTTGATTCCAGAAGAGATTTATATCATGCACGAACCTGCCTCGGCTATTTTGGTGGCGAATAATACTCTTGTTGAAGCAGGTACACAAATAACTCACAATATTATTGCCAAAACAACTGGATTTCTTCGAATAGAAAAGACTAAAACATATGTAACTACAATCAGAATTATACCTGGAGATCTTTACAGTTCAGACAAGCAAATTAATATATTCAAGCGAGGTCCAACTTTACTAGCACCAGGCAGTAGAATTCTTGATGACATTAAAGCTAAAAATTGGGTTTACCTCCAACCATTAACTTTTTCTAGAAAAAAAAGATCTGTCTTGATAACACCAGTTATTGAATACGACGTCTCCTTTGATTTTTTAGCGGGAGTACCATCCTGCCCGGACAAACCAAATACACAGAAACGCGTGAAATCCGATATCCTTTCATTTATTTGCTTTAAAAATGGCGAAAAGATTGAAGTAATTAATCATACCTCGATTCAATTAGTTCAAACTTCTCTAATTATCAATTGGCATACATATTTGCAAGAAACGTTTGCTTCAAAAAGAAATTATTTGTCCCTCGTTAGTGTAAAAATAAATCATTTGTTCAACACTTATATTCAGATAAATTCAATGATGTATCCTCCTACCCGAAAAAATATTGGGTTAAATAACAAGTGTTTTCAAAATTTTATTCATGCTAATAACTTATCAAGCATTCAAGTTAATCAATCTAGTATTTATTCCGAATTTGTTGCCAAATATCAAAATATTATTCACAGGGTTCCGGAATCAGATACATCATTTCTGATTCTATCATCATTTAATTTTTTTCGTATTTGCAATGGTTCAATTGTTGCGTCAAACGAGCTTGATTATGAGAAAGAAGTTGGAGAATATTTTCAGAAATCAGAATCAAGAAAAAATATATCCTCACAAATAAGCGGTATAAAAAATAAAAAAAATGAATTTATCGATTCTGAATTTGAATATTTTTCAAAACCAAATGTTGAAGAAGGATTGACTAAAGCAAGAAAAACTTTCAAGCCTGACCAAAGGGAAATTGAGCGGGTAGATCTAGTCGGAACTTTGTGGACTACTCCTACCTTAGTGAACCCTCATCAATCTTCCTTTTTACTCCGTGAGAAAACACTTTGTAACATAGAAAGTTTTGTAAAGTGTTCAACAGGGAAGTCAGAACATAATTATTATCTGATTGATGAGAACAATTCACTATGGAAATGCCACAAAAATTCTTTTCTTGATAAACTTTTCTCAAAACAATCCATTTATTCACCTAGAAAAATATTTCATCGAGAATTTAGGTCCATTAATTTAGGAATACTGATCAGTAAACATCGATATCTTGAAAAAAATCATGTATGTTTCAAGTCCGGTCAGATCATAGCCATCCGAGAAAATTACTCATTACTACGAACGGTTAAAACTCTTTTGGCAACCCGAGGTGCAAATCCTCACAAGATTTCTGGCGACATTATCGAAGAAGGAGAGACTTTAATGACATTGCCTTATGATAGGTTAAAATCTGGGGATATTACTCAGGGTCTCCCAAAGGTTGAGCAACTCCTGGAATCTCGTTCCATTGCTTCGATTCCTACTGGAATCGACCATATTTTTGAAAAATGGTGTCGAAGTATTATTAAATTAATTGGAAATCTTTGGAGTCACTTTGTAGGCGCTAAAAGAAGCATGGGCCATTGCCAACTAGTTTTAATCGATCAAATTCGACGAGTTTATGAATCTCAAGGAGTACAAATATCCGATAAACATCTAGAAATTATTGTTTGACAATTAACGTCAAGGGTTGTAGCATCCGAAGATGGGGTAACAAATGTTTTCTTTCCCGGCGAACTTATTGAGTTGTCACAAGCGGAACGTATGAATCGTGTATTAAAAAAATCGATTTTCTATGAGCCAATTGTATTGGGCATGACAAAGGCATCTCTCAGTACTACTAGTTTTTTAGCAGAGGCTAGTTTTCAAGAAACTACTCGGGTATTAGCTAAAGCTGCTCTTTGTGGCCGAATTGATTGGTTGAGAGGTTTGAAAGAAAATGTAGTTCTTGGCGACCTTGTTCCCATTGGAACAGGTAGTCCGGAAATTGTTTGTCAACTAATAGTAAATAAGAAAAAAGAGTCGTATGAGGCAAAGGCAGATACTAAGAATTCAGAATGGGAGATCAAAAGGAATATGAGCGGTTACCATAAAACTAAAGTGTTAATTTCCAGTGTGGAAATTCAGAAAGAACTCCATCGATCTCTTTCTTGCCTTCCTCCTGAAATGTGGTAAAAATCAGTTAGTTAAATACAAACTTTTTCTGTAGTATGAGTCAGAACATCGACCAATGGATTGTAAGAATTTACTAAATTTAGTTAAAATGAAACGAATTCACATTCCTTTTTATAAATGAGGGGACAATGCAACAGAAAAATCGGGATATTAATTTAGAAGAAATGATGGCTGCGGGAATCCACTTTGGGCATCAAACTCAGAAATGGAATCCCAAGATGTCTTCTTATATATTTACAGAACGCAGGGGTGTTCATATTCTTGACCTAACTCAAACGGCTCGTATTTTAGCTGAAACCTGTGACTTGTTGTTCAATGCAGCGGCAAAAGGGAAGGAGTTCTTAATAGTTGGTACAAAGCATCAAGTCGCCGATTTAGTAGCCTCGGCAGCACTGAGAGCTCAATGTCATTATGTAAATGAGAAATGGTTAGGCGGTATGTTAACAAATTGGGCTACTACAGAAACACGTCTTCGTAGGTTTCAATACTTACAACTTGAAGAAAGTAGAGGAGGATTTGATCGACTTCCAAAACAAGAGGCGGCAAATTTAAAAGGACAATTGTTTCGATTAAAAAATGTTTAGGTGGAATTCAATATATGTCAGATTTACCCGATATTGCGATAATTACTGATCAATACGAATAATCCATTGCGATTAAGGAATGTAGTATTTTAGGTATCCCTACAATATGTGTTGTCGATACAGATTGTGATCCCGATCTTGTAGATATTCCAATTCCTGGTAATGATGATGCGAGATCCTCGATCCGATGGATATTGGATAAATCAATATTAGCTATTTGCGAAGGTCGGTCAACCTTAGAAGTTTCAGAGGTATTTTAAGTTAATAGAAACAAAAGTTGATAGTTAAAAACTAGTAAGTACTACATCAACAAATTCTCTTGGAAAATTTATTAATGATAACAACTATTTTGGATAGTCAAATTTTACTCTTCATTGAGTAAGGAAGGGGGTATTATGCAAATTGAGCAACTACAAATTTTTGAAATTGATAATCCACATCAAGTATCAAGTGTAGAAGTAGGTTAACACTTTTATTGGCAAATAGGAAACTTACAGGTTCACGCTCAGGTTCTTATAACTTCTTGGGTTGTCATCGCTCTCTTGATAGCTTTACCTGTTGTGGCTACCAGAAATTTACAAACGATACCAACTGGTCTGCAAAATTTTATTGAGTATGTTCTTGAATTTATTCGAGATTTAACACGGACCCAGATGGGGGAAGAGGAATATCGTCCTTGGGTTCCATTTATTGGAACGATGTTTTTATCTATTTTTGTTTCTAATTGGTCAGGTGCGTTGTTGCCTTGGCGAGTCATTCAGTTACCTCATGGAGAGCTGGCTGCACCTACGAACGATATCAATACTACCGTAGCATTAGCTTTGCTTACATCCGTAGCATATTTCTATGCGGGTTTGCATAAAAGAGGTTTTAGCTATTTTGGGAAATACATACAGCCAACCCCAGTATTATTGCCTATAAATATTTTAGAAGATTTCACCAAACCCTTATCACTTAGTTTTCAACTGTTTGGAAACATTTTGGCTGATGAGCTGGTAGTAGCTGTTCTTGTTTCGTTAGTACCTTTAATCGTTCCAGTACCCATGATGCTCTTGGGGTTGTTTACAAGTGCTATACAAGCCTTAATCTCTGCCACTTTAGCTGCAGCTTATATAGGTGAATCAATGGAAGGTCACCATTAAATAAATTTGAGAAAAAAAAAATTATGTTTTCAAGTACAATTTGAGGGTTCACTATAGTGAAAAATGGCTCTTTCTATGGTATTATGATATCACAAGTACGAAACCCGCGGAGTGAAAATATACAAACAATTTGAGATAAAACATAAGAAAATTTGATTCTAAAAAAGCTCGAAGGTAAGATGGTCAGTAACTCTGTCGGACTTAAATGAATGCTTCAGAAAAAAAAAAGAAACGAGATCTATCATCTTATTTTTCCGCCACTCAATTAAGCGGGTAATACGTGCTAAATACCGATTATATTTCTATTGTCACAAATCAAATCAAGTTCTTAAATTTTACTACCACAGGGTTTGTTTGGGACAGACGTAGTTTAGTAGATAATATAAAATGGTCTAACATATTGGTTTCACTCAAAAGAATTTTGACCGCTGTTTCTAACTCAAAAAAAAAAGATGTTTTTTCATCTATTTCAATATTACTTCCAAGTGGAATTTGATCGGGCATGCCTGACCGGGCAGCAGTTACTGGACTCACTTATATTACTTATTTTGGCTTAGATCCCCTTAGAATTGATTTCCCCGTTTTCATTCAATCAAAAGATTTGTCAAATTGAATGAAATTACTACTCAATGAGACAAGTAAAATTCACTCACGTAAATAAAATAGGAGGAGACTAATACGAACCCACTGATTTCTGCCGCTTCTGTTATTGCTGCCGGGTTAGCTGTAGGTCTTGCATCGATTGGGCCCGGTGTTGGTCAAGGCACCGCTGCGGGTCAGGCAGTTGAGGGTATAGCAAGACAGCCAGAAGCAGAAGGGAAAATACGAGGTACTTTATTGTTAAGTTTGGCCTTCATGGAAGCTTTGACAATTTATGGATTAGTTGTAGCTCTAGCCCTGTTATTTGCAAATCCGCTCGTTTAACTTAGTTTTTTTTTTAAGAAAAAAAAATTGTATATATTGATCAAGAATTCTGCTTGTTTGAAAAACAAGAGTTTTTTTCACTCATCGCTGAAAATTTAAACCTTTTTAGGGCAAGGATTATAAAAAGTAAATTTTTTTCTATTTACCAAGTCCTTGCCCCTACCTTGCCAACTCTTAATTTTTTTTTTTTACCACGTCAAATTTCATCAATAAGACAGATAAAATACAAATTGTTGCTGAACTAAATGACTCGGAAGAGAATCCCAGCGTTTCCTTCGTTCGTTTTTTTTTTAGACGTTCTAAAATTTACGAATTGTTATTAGGCCGGATCAGACGTTGCTTTATTTTCGTAACATCTTCAAGGAGGATAATTAATATGAGAAGTATAAGTGAGATCTTCGCTCCCTTGAGTTATTGGGTTTCCGCTGCAGGTATTAGCTTAAATACTGATATCTTTGAGATAAACCTGATTAATTTAATCCTGGTATTAAGTATATTGTTTTATTATGGAAAGGGGGTGTGTGCGAATCGTAGATCTGAGTAGGATAACTGATTTTTTTTCAGTTGTATCTAACTAATCAAATCAGAAGGTAGGTGCAAAAACCCGACGAATTACTTGCAAAAAGGAATGTTATGCAAGAACCAGAGCATTCCGTTTAATTAGTTCAATTTCAATTGATTCTCGTCGAACAATTGTTGGGTCTTCGTCAATATGGTTAAAGTTACATATCTTAAAGTCTTAGCAAATTTGGGGTTTTCTTTCCCCCGTTGCGTAACCCAAGTCGCAATTGATAACGCAGTGCTCGTTACATAACGCCCGTATCGAAAAAAATGCTTGAAACCTACCCATTTATGTCTTATTGATAGGTAGATATAAAGCTCTCAAATTGCTTACTAGATAACCTATTCAAGACGAATACTACTTAGAAAAAGCGATTTCCAAAATTTTGAATAATTTTTTTGGTAGAGCTACCAACAATTTTTTTCTATTTCATAGTTATTTTCCCAAAATTATTTGGGGTAAACCCAATTAGTTGAAACGAAAAAAAAGGGAGGCAAGCCCGTTCGGGATGGCCTATTAGCTTTCCCAACTAAAATTCAATGTCTCATACGTGATAGATAGATGGGCCGGAAAGCCGGATGGATTGAAAGGTCCATGTCCGGTTTGGGAAGAGATCATTAGTCTTTGAAAATTGAAGATTTATAATCTACTTTCATTGATCAGTCTTTTAGAAAATCGTGAAAGAACAATTTCAAATACAATTCGGGATGCAGAGGAGCGCTATACAGAAGCAACTGAAAAACTTCAGAAGGCTCGTATTCGATTACAACAGGCGGAAATAAAAGCAGATGAGATTCGCATCAGTGGACTTGCTCAAATGGATAAAGAACGGCAAGATCTTGTTGATGCAGCTGACAATGATTTAAACGGATTAGAAGATAGTAAAAATAATGCAATTCGTTTTGAGAAGCAACGAGCAATTGAGCAAGTTCGACAGCAAGTTTCTCGACTAGCGTCCCAAAGAGCTCTAGAAAGTTTAAATAGCCGTATGACTAATCAATTGCATATGCAATTGATTGATTATCACATTGGAATGCTCAGATCCATGTCGAACAAATAAATACATTTATCATTCTCGGAAAATTAATTGCGTATCTATCTTATTAAAAGGTTTCATTTTTACCTCCCCCCCTCTCTTTTTTCACAATAATTTTTTTTGGCAAAAATGGTAATAAACATCCAACCTGACGAAATTAGCAGCATCATTCGCAAACAAATTGAAGGGTATGTTCCAGAAGTAGAAGTTGTTAACATTGGTACTGTACTTTAAGTAGGAGACGGAATTGCTCGCATTCATGGACTCAACGAAGTAATGGCTGGCGAATTGGTGGAATCTGAAGATGGTACAGTTGGTATTGCTTTGAATCTGGAATCTGATAATGTTGGGGCCGTACTGACGGGTGATGGTCTATCAATACAAGAGGGGGGCTCCGTACGAGCAACGGGAAAAATTGCTCAAATACCAGTAAGTAACTTATTTTTAGGCCGTGTTGTAAATGCATTGGCTCAACCTATTGACGGCAAAGGTCAAATCCCAGCTTCTGAGTTTAGATTGATAGAATCCCCAGCCCCAGGAATTATTTCAAGACGCTCTGTGTACGAACCCTTACAAACGGGTTTGATTGCTATTGACTCAATGATTCCTATTGGTCGTGGTCAACGAGAATTAATTATTGGAGATAGACAAACGGGTAAAACGGTAGTAGCTACAGATACAATTTTGAACCAAAAGGGTCAAAATGTTATATGCGTTTATGTAGCTATTGGGCAAAAAGCTTCTTCTGTGGCGCAGGTAGTCGACACTTTTCAGGAACGTGGTGCCATGGAATATACTATTGTAGTTTCCGAAACTGCAAATTCTCCAGCGACCCTGCAATACCTTGCTCCCTATACAGGAGCAGCTATTGCCGAATACTTCATGTATCGTGAACAACATGCTTTAATTATCTATGACGATCTTTCCAAACAAGCCCAAGCTTACAGACAGATGTCTTTGTTATTGAGAAGACCACCCGGACGAGAAGCTTATCCGGGAGATGTTTTTTATCTACATTCTCGACTTTTAGAGAGGGCTGCTAAGTTAAGTTCTCAATTAGGGGAGGGCAGTTTGACAGCTTTACCCATCGTTGAGACACAAGCTGGAGATGTTTCGGCTTATATCCCCACTAATGTTATTTCTATTACGGATGGCTAAATATTCTTATTGGCAGATCTGTTTAATGCTGGAATTCGTCCAGCAATCAATGTGGGTATTTCTGTATCTAGAGTAGGTTCTGCGGCTCAAATTAAAGCTATGAAACAAGTAGCAGGCAAGTTGAAATTGGAATTAGCGCAATTTGCAGAATTAGAAGCTTTTGCTCAATTTGCTTCTGATCTCGATAAAACTACTCAAAATCAATTAGCTAGGGGACAGCGATTGCGTGAGCTTCTTAAACAGCCTCAATCAGCGCCATTATCAGTAGAGGAACAAGTCGCTACTATTTATGCTGGAGTGAACGGATATTTAGATGTGTTAAATGTTGACCAGGTTAAACGATTTTTGGTTCAGCTACGTGAATATGTAACAACCAACAAACCTGATTTTAGTGAAATTATTCGTTCCACAAAGACGTTTACGGAGCAGGCGGAAACTATTTTAAAAGAAGCAATTAAAGAGTCAATGGAACTTTTTTTACTTCAAGAGAAATGATTTCTTAAGTACGTAGCAAGGTCTATATAGTCTAGAAAAAAATGTATTTTTTTTTCTGAAGATCAAATTCATTTATCATGTTATTCAATTCTCTTACTATATATACATGATACATACAAAGTTGTACTTTTTCTTATGATAATTACGTCCAATAGGATTTGAACCTATATTTAAGGTTTAGAAGACCTCTGTCCTATCCATTAGACGATGGATGCTTTTTTTTTTTCTCTCTCTACTTGCTTATTACTTATTTCCGAAGTTATGTAAGTAAGTTGTGTGTACCCATTTATCAGAAATCTGATAAATGGGTATAAATTATTATTCTTTTTTTTTTGACTGAAGGGTCGCTACAGTTTCATTATCTTCAAAAGAGTTAGCGGGTAGCGGGAATCGAACCCGCATCAGTAGCTTGGAAGGCTAAAGGTTATAGTCGATACCAACAAAACAAATCAAAAAAGTTGTCAAAGGTACCGCTAATTCAGAACCGAACTTGGGCATTTCGGCCCATTCGGCTCCTTTATGGAAGTTAAAGTAGTTTTGTTCAAAAACTAGAATATTTTATTTGATTAATTTAATATGTTTGTTCAGTATCCATACGAGTGAAACGAAGGAAAAAGCAGGTATTTTTTTTTTCTTCTTCCACATTGAAGGGGAAATCACTAAATTCTTCTAGTTTTATTAGAAACCTGAAGTAGTTTTTTTTGAACGTTTCTGCTTTTTTTAAAAAAAAAAAAAAAGAAAGACAACAACAGAAAACTTTCTATATATATCAAAAATGATATGATAAATCTCATAACGTCTATGTCAGTTTTGTATGGATCCCAGTTAAGTTATATATCATAACTGAGAATTATACTTATACTTCGTAGAAGATCCTTATTGAAAGAAAGTTAGTTTAGTCTCTTTCTTTAAATCGTTCCTTATTTTTTTTTTTAATAAAAAATCCTTAGGAACATATTTCTCACCGAGTTGCTAGGGTAGTTAATGCTGCATGAGCTACGTATTTAGTAATCCTGGTAAACCAGGATATTGGTTTCTTTCAACTTTTCTCCTAGCTTAGGTTTTTTGCCAAGGTTTAGTGACGATGAGACTAATATTTTAGATATCTATCCATAGATTTTTCTTTTTTTTGGGAGAGTGCTAAATAAACCCAAGTATATATATACTTAGTTATATAATTCTGCTTCGTTCCTTTTACTCTCTATCTATGTATAAGTAACGAGAAAATTTGGATTTTACTCTAACACCAAAAATTAGTAGAGAAATACATGTTTACTTTTGTAAAAATAAGGTTTTTTTTAGTCAATTTAGTTGATATTCATTTGGTTTGGAAGACCCCTCAACTATTCAAATTACTATATAAATAACGAATCACACTTTTACCACTAAACTATACCCGCTAGAATACAAACGTATTCTGTTATTATTATATGAGACAGACAAAGTCTCCGTACACTATTTGTTGAAATGGATCCAAAATTATTGAAAATTTATTTATTTAGGAGGAGATTCCCCTCCCCCTTTTTATTTGTAAAAAGAAAATCTGTTACTGTGTATTATATCATTGTCAAACCAGTTTATAGATTACCCCTTCGGGCAGCTAGTAAACCAATTACGAGCGGTCCTGCAGCAACTACCAGCGCTAGAACAGCAAGTTGTAGAATAATTTCTAGATTCATAACCTCTCCTTTTATTTTACTCGTTTAGGATTTTATTCTATCTCAGGGTTCAAAAAAGAATTCTATGTTAATAAAAAGTTTTATATCGGTTAATATTACTTACTAATTAATTCAGTTTGATTTGGAGGAGGAAGTGACCGGTTCAATTCTGATCTGGATGGGTATAACGTAAACTTTTGGTATTGGTACGCGAAACATAAATTGCTTTTTTTTTTTATTCAAGAGTAAGTAAATTTTACTTAATTTTATTTCTATTTCTTTTAGAAATAAGTATATGAAAGAACAAACCTAATCAAAGAAAAAAAAAATATGATTCAGAAGAAAGCATTTAGAAATTTTTTTTTGCTGTAAATTTCTAAAAAAAAAGTAATCTTGATATAGAATCAAGTTTGTTGCTTCTGACTCAGACTTTGTTACAATTAAGAAAATCCCATAGACTCGTACTTTCATTCTGTAGTAAAATCAAATAACACAACAAAAAAGATATTTCAAGTTTATTGGAGAGATGGCCGAGAGGATTAAAGCGTCGGATTGCTAATCCGTTGTACAATTTTTTATGTACCGAGGGTTCGAATCCCTCTCTCTCCTTTATTGTTCAATTTATTACAGTTACCTATTATTCAAATTTTTTACTTACTACTAACTAAATAGACTAATTCTTTCTGATTCAATCTCTGCGGCCCGGATTTCGTCCAGGATCATTTGATAAGAATCCAAAAACAAACAACGAAACAAAAAAAATAACTACCGTGTAGACAATTAGTTTTAGGGTAAGCATAACGTACTCCATATCTATAACTAAAAGTAAAAATGAGGCAAATGAAAAGTTTTAAATACTAAATTTTTTTTTTCTAAGTACTTTTATCTGCTTAAAAACCTCTATGTATATATAGTATACATGCGGAGAGGTTTTTACTTCTTATTGATTAGAATAAAGAATAAGAATTTAATGAAAAATAATAAATTATGTCATTTCCAAATCTATATATTTGGAAATGACTAGCACGCATATTCTCTTTGCTCTTGAAAAGGATGAAAATGATTTTGTTTTATTTTTGAGTCAGTCATTTTTTCATTCCCATCCGCAAACTCTGAAAAAGTTTCGGTAATAATAAAATATCCTTTGATATGTCATTCTATTAATCAGGATTCAACTTTTTGTTACCTATGTTGGTCGCAAATACAAAAGGAAAATTCAAAGATGAATTATTCATTTTGTATTTCATTGTAAAAAGAACTTTTTTCTTCTCTTCTTTTGTTACAAATGTTATCTTACGTAGAACAACTTTTGTCTAAAAATGAAAGATGAAAGCAATTTGAATTCAATTATTATACCAAAAAATGTTATCGAAAGCTGACTGCAGCTTGCCAAACAAAAGCCAAAAGAAGAAATAATACTGGTATTATTGGCATTACGTCTACTATTGGATCAAAAATAGCATAAGCTTCGGGTAACTTAGCAAAGTAGACATCATTGAAATGAAGAGTATTTTCTGGATAGATGTTATACAAAACTATCATGTTTATGCTCCAGTATAATATAACTAGAATAGTGATTTATTCTGACGTGATTATTAGTCAACAACTTGTTTGTTGGGTATCTATATATTAGATCTGTATGTATATATACATATATATATATATATATATATATATAGAATTACGTTTTTTTTCATTATATAATCATGCATTCAGATAACTAAAAATCTTCTTTTTTTTTGTGTCTACCCACGGTCCAGTCTGCATGTTCTAGGTTCTTTATTTATGAAAAAAACCAGTCATTTTCATTTTATTTCAACTTATCAATTTTGTATTATTGAGTTAAATTAATAGTTAAAAAAAAAACAGTTGACATAGAATGAAAAGTATGGCATGATCATTTATGCCAATCATTTGTGGGGCGTGGCCAAGCGGTAAGGCAGCGGGTTTTGGTCCCGTCATTCGGAGGTTCGAATCCTTCCGTCCCAGATTAAAATAAAAAAAAAGGGAGGGGAAGGTAAATTTGAACTTCCAAAAAATTAGTTATCGTGATGATTTATCTTCCAGTTTATATTATGACGATCAGCTTTATATAGCAATAGATCTCTTTAGGATGCAAAACAATAAAATGAAGAATTCAACTATGAAATTAGCTTATTGGATGTACGCCGGACCCGCTCACATTGGTACCCTAAGGATAGCCAGTTCCTTTCGAAACGTACATGCTATAATGCATGCCCCTTTGGGAGATGATCACTTCAATGTAATGCGCTCTATGCTGGAAAGAGAAAGAGATTTTACCCCTGTAACTACTAGTGTAGTGGATCCGCACGTGTTGGCACGTGGATCTCGAGAAAAGGTTGTAAATAATATAAGCCAAAAAGGTGAGGAATAACGCCCCGATTTAATTGTTTTAACACCTACGTGTACTTCTAGTATATTACAAGAGGATCTGCAAAATTTTGTAGATCGAGCGTCTTCATATTCCGAATCTGATGTAATTCTTGCAGATGTTAATCACTATCGAATCAATGAACTTCAAGCGGCAGATAAAACCTTGGAACAAATCGTTCGATATTATTTAGATAAAGCTCGCAGGGAAGGTTTTTTGAACCGGTCCTTAACTGATGATCCTTCAGCAAATATCATAGGAATTTCTACCCCAGGGTTTCACAACCAACATGACTGTCGTGAGTTGAAACGTTTACTGAGCGAACCCAGAATTTCAATTAATCAAATAATACCGGAGGGAGAGTTCTTAAAAAATTTAAAAGATTTACCGCGAGCTTGGTTTAATATAGTCCCTTATAGGGAAATGGGCTTGATGGCAGCAAATTTTTTGGAAAAGGAATATGGAATGCCTCATATATTGACAACTCCAATCGGCATTTTAAATACAGCAGATTTTATTGCGCAGATCAGTAAAATTGTCAATTTGTGGTCTTTTTCATTAATAGAAAAAAAAGTTAATTATGACTTGTATGTTGAAAATCAAACCAAATTTGTTTCTCAAGCAACTTGGTTTTCAAAATCTATTGATTGTCAAAATTTGGCTGGAAAAGAAGCAGCGGTTTCCGGAGATGCAACCCATGCGGCCGCAATTACTAAAATACTTGTTAGAGAAATGGGAATTCGTGTGAGTTGTTCAGGCACGTATTGCAAACATGATGCAGATTGGTTTAACGAACAGGTCCAAGGCCTGTGTGATGAAACTATAATTACGGAAGATCATATTGAAATTGGCGATACTATAGCCCGAATTGAGCCCTCTGCAATATTTGGTACTCAGATGGAGCGTCATATCGGCAAACGTCTTGATATTCCATGTGGAGTTATTTCTTCACCAGTTCATATTCAAAATTTTCCCCTTGGATATCGACCTTTTCTGGGTTACGAGGGAACAAACCAAATATCGGATCTGATTTACAATTCATTTAATCTCGGTATGGAAGATCATTTGTTAGATGTTTTTGGAGGACATGACACAAAAGAAGTAAACATTAAATCTCTATCAACAGAGAAAAACAATATTCACTGGTCTTATGACGCGGAGTCAGAACTGAAAAAGATCCCTGGTTTTTGTAAGGGGAAAAATTAAGAATAAATACCAAAGTCTTTGCTAAACAAAATAATATTTCAACAATTACAGTTGATGTGATGTATGCGGCTAAAGAAAAATTAAGCTCTTAATTTGGTTTGCTAAATTAGTTTATTAATTGCTTGAAATAGAATTTATATTATTGAAACTATTTTTTTTTTGCAACTAACTAGCCGCTTTATTGAAAAATTGTCAGCAAATTTTTCCGATCCTTTCAATAAACTGGTTTAATAATAAGAATTTTTTGCTTTGTGATTTGGATATTATGATAAAATTACGTCTGAAACAACACGGTAAGAAGCAACGGGTGGCTCGTGAACTGAGATCAATTAATTATGCGGAAATTATTATCCGGCCGTTTGTTCCTTTTTCAAATGAAATAACAAAGGTGCAACGTTTTTACTTCAACATTTAATAAACCCTTTATTCACTGAAACTTGAACAATACAAGTGTATTTAACAATTATACATTTGAAAAAAAGCAATATATGGTTATGAAAAAAAATAAAATGATAAAGCCTCATCAGTCTAGCGTTGTTCTGTTTGAACTGAAAAAAAAATTATTTGATAAAATTATTTTATTAAGGGTCGAGCGAAAAATAGGTTCTGTTGCGGCTGATTTTCATTTCATTCAAAAAAAAAATGCAAACCCTGTGGCTAATAATAAACCTAACGATTGTAAAAGAAAGATCTATGAACGAGAAAATTTCGAATACCTAGCCAAAAATTCTAAGAATATAAATATATAAGTGGATGGGGTGATTCGTAAAAAGATAACTCAGCAAATAAAAAGAAAGTCTTAAGGGATATAAAAACATATTTTTTCTTTTTTTTGAAAAAAAAAATATTATTTTACTAGAGTTACGTTTTAAGCCGTACGTGTTAGTATATGATCAATGTCTACCCCTCATGATTGTATGCACATTTTGTAAGGCCCCCTTTATGAGGAGAAGCCAAGCGTGCATTACCCAATTGATGGGAATCCCAACTTGAATGTTGGATGAAGGTCATATTGGACCATGTAAGATATTATAAGGAAAGGGAGTTACCAGGGTCCCCAATTGTGGGGTCCGGGGCAGCGGTGAGCAGCCCCGGCTGGGGGGTCCAAGGGGGCTAGTGGGCCCCCTGGCTGGGGGGTCCCAGGGGGCCAGCGGGCCCCCTGGTGGGGGTCCGGGGGCAGCGCCCCCGGCATGACGGTAAAGGGAATATTCCATGGAATATTCCCTGTCGGAGTCAGAAATCATTTATATTTGTTAGGTCGGTTCAACCAGTCTAAGCCGTGTATGGCAATTACGTGGGCGGTGGCCGCCCACGCTCTACCGCCCATGTATAGCCGTCCATGGCAGGCCACCCATGATCCTATATATACATGACTTCTGCACTTCCTAAGATACCGAGTTGAGCCAGCATACCTCTACCTTGTATCTCCCTATCTAGAGTTGTCTAGATCACCATTTAAGCTCTACCTTGAGAGCGCACGGGTGGACAACGCCATCATCTTTGTACTTGCTGCTAGTAGAAAATTGTTGAGATTCTCCTATATCTGTTATCTTCTCTGCTATTGCTCCTGTGTTATATTGCGTAACTATTGTCTTTCATGGTATCAGAGCTGTAAGGTTCGAATAGCTTGAGAAGTATCATTATTTTAGCCTACTAGCAGACTAGAATATCAGTAGATTATTCGAGTGATTACATGATGGCTTCATCGTCGAATAGTAGTCTTGGTGCTTCAGCTAATGTTAATGCTGCACCTATTCGAATTCGTCCACCTGCATTCACTGAAGGGAAGCTGGATGGAACCAATTATACACTCTGGAAGTTCAAAATTTCTGCAATTTTGGACTCCTATGAATTACTTGACACTGTCATGGGACCGATGGGATTGGATCCAGAGCCTATACCAGTTGAAGATCCAGCAAATTCAAGATTGATGATTCAGCCAGATCCAGATCTTCTACGAGCTTGGAAGAGGCGGAATGCTGATGCATTATGTGCGATTGTCACTAGTGTAAGTGATTCTGTGCTTACTTTAGTTCAACATACTACTAAAGCACATGAGGCTTGGGGCATATTGGCTCGACAATATGAGACCAAGAACCACACTAGGATACAGAATTTAGAAAATCAGTTGGCAAATGAAAAGCATTCTGATTCTGAAAAGGCTGAAGATTTTATCAAACGGATAAAGCATCTTCAAGATCAATTGGCTGCAGTTGGTGTTGTTATAACACCAGAAGAGCTGGCTCGAAGATCTGTACGTGTTCTTCCAGCAAAGTATGATGGATTAGTAACAGCCCTTAACACTCAGGTAAGGCCAACTCCTCTTACATTTGAAGAGTTTTGTGCCATGCTTTTAGAAGAAGAGATGCGGTTGAAGAATCGGCAAAGTACAACTGATGCTGCATTCTCAGCAAATGCAAAAGGTAAAGGCTCTTCAGAGGGATCAAAGAAGAAGCCAAAGAAGAAAAAGTTCACAGGAAGTTGCTTCTATTGTGAAAAGAAAGGCCATGCCATCAAGGATTGCAGAAAGAAGCAAGCTGATGAACGGAATGGGACTGTAAAATCATCATGGAAGAACAAAGAGTCTGCAAACAACACAGAGCTGGAACTTTGGGTAGCTATTGAAGAGGTATGTTCATCTGCTCAAGCTCGTGTTGATGAGCCATGGATTTTAGATAGTGGAGCTTCTCGCCATATGACTAGTAAAAAGGATTGGTATAGTTCCCTAGTGCCTCTGCGGGAATCCATCAATGTAGTGGTGGGAAATGACTCCAAGTGTCCAGCTGAAGGAACTGGAACCATCTCTTTTATCACTTCTCCAGGTGTTGAGAAAAAGTTATCCGATGTTCTCTATGTACCTACACTCAAAAGAAATTTGTTGTCAGTTTCTGCAATAACAAATCGTGGACTCGAAGTTCACTTCAATAAGAGTGGTGCGGAAATCATGGATTCATCAGGTAATGTTGTAGGTAAAGGCATACGACGGGATAACTTGTATGAGTTAAGTGCTTTAACTGCTACAGATGATAAAGATGTAAGCAGGTTATGGCACCGACAATTTGGGCATCTCGGATTTGCAGTTTTGAAGGAGATGCAACGAACAGGGATGGTTGCTCATATGCCTGCATTTTCAGAGTTGCAGGAACCTTGTGAAGCTTGTATGATGGGCAAGCAACAACGAAAGGCATTTCCAAGAGAGACCAGCAATCGATCTCAAGCTCCTCTGGAGTTGGTACATGCTGATCTCTGCGGTAAAATGTCTACACCTGCTTTAGGAGGATCTTTCTACTTCTTGCTGTTAGTCGACGATTATAGTAGAAAGATGTGGGTTTATTTCATTCGAGAGAAGGCTGATGCTTTTGAAAAATTTAAAACGTGGCATAAGTATGTAGAAAATGAATCAGGAAGGAAACTGAAGAAATTTAGAACAGATAGAGGAGGTGAATTCTTGTCAACAGAATTCAACAATTACTGTAAGGAGCATGGTGTGAAAAGGCAACTTACCACAGCTCATACACCCCAACAAAATGGCGTTGTTGAGCGCAGGAACAGGACAGTAGTTGAAATGGCTCGTTGTATGTTGAAGGCTCAAGACATGCCTGATTCATTCTGGGCAGAAGCAGTCAATACAGCAGTCTACATCCTCAATCGAAGCTACACAAAAGCTTTAAAGGGGATGACTCCTCAAGAAGCATATTCTGGTAAAAAGCCTTCAGTTTTGCATTTCAGAATTTTTGGTTGTTTCTGTTATGCACATATTCCTGATTCAACAAGATCAAAGTTGGATTCAAAAAGCAAAAAGTGTGTCTTCCTAGGATATAGTGAAGAGTCTAAAGCATACAGGTTATGGGATCCTGAGGCAAGGAAGATTTTTGTCAGCCGAGATGTGGTGTTTGATGAACGACCACACTTAGTAGAAGATAAAGGTAAATCTACTATCTCATCAAGCGGAGAAATATCTCACCTTGTGCCTATCAAAAGACAGGTTAAAGTTGAGGAGGAGGAAACATCTAATGGAGAAATTTCCTCAATAAAAAGCCAACCAGTTGTAGCTGCACAGCGTAAGCCACTACCGAAGTGGGCACAACAGCTCTTTGATGATCACAATCCACATGTAGATGTACCAGAATCATCATCGGATGGATTACGAAGATCAAAGAGAATAGAGGAGCAAAGGAGAGCCTCAGAACACATTGTTAACATGGCTCTAATGGCAGATATCATGGGTTCGATAAAGGAACCTACCACCATTGAAGAAGCCCTTGATGATCCAGATTGGAGAGCGGCAATGCAGTCTGAGTATGATAGTATACTCAAAAATGATACATGGGATCTAGTCGACTTGCCGCCAAAGAAGAAGGTAATAGGTACTAAATGGATTTGGAAAGCTAAGTATAAAGCTGATGGAACATTAGAAAAGTATAAGGCACGATTAGTTGCACAGGGTTTTTCACAGATTGAAGGATTTGATGTTCAAGAAACTTTTGCACCAACAGCACGCATGACAACTATTCGGACGGTACTTGCAGTAGCTGCACAAAAGTCTTGGCCTATTTTCCAGATGGATGTCAAATCTGCATTTTTGAATGGTCACCTCAAGGAGGAGGTATATGTATCTCAACCACCAGGTTTTGAGGTGCCCAATTCAGAAAATAAAGTTTGCAGGTTGAAGAAAGCTTTGTATGGACTTAAGCAAGCTCCACGGGCTTGGTACCAACGAATAGATCATTTTTTCAAAAATATGGGTTTTGAAAGAAGTACTTCTGATGCTAACCTGTATGTAACGAAAAGGGATAGCAAGCTAGTTGTTGTCATTGTATATGTAGATGATTTGATCATTACAGGAGATCATCAGGAACTCATCAATCAAACTCGGATCAGCTTGGGAACTGAGTTTGAAATGACAGACTTAGGTCTACTCCATTTTTGTCTGGGAATTGAAGTATGGCAAAGGAAGGATGGCATTTTCATCTCACAACAAAAATATTCCAAAGAAATTCTCAAGGCATTTGGAATGATGGACTGCAAACCAACTAGCACACCTATGGAGGTAAATCATAAGCTATCTATGGATGATAACATGCCTGATGTAGATGCTAAGAAGTATAGGAAGCTCGTTGGAAGTCTTATTTTTCTGTGCAACACTAGACCAGACATTTGCTATGCTGTTGGAGTGTTAAGCAGGTTTTCCAACAAACCTAAGGAGAGTCACTGGAATGCTGGAATGCGAATTCTAAGGTACATTGCAGGAACCTTGGATTTTGGTATTTTGTATACCATAGGTGATACACTCCAAGGATATTGTGATTCAGATTGGGCTGGAGATTGTGATTCTAGAAAATCAGTTTCTGGATATTGTTTCTCACTTGGTTCAGGAATATTTTCTTGGGTAAGTAGGAAGCAACCAACTCTCGCACTCTCCTCCACTGAAGCAGAGTACAAAGCAGCTTGTTTTGCTTCTTGTGAGGCAGTCTGGTTAAGGAGAATTCTTGCAGATATAGGCTTTCCATCAAATATGCCAATTGTACTCAAGTGTGATAATCAAAGTTGTATGGCTATTGCAAAGAACCCAGTATTTCATGCTCGCACCAAGCACATAGAAGTACAGTACCATTACATTCGTGAGCTAATTGAAGATGAAATTGTGGAGCTAGAATATTGCCCAACAGAGGCAAATTGTGCTGACATATTCACTAAAGCACTTGGAAGAGAGCAGCTCAACAAGCATCTTCAACAGATGGGCATAGGACCGAGACCTACTTGATTTATCATCGGTAAACATTGAGGGGGGGTGTTAGTATATGATCAATGTCTACCCCTCATGATTGTATGCACATTTTGTAAGGCCCCCTTTATGAGGAGAAGCCAAGCGTGCATTACCCAATTGATGGGAATCCCAACTTGAATGTTGGATGAAGGTCATATTGGACCATGTAAGATATTATAAGGAAAGGGAGTTACCAAGGTCCCCAATTGTGGGGTCCGGGGCAGCGGTGAGCAGCCCCGGCTGGGGGGTCCAAGGGGGCCAGTGGGCCCCCTGGCTGGGGGGTCCCAGGGGGCCAGCGGGCCCCCTGGTGGGGGTCCGGGGGCAGCGCCCCCGGCGCGACGGTAAAGGGAATATTCCATGGAATATTCCCTGTCGGAGTCAGAAATCATTTATATTTGTTAGGTCGGTTCAACCAGTCTAAGCCGTGTATGGCAATTACGTGGGCGGTGGCCGCCCACGCTCTACCGCCCATGTATAGCCGTCCATGGCAGGCCACCCATGATCCTATATATACATGACTTCTGCACTTCCTAAGATACCGAGTTGAGCCAGCATACCTCTACCTTGTATCTCCCTATCTAGAGTTGTCTAGATCACCATTTAAGCTCTACCTTGAGAGCGCACGGGTGGACAACGCCATCATCTTTGTACTTGCTGCTAGTAGAAAATTGTTGAGATTCTCCTATATCTGTTATCTTCTCTGCTATTGCTCCTGTGTTATATTGCGTAACTATTGTCTTTCAGTACGAACTGAAATTTTCATGTGTGGTTTTTCGGGGGGGGGGGGGAGTGGATTCATTTTGGCACGTCCCTATCTCGATAAAGGGTCTATCGAATAGTCGCAATTGATGTTCAATCTCGACGAGAAGGTAAGGTCATTAAAGAAGTTGGGTTTTACAACCCTTGGAATGATAAAACCCAGTTAGATGTTTCGGCTATTATGGCTCTGTGTGAAAGTGGGGCTCAACTCACAGAAACTGTTCGCAA
Organism: Ceratopteris richardii; assembly: GCA_020310875.1. Lineage (NCBI taxonomy): Eukaryota > Viridiplantae > Streptophyta > Polypodiopsida > Polypodiales > Pteridaceae > Ceratopteris > Ceratopteris richardii. The sequence goes on from CM035434.1 coordinate 7,497,646, forward strand.
TATTTTGAGACGGGCAAAATCATTTGAATAAATTAGAACTAAAATCTAAAAAGAAAACTTGGAAATAAAAAGAGTTTATTTAAACATTTAGGAGAAATTTACGGATTTAATTTACAACAGATATTTGCAGATGCTTTTTTACTACCCATCTCTTTTCTTCGTATTATATTTCTATATAATAATTGTTATTCCATTTAGAAACATCTTGTTTAGAAAAGAATACTGGTTCTATATTAAATCCTACCTGGAACAAAGCAATATTGAAAAAACTTTTAGAAATATACTTAAAAAGTGGAATAGATAAGGAAGAGGAGGAAACATAAGATAATTGTTTTTATCAATTAGGGAAAGAAAAGAATTTTTGAATTGAAGTGAAATTTTGTTTATTTATAGGTTTGAATATTCGTCAACAAACTACATTATTTTATACGATTCTTTCTTGGAAACAATTTGAAATTGATTGAAGAAACTCTTGTTTTAAAAAGCTTCAATAAGACAAAGAAAAGATAGTAAGTATATCTCAATGCGATGAATCAGATAGTTACTAATGCAAATTTTATTACAGATTAGTAATTGGAAGAATGCCACTTTCATCAATATACTTTATTTAATAAAGTAAAAACTAACAAATTTTTTACCACTTCTATGGAAACAAAATTCTGACATGTTTCATTTTTCTATATATATAGAAAAAATTCTTTTTGAAAAATTAATTTTTTTTTTAATTTTTCAAAAAGAATTTTCAAAATTGTGTATTGCATATATTATACCAAAGCTTGGGAGTTTATTTTGATGAAAGTTACTTATGGATCTTATTCTACTCTTTTTGATACATTACAAAAATATAAAAAGTTCAGTACCAGCAAAGACTGCTTTTCTTATTTATCTCTTCTTCTTTTTGAAGAAAATTTTTATTTAATAAACATTAAACCTCGATCCAATGAATCAGATATCAAGTTGAATTTTGGAACACGGAGTACGGTGGCAGTCAAACGTTTAATTATTAGTGTCCGTAAACAGAATTATTCAAATATTATTAATTCAAAAAAATTTGTTCGAAAATCAATTGATAGATTAAACACAGATTTGTATTTTTTTCCTATTTTCAAATTAATATGTTTAATGCTAGGTTTTTCGCTTTTTCATCGAGCAGAAACTAACATCATAAAAAGTAATTTTGAAATGTCTCAGTCCATTCATTCGATATTTTTATTTCTAGAAGATAGGTTTCCAAAATCTCAGCATATTTTAAATATGGACTTACCACAAAATCTCCATTTGGAAATACCAATTCGATTGTTTCGACAACAAATTAAAGATGTTTCATTTCCACATCTGTTGAGGATCTTTTTTTGCAAAAGTAGTTTTAGAAATGATAAAAATTATTTTTCTCCAGGGAAAGTAAAAAAAACGACTGTTAACCCTCTGCTTCAAAATTTTCATCTTTATGGGATTGATTTCCTTCTCAACATTGCGTGGACAAAAATTTTAAAGTTAAGAATCAATTCTGTTTTCTCAATTGATCGTCATAATGTTATGACGAAAGAAAAAAATGTTTCTCTATATCTATTAAATGAATTTGAGTCAGAGTGGAAAATTATTAACTCATTTTTGACGCGAAATTTGTGCATTCACTATGCAAGATATAAAAACAGAGTCTTTATAGCTGTTGAAGGCACTCGCTATTTTGCAAAAAAATGGTCATATTATTTTTTGGTCCTTCTCAACTCTTATTTTCATTATCAAACCAGAATGAACCAATTACATTTAAAACTATTATATACTAACTATGTCTCATTATTGGGTTATACCTCAATTAGACAATTGTTTACAAAAGCTGTCTGTATTGAAACTACAAAAGATTTGTACATTAGTATATCGAATGAAGAAAAACTTTATCCCAAAATTCTCATTTTAAACGTAATTAATATCTTGTCAAAACATAAATTTTGTGATCATCTTGGACGCCCAATCGGTCAAATATCCTGGGCTATTTTAACAGACGATCAAATTTTGAATAGATATGTAAAACTTTGGCAAGTCTTTTCTTTATATTATGATGCTTCGACTAATCATGATAAACTAGGTAGGTTGAAATATATATTACAGATTTCATGTAATAGTACGTTAGCTTGCAAACACAAAAGTACCATACGTCTTCTTCAACGTAAATTTAACCTGGAAAAAGTAAGTCAATTTAATTTATTTAAAAGTTCGGGACATTCAAGAAATAAGAGAGTTTGGCATTTAACTCTAATTCCATCTGTTCTTTCAGAAGTTATGATGATACTATTAAAAAAAATAGTATTGAAGTTAAAAAAGGTTTTTGAACAATTTTAGTTTTTTGTGTGGTTACTAATTGAAGTTAGTAGCTATGTATTTTTTGTACTTTACTTTTGTTGTTCGGGCAGTTTTTTCTTCCATAAAATAGATATGAAAGCATTTAACTATTTAATTTATTCTCAGAGACTTTAGATAAAATAATTCAATCTCAAACATTACTCTGATTTTCATCATGAATGATATCAATTCTTTTCTATCAAGATTAAATTCTACTATTAATTTTTCAACAATTTTACCCGAAATTATTCTAATTGTAGGTTTAATTACAATCGTTATAACTGATTTGGTAAATAAAGGAAAAAATGCAATTTTTCTTTACAAAATTTTTCTAATATCTACCTTAGTCAGCATGGGCATTTTGTTTTATCAATTGATATCTGTTATTGCTTTTGAAGATTTATATACCAACAACATTTTTAACAATCTATTCAGATTTTTTATACTGATTTGTTCGTTTATTTCCGTTCTTTTATCGGTTGATTATGTACTTTGTTCAAAAATATCTTTGGCAGAATTTCCGTTGTTCAAAATAAGTGCAGGTTTAGGGGGAATGATTCTTAGTTGTGCAACTGATTTGATTACTATTTATGTCTCCCTTGAATTTCTAGCTTTATCTTCCTGTTTCTTATCCGGCTATACTAAACGGGACATCAGGTCAAACGAGGCAAGTATGAAATTTTTATTGATGAGCGGGGCCAGTTCATCTTCTTTACTATACGGTTTTTCTTTGTTATATGGTTTTTCTGATGGACAAGTTCAACTTGATAATATAATTGATAAAATTTCGTTTAGTCAATATCTCCCTATAATTTGTATCTCTGCTGCGTTTATTTTAGCCGGAACAGCTTTCAAATTATCCCTTTTTCCCTTTCATCAATGGACTCCTGATGTATATGAAGGAGTGTGATTCGTTCAAATTCAGTAACAAAATGTATTTGTTGGAAGTTTTTTAACAATTGAATAATCTTTTTTGTGTTTTTATTCCTTGGGACGCGTGAAAACAAATCTACATTTCTTCGAATTTCTTTAGTATTAATAATTGTCTCTTGCCATATTCAAAAAAAATCTAATGTAATGATTTTTTGGGATTAATTTCATATGGACAAAGCAGAGCAAAGTCACATTACTAGCTTTCAATTAAAAAAATAAATAAATAATTCTACATTTTCATATTTTTTTCTGTTTGTTTTTTTATAAAGCTTTTTCTTTTTAGTAGGTAGGGGTAGATAAATTTGAAAGATACGTTAATTTGGAAATTGATGAACTTTCTATCTATATTTCTAAATAAAATGATTGTATATTTTATATTATGGAAAAATTATGAGTTTAATTCTTCGTAAACTCTTTTTTTTTTTTATTCAATCCAAATATAAATAAAGCACCCTAAAACAAAATTTTCTGCGCCTATTGGGAACGAATAAAACACACTTTGTTTCTTTTTCGCCTAACATTAATGTCTATTTTATTATATAGACATCAAGAATTATTATTACTCGTTGAAAGAATTATTTTTAAACAAATGAGCAATAATTATTTGAAAACAAAACTATAGGCCGGAATGAAAAACAAACAAATGATGAGGGATTCCTCGAGAAGTTAAACTTAATTATTTTTTTGTTGATTACAAACAAATATAAAGAAAAAAAAATTAATTTGAAACAGACACGAGGAAGGTTCTGAAAGCAATGTTAATCAAATATTATTATTTTCCGAACCAGGAGCCGTGTGAGATTAGAATTTCATGCACGGTTCTGAATGAGCGAAAAGATTGAATATACTCTTTTCGACTCTAACTCTCCTACACCAGTCGTTGCTTTTTTCTCTGTTACCTCTAAAGTAGCAGCTCTATCTCTATTTACACGTCTCTTTCGTCTAATTTTTCCATATTTATCAAATGAGTGGCACATTGTAGTTGAATTATTAGCCATCTCAAGCATGATATTAGGAAATTTAATTGCCGTTACTCAGAGAAGTTTCAAACGTATGCTAGCTTACTCTTCTATAAGTCAAATTGGATATGTCATGATTGGAATACTCGCTGCAGATTTGGAAAATGGTTATGCAAGTATGCTAACTTATACATTTATTTATATCTTTATGAATTTAGGAACATTTGCTCGTATCACTCCGTTTAGCTTACGAACTGGAACTGATAATATCAGGGATTATGCGGGATTATATATGAAGGATCCTGTTCTAACATTTTCTCTAGTATTATGTTTATTATCCCTAGGAGGTATTCCTCCACTCTCCGGCTTTTTTGGTAAACTTTATCTCTTTTGGCATGGATGGAAAGCAGGTTTGTATATATCAGTTACAGTAGCACTTGTCACAAGTGTTATTTCT
>CM035434.1:7517334-7547334 GCA_020310875.1 Ceratopteris richardii
TTAATATTGGAGCATACACTTCATTGTTTAATCTTTTGAAGCCGGCACCACAAAACAAAGGTATGTTGCAAAGTACTCCATGTCCCTACGGGGTATATCAAACAAAGAAGATGACCAATGAGGATGTAGCTAATACTCTTGGGCATTACTTGCATATAGAAGATGTTATGCTTGCATTCATTTATCATTCTGCTGCATCAAAGAAAGAATTGAAAAGTTCATCTAGAAAAAAGGATTCATCTACATAAAGTACAACAATATAGTTGTCAATTTGGAGAGACTTCAAAGGGAAATGGTTCAATTTTACAAATTTAGAATTCAAGGTATATCTATTGTTGTGATCATGACACTCATGGTATTTTTATTAATGTAATGTTTGATATTTGATGTAGATTTGGTTCCAAACTCAAGTGTCTATTGAAGTTACACAAATGTCAAGTAATAAATGTACAACCTCTGGAAGAGTTCGTGTGACTCTCATCAATGAAGTTATGGCCCATGCCATTATTTATGAAAGGGAAAAATCTAACCATCACTTTACATATAGTGTTCAATCTAAGAAAGATATATGGTGGTTAATTGCCATTGAAATGCCTAAATAATCCAATGATGAAGTGTTTCATTCAATCTTGGGGAGAGAACAATATAACACACTCCATTGTAATTCTAATAGATCTTTGAATTTGTCCTTTGCACTTACCTTTTTCCAAGGTATTTAACATTTTTAACATATTTTATTTGTACATAGAGCATTTTTCATGCATGGATATAGGTCATTCCTGATTTTTAGTTCCCAACGAATGAAGAAGTCACACTACAGAGCTAGAGGTGTGTACTTTAAAAACATGTGACATGGTAATGGTCCAATGAAATCAAGCTATATGGAAGAGATGCTTAATTGGATTTACTCTTGGGAGTCACATTTGGAAAGATTTGCAAAAATGATACAAGACAACATTGCTAGTTAGAAATGGAACTCATCATTAGGACCTCTACATCATGCAGCTCACTAGCATGCTAAAAGAATAAGAAAAGGTTCAACATGGAAGTAAGGTGAATTCGTTATACTTCATTATGTGGTAAACCATAGGGTTAATATAGTATTGATTTCAATATTTTCTTCTTTGTAGTATTATATTCATTATATTTTTAAATTGGTTTTGTCCATTCTAGTTGAACGTACAATTTTAAAACAAAATTTATAAATAGAGAGGACTCACTTCATTTCAAACTTTAAAAGTTGAGAGAATGCAATGCGCCAAGCACATTGCAAGGAAAGAGTGCATGGTATATGCTAGCCATGTTAAGGGAAGTCAACACCCACAATACGTCTTTGCAAAGTATTCATAAATAACACTCTTGTTATCATATAAAAAACTTTCGTTGAACCTTCTGGAAGAACATATGTACTAGACTCTATTCCTTAGTCGCGAATGATAGTACTTCACTTGTAAGAGCTACAATTATTTGTAACCGATCATGTTTCTAAGCGACTTTATGGTTATTGAAAAACAAAATCTACGCTACTTCAATAATATTTTAATTAATAATTTATTCGAGCATTTCTTATAAATTATGATAATTTTAACTTATGGTAGTGGTTATACATTCTGATTGTCATTATAATATACCGCGTCCATCTCAAGAAAGCTTGCTTTCATGTGCAGAAACCATGGACTGAATTGGGTACGTGCTGGTTTGTAATATTAGTTTTATATTCATACGTCTTTGCAAAGTATTCATAAATAACACTCTTGTTATCATACAAAAAACTTTCGTTGAACCTTTTGGAAGAACATATGTACTAGACTCTATTCTTTAGTCGTGCTCTTTGTCCTTCTTTATGTTAGTTTCAATGTCCTCATCTGCTTGTTTCAGAAGGTGTGTGCATATAAATAAAAGTCTGAATAAATAAAAGCGGTGTGTGTGTGTGTTAGTCGTTAACCTCGTTCTCCAGATATCAACCTATGTGGGGACACTTCAAGGATGCATTTTTGCCTTCAAAAAATGTTCCACTATAAGAATGTTCATTTAACCATGGTTCCTGTATTAAGAATAGAATGACCTTGATTTCTATGTGTCGAACATAGCTTCTTTTCCAGCAATTTGTTTTATGTCCAGATGATTGTTAAGTTGAAATATTTGCACCCATCATCAACGAAAAAATAGCACACATCATCAGTTAAATAGAATAATTTCAATGAGTCCTTACCTGTTTTTAAAATAAAGAAATCGAAGCTCAAGGACAATTGGCGACAACTTTGCATGAGATCCATTCAACTTTGTTTCGAACACATGGCTGAAAATATAAGCAGACTAAAAGTCATATACGTTGGTCAATAATTGTTTTAAGCTTTCCTAGGAGTGAAACGCGACCTGCCTACTCAATTATCGTGTGCAATCTTTTCGTTAGGAATCCACAATATATTTACTTTTTCTTTAGACTCAATAATTCACAATGTAGTATGCGTAGAGAGTACAATCTCACAAAATCATTCTTTGGAAAGCCTGAGAATAATCTGAAAATCTGTTTGTAGATCTTTTCACAAATTCTATGAGATTCCTTGCAAAACTGGGCGATTTATCTTAGGACCAATTTAATAGTATTTTAACTCCTCGAAAATTGGTACAAGTCTCTTGATCTTCTCTTGAGTCCTGCAAGAAATTCATTGTACATCTTTTGAGACCTCAGGGAAGGATTCATCAAATTCTAATTGTTCTTATCAGTGGAGCTATTAAGAGCCTTAGAATGTGCCAAAAATCAAGTAATAACGTTTTGATGATATGAAAATAATAAAAAATTCAATTGGACTACCGACATCAACGTTAGGTTTAGGGGTTTCATTCACTTGCCTCAATCAATACATAATAGAATTCGAGTAGATTATAAAATTTTCTTTTGCAAGATAAACTTTCGAGCAAACGAGTACCATTAACAATGTTACCGGTTGCCTTAACTGCTTCGTTAGTCATCAAGCCCATATCGTCAGTCAAGCTCAGATAATCATTGGAATGTTTGCTAATGTGACATGGATTCCTTCATTCATAACGATCCAGATAGTATCGCCTTGTTTTTGCAATGTCTTAATACCTTCTGTGTGGCTTTAGGATAAAAAACAAACAACTCAAACATGCCTTCACTGCTATTTTTGGACTCCGACCATAATTTACTATGGTCCATGGCTCGCTTGCTATTCCGAGTGGCCAAATATTCCTTCTCTTAGGTGTTCTGTGGGATTTAACGCATTATGGATTAGAGGTTGGATTGGGTTCTTACAAACTTTGATAGAAAGTTGATGTAGTTAAACCTGCTCGATAGTGCCAAAGGCTTAGATTTTGTTACTACGTTATGGAAAAGCTGGAAGAAGATAAAACCTCACCTGAAGATCGGTGAAGAATAGAAATGGACTTCCAGCATTGGGCACAACGATTCAGTGTGGTTCCAAGGCATCAGGGCCATTGAATTTGATAGCATCCAAAGGGCAAACAAGCTATGGAAGAAAGAATTTCATGAGTGGAAGCATCCGTTGGATCAAGATAGAAGACAATGGATCATATTCTAGGACCTTAACTCCAATTGGAGAGTGGACAACGAAGAGTAATTCTTACTAACAAATAGAATGTTTGCTTGGGATACCTTGAAGTTTTGCCTCCTCATCCCCCCCTCACCCCCATCATCGAATTCAAGGTAGGGAAAAATAGAAACAACATGGAAAAAAATCCTAGCATTAAGAAGAATTTGGACCTTAATAACTGGGCTAACAAGAAATGGTGTCTTAATTGTTCAAATATCATATGGGACTTTAAATTCAATGGAATTTAGCATCCCGTCATTTAGAATAATTTTTTTTTTCTTATGTGGAAACTTTTGCACAATTGAATTGGACAAATGTCAAATAAAGAAAACTTTATGGGGCTCCCCATTCTGCAAATGTTGTCACAATGCTAGGTAAGACATGGGACACCTATCTTTTGTGCCCTAGGAGTATTTTGCTTTGGTCTCATGTGAAGATAATTCTTTCCCTTTAGACCTAAGACCACTAGCATCGAGGGTGTAGCAAGCTCTACCATGGTCATGTCATGAGGTACCAATAGCTTGCTACATACAAACATAGAAATCAATTGAATCTAGGATCTCTCCACCAATTTTCATAGTGGTAAGTAACTCCTGATTCCCCAATAGATCACTCATACATTAGTGAGGGTGTAACTAGTGTATCAAATATGAACCCCTTGGTGTGAGGCTCTTGAAACTACTTCTAATGATATTGCCTCTCCATCAATGCTAATGTCGTCTAGCATCAAGTCATCCAATTAAAAGTTGTCTCCATTATAGAGAATGTACTTGATATGGTGGTAAAAGTTGCCCCCAAGATAAACATATGAACAAGAAATCTCCATGTGTTTGCTAGCAATGTGAATATAGAGTGCCCGCATGTGTCTCCTAATGTGCCAAAAATGAGGACCTTCATTTTCGCAAGGTTCAATGAGAGCCTTCTTTGTGAGTAGAAATCATCTAACACATGTAGTGTCTTTGCATCACATTAATTGACTTTAAAATCAAGAAAATTTTCATCAACATGAAACAAAGTCTGTATAATGTTTCCCTGAACTCCACTCATGGTCTACCAAAGTGTTGGATAAAGAATACATAATTATCAACATATCTCCTAAATAAAGTAGATGATATTGGGCATCATTGTTTTACGAATATAGTTCCAAAGAGGGGATAAAAAATATTGGAGTTTGAGGGTTGTGGAGAATGTAAACAGCACAAGGAAGAAGAAGAAGCTTGGAGCACAATACATAGTACTGAATGTATTACCAAGATTATATACAAAGAGAAGTGACATGTCAGGGTTATACACATATATACAAGGCGGGGGAAAGAAACTTCCTAAAGATGGCAAAGTGCGTGAACAGTTCTTGTATGTTCACACACATCAATTGACTTTCAAATCAAGAAAATGTCATCAACATAGAACAAATTTTGTAAAGTGATTCCCTCAACTCCACTCATGATCCGGCAGACTATTGGATTTCGACCACAATCTTATCAATATATTTCCAAAATAAAGTAGATGATAATATGTTTCATTGTTTTAGACATATATTTCCAAAGAGGGAATAACAAATGTTGGATTTTGAGGTATGCGGAAGCATGCAAACAACACAAGGAAGAAGAAAAAACTTGCAGCACAACACATAATATTGAATGTATTACCAAGAGAATATAGAAAGATAAGTGACCAATTAGGGTTATAGGGGCATATAGAAGCCATGCGAAAAAATCTCCTAAAGAGGAAAAAACCTTTCCAGATGGTCCTAGTGTGTTCACACACATTGCTACCTAAACATATAAAAAACTATTGAATTGGGAGTGATACAATCAATAAGGAGCTCCCACTCATGTATAAGGAAGTGCCATGCTATGTGGAATGAATCCACAAAAGTAAGTAAGCCCAAAGCTTTGTGGAATACTTCAAACTTCTCCCTAGATAGAGCCATTGTGAAAAGGTTTGGAATGTTTTCCTATGTGGGAACATATTCGAAATTGATCTCTTCAACAGAGAACCTCTCCCTCACATAATGATAGTGCACCTCAATGTTCTTAGTGCAAGCATGGAACACAAGGTTCCATGCAATCACCAATGTGGTCCAACTATTAATGAAGATGGTGGCGATAGAAGACTGACCAACACCCAAATCAGCTATAAGGCATTTGAGCCACACACACTTAGTAGTCAATGTGAAAGCTACAATATACTCATCTTCATAACTTTAAGTGGACATAGTAGGCTGCTTTTTGCTCAACCAAGATATGCATGAGCTACCAAGGATGAAACAAAAACGAGTGGTGGACATACGAGTGTCATAGCAACTAGACTAGTCACAATCAAGAATAGCATGTAAATCTACTAGTATGGATCCCCCCCTTGGGATAAAACAATCTAAGTAGCCGGGTAGCACACAAGTAGTGAAAGATGAACTTAACCACCTACCAATGCTTAAAACCTAGGCAATGCATAAACCTGCTCAAATGTGAGACAAGATACTAAATATCTTGTTGAGTAATGCAAAATTAAATCAAGCATCCAACAAGATACTCATGGAGAACAACATCAAATGCTTTTTTAGCATCATGAAGACTCAAGAATAAGTCTATATCCATAGGAGTGGCAAAAACATTTGCAGTCTTTAAGGTCAAAATCTTGCAATAATGTCTCAATATATATTTTCTGACATAAAGATAGTCTACCATCAACTTGCATAAACAGAATGCCCAGATAATGATACAAATTCCTTAAATCTTACATCTAAAATAAGGCATGCAAATTAGCCTTAAAATCAACAATATGTTTCTCATTAAACCAATGAGCAACATGTCATCAACATAGACAAAAATGATCAAAGGCACACCATTTGCATGCTTAACATATAAGGTGCTCTCAGTTGTATTGTTCTCAAAACCATGTGCAATCAAGTAGGTATGTATCTTTTCATTCCAAGCACATGGTGCTTGTTTCAAACCATATAATGCCTTTCTCAATGTGCACACTTTGTTTTCATGCCCTTTTTGCACAAAAACACAAGGGTGAAACACATACACTTTTTCATGCAAGTCACCATTTAGTAATGTAGTTTTAATTTCCAACTAATGTACTTTCCAACCATCATGAGCTACAAGTGCATGGATGCTAGGAATAGTAGTCATTTCTCATGTAGGTGCAAATGCCTTATCAAAATCAAAGCCTAATAGTGAGTCATAACAAACGAGAACAAAGACATGCTCTCTTTTTTATATCAGAAGAAATGCATAAAATGTTGAAAAAAGGGTCATTTTCCTATTCCATAGTGGAAAACATTATTTTGTTTTCAATTAGTACCATGAAAAACCACCATTGAAGAATCACATTCATAAAGAAGCTAAGTAAATTATTTTGAATGCCATAAAAAGTCATCTAGCACCTCTTATCAGAGTTTCCAATCTCAGAAAGTAGTGAGAATAATGCCTAAAACAAAGAAACTCAATCTCTTGATATAGTGCTTGGGACTCTTGATGAGAGATTTATATTCTCATTCTTATTAAGAGTTTGAGTTACTCGACATGGAAAAATAAGATACAATTTTCAAGGCTCAATATATATAATATCAGATCATTTGATACTAGCATAAAAATTGGAGGAGCTTCTCTACATACTTCTAATCCAGTTCATCAAGCTCTTCCAATTACCACTTTAATAATATGATCTTAATCAGCCATAAATTTAAAGAAAACCCCACACCCATCCAACACAAATACATAGAATGTGAAATGGGCAAAGAAAAAATAACAAAAACATTGATCGTTGAATTCCAATAGCCAAATCATTACAAAATTATATGTTTACAAAGTTCAAAAACCCTTTTACAATTGAAGATGAGGATATAAATGCTCGGTCTCATCCATATCAACATCTTCAAGGACTTGAGAAGGCTCGAAACACTTTTCTTGCTCTAGAACTGGCTTCTTAAGGTCAACCATGTCACCTGGCTCATCTATCAATGGTGGCACAGGCTCCCTTGATGGAGGCTGACATCTCTTTGTTTCAGCTATATGTTTCTTCCCAACCTCTTGCTTTTCGTCCAGGCATTCATTCAAGCCATGAATCCACATCCAAATGAAGCTGACTTGGGCTTCATCATTCTCTAGAACAATGCAGTGCCTGAACATTTTGAGGGCAAAGGCAAATCTCATGCCTAAAAACAAAAAATTCAATTATGGGTGATTCCAAAAGAGTGTCAATGAGTAAGAGTGCGTTAAGAAGAACTTGCACGAGAAAATAAGTCCAAGATCCAATCATCATCATTGAAGAGCAATTGTATTAACCTCATTATAAGCTTTCAGGGCTTTTGATAAGGATGAACCAATGTCTTGTGCCTATCACATGACAAAGCTTTTTTGTAACTGCATGGAATTAGCACATTGAAAATTCAGTTCTCATTACAATGTTCCATGATCCTTCTTTTACTCACTTCATCATAGTACCCAGTTGTAAGGCACTCGCTAGCACTAAGGAACCTATGTAATAGTGTGTGATTTACATTTGTCTTTACCCTGCAAATTTAAAACAATAAGAACAATGTCACATGAGATTTCAAGAAAGAGACAAAAAGTAAGGTCATACCATGTAAGAAACTTGACAACATGACACCTTGAATTTAATGTTATTGAGACACAAAAGGATTGGTCCCTCCTATGAGAAATGTTGGTGCATTTTTCCCAAGCCTACATGCTTGATATGATTTGGTTTATGCTGTTTTGTAGTTATATGTGTAGACATATGAACACCTCTTGTAAAAGAGTATATTTTATCTCTTTTAATTGCGAAAGAAAAGATGGATTAAGTCATCCATGATGTAAAAAGGAAATATGTGGCTCTAACTGCCTAAAACCATGAATCCATCAGCTCACAAAATATCTCTTAATTCTTAGCACCACTTTTAGGTTAAGATATTTGAATTCAAATTCAAAACTACCTCCAAAAGTAGCTATAAATAGAGCAAGAAGGAGGTTGCCAAGAGAGAGCTTGATTTGTGCCCACTTCATGTTCATTTGTTGAGATTGAAGAGATTACTCCAGAGATCTATCATTCTACTCCCATTGTGCAAGTATTCATTGCCAATGTGGTTAAAATTATATCTGAATCCATACATTCATCATTTACTTCTTCTCTGTTTCATTCTTTGCTATACTCACTCAGAAAAATAACTTCAGAATCCGATATCTCCGGCTATACGTAATATTTTCCCAAGTTTCAAAGTGCATTGAATGACCCTCCAAGTCTAGTTTATGCTCACAAATTTTCATGGTCATTGCATACCATTTCTGAGAATTCTGTGCTTTTCTGCTCACTAGTCAAATCCCTATAGAGCCTTGAAAATGGCACGAGTGTTCCAAATTTTGCTAAATCTTTTTCTCGGTGCTCAATTGATCAATTGGAGTGTTTGAACTTGGATTAGGAAGCTATCTATCTCTATTTGCAATGTCCAAAAGGAATGTTTCTAATTCCTACCAAGTTGAAAGGGATGTTCATTTTTGTTTCAGTAGGTGTATGTACAAAAATAACAAGTTTTGGGAGGTAGTCATTTTGCAACTATTCTATCTTGACTCAAACTTTTGAGATACTTGTTCCAAAACATTTGGGTGATTTTTTTGTGGATTTAGGAAGCTAAAAGGGTCTACTAACCAAATCTGAAGTCTCAGTTGGTTGGTGAGAAGCTCTTTGTAGTAGCACCAACTCATCTTCAGATTGCATCCACCATCTCTCTTTACAGTGGTATTAGAGCATAGTCAATCAACATGGGAGATGGATTTCCATCAACAATTGAAAAATTGGATAGAAAAAAGTACCCAAATTGGTCTCTAAGGATGGAGGCGTACCTTCAAGGGAGGAATCTATTTGGATACATATCTAGAGATGAAGCTATGCCAACCATGAGGAGCAAAGGGAAGCCATCACATGAAGAATAAGAAAGACTTTCAAATTGGTGTTCGAAGGATGCACTTGAAAGTTCCTATATTTAAACTCAATCTCTAATTTTCTTTTACCTCATGTCAAGGGATGCAGGACATCAAGAGAGACTTGGAATGCACTTGCAGCTTTCTTCTCCTCCAACGCTAGAGCAATGAAGAACCAATTGTGGATGGAGGCGTTGGAGAGGTATCATAAATGGACTCAAAGCAGATGAGAAGTGGGAGTCCTTCACATTACGTATGGATTTGCACATGGATATGCATGTACCCGACCTCAACCCACTTATGGGCCAACTCTTCACTCATGAAGCAAAATTAGCAAAGGTGGTGATTTGTCAAAAGGTAATCAAACTTTTGCCTTATATTATGATAAAGATAAGGTCAAGTATAAGTCAAAGAATAAGAATAATGAAGATGAAGGTAGCTCTTTCCAAGCAAACTTTGCAGGTAGAGAAAGAGCTAGAGGAAGAGGTAGAGGTGGAAAGCAAGGTAGGGGGAGATCCAATCATCTCAACCTTTCAATATATGTAACTTATCTAACCATACTACTAAAGAATGTTTCAGGAACCCGAGGAACTCAAGAGGAAGATGATTCAATAGATATGGCTATGGATCAAATAGAGCCAGATACAATGGAGGCTACAACAACAACTACAACATCAATTACAACAACAAAAACTATCGAAGTGGCCATAGAGGAAGAAGAGATTACAATAACTATGTAGAGGACAAAAGTCAAGAAGATGCATTATTGATTATGAGTCTATCAATGAAGAAGGGTAAGGATGATGATCACATCTTCTACATTGATTCGGGATGCTCAAATCATGTAGCAAGAAATGTGATTTTACTTTTAGATTTCGAAGATCCTCACAACAAACATGAAGTGCAAACAAGAGATGATACAAAGCACTCGGTGGAGAAGATAGGTAATGTGAAGACATCAGATGGGAATATGAACCTCTTAAGAAATGTCTTGTATGTCCATATAATTACCAAAAATTTAATAAGTGTTGGACAAATTGTTGAAAATTTAAGGATTGTAGGTTAGATTCAACTGATTTTGAGCATATGTTGAAGAGCCAAGTCAAGGCTTTAGAAGGATTGCCAAAGGAGAAAAGACAGGAAGGCGTTTCACTTTTGAAGTGGAAGATACAAAGAACATAGCTGTATTTATCTATGGATCTCAAACTCTAATAGAGTTGAAGATATGGCACAAAAGGCTTGCTCACATTGGTTAGAGGACACTCAAACAAATTTGCAAGGACGAAAGTGTACTTGCTTTGCCTAATATCACAAGGAAACACACGATTTATAAGTGTGAAGCTTGTGAATTTGAGAAGGCTCATAGAAAACCTTTCAATAGGAAGGGATATGTGTATCAAAAGCTTTTGGATCTAGTGCACACATATGTGTGGGGTCCTAGTAAGGACCCATCTATATCATGCTCAAGATATTACGTGTCTTTCATAGATGATTGTAGCAGGTGGATCATTCTGTTTTTCATGAAGCACAAGGACAAAGTTTTTAAATGCTTTAAGAATTATGTTGCTCTTGTTGAAAACCAAACAAATAGGACTTTGAAAAGACACAGATCCGATGATGGAGAATACTTCTCTTGTGAATTTGGGTGCCTACTTGCATGAAAGAGGCATTAAAAGGGAAGTCACTACAAGGTATACACCTGAACTCAATGGTGTAGCAGAGAGGAGAAACAAAGCTATTGTTGAGGCTGCAAGGTCACTAATGAAGAAATAGAAGCAAAAGAAATAAATAAGGACCGTATTGTTGACGAATCTTTAATCTCTCTATATACGATCACTGTTTATCTAAGTTTTTAGATTTGTTCTCAATTATGTCACCTCAACTTGAGAGTAGTGAGAATCTACTCCCTCCACCTCTAAAAAGAAATACCCAACCTAAGCAAACTGAACACAAAGTGGATGAAATTATCAAACATCGTATAATTGCTGAGTCATTAATCTTGCAATCATATGAATATGCTCTTTCTAGATATAGAGCTGCACAACCTTAAGGACAATAGATTCATAGGCTCATCTTAATTAGTTTATTAAACTATAGTTAATCACTCCTCACATACTAAAATTACATCATACATCCTATAGTACACCATGAAACACCTTGCATGTAGTTACATAATGAGGCTATCACAAGTGATTTCTAAATTGTGTTTGTCTCCTTTCACACCCCTCGACAATGTACACACACATACACATGCACATACATACATATACACACATACACATGCACATAGATACATATATACACATATACATGCACATACACACATATACTCATACATTTACATATATACATGCACATACATACATATACATACACATGCACATGCACATAGACATACATATGCACATACACTTACACATGCACATGCAGATACATGCATATACACATATACATATGTGCATACATACATGCACATATATATACATAGATACATATATATACATGCATATAGACACACTTACACAAATAGAGATATATAGCTAGATGTGGATATATACATTTTATACACACACAAGCACACATAAATATGAATGAATTATATAATTAAAGTAATAAAACACATCTTAAATATAAACAATAATAAAAATCATTAGAAGAAGACTTTTCAAAACTTAATACCATACACATAATTAAAAACATAACTGGAATGAACTATATATATATATATATATATATATATATATATATATATATATATATATATATATATATATATATATATATATATATATCAATGTAGATACATATCCAATGTCATAATGAAGAATCCTAATCATCATCACGATCATCATCATCATCATGATCATCCTCATCCTTATCATCATGATCATCTGCATGATATGATGTATCTGTAGTAGCATCATGGGTACCGGTGCGAGCAGTGTGTGAGGATCGAGTTCATGCCTCCTATTTTTGTCTCTCCATCTCATCTATATCTAACTCTCCATAATACTCTTATATTAAATATAACAAACATAAATAAGTAAATCATACAAAACATCCATAAAAATAAAATAATTTTATGAAATTTAATAATACTCACAAATGCATCCCGATGATCTTGCATATACTCGCTCAAAAAACGATATTCAAAATGTGTAGCATACTCGATCTCTTGTTTCGTAGGATATCGACCATAATCCTTTTGCTGCATTGAAACAAATAAAAAAGATAAGTCTCTTGCATTTTAACTAAAATAGAAAATATACTTAGAATAACATATATACTTAAAAATGTAGCTACAAGACCATGATGGCCCATTTGGCCTATCTGAGATGTGTGGCCTGACTCAATTCTCTTCTTTGCAGTAGCTTGTTTATTTAAATAAAAAAGAAATACATAAATTAAATGTAAAAATTAATAAAACATATGAGAATTATAAATATAAACTATTAATTTGTATACCCTTTGCTGAGGAAATGACTCCTCGAGATGTAGCTCTCAATGAAAGAACTACCATGTCTTAGTTGGTATGTTAGGTCTCCTCTTATTTTTTTTCCACCATACAATATGTCCTATTTCAATCTCAAAAAAAAATCAGAATACATACACATACACACATACAACATGCGCATACACATATACATACATGCATACATACTAAATACATGCACACATACACACACACACACACATATATATATATATATATATATATATATATATATATATATATATATATATATATATATATATATATATATATATATATATATATATATATATATATATATATATATTTATATTTATATATATATATATATATATATATAGCTTTATAAATAAGGATAATAAAGATGAGACTATATTGATGTCTTACCAAAATGATGGCAACAATAAAAACATATGAGTAGATTAGATAGTAAATCGTACTCTAGTTATTGATCAATATCTTGAATCATTTGATTCAAGATCATAGATTCTTCTTTATTCAAGTAAAATATTGGTGAATCCCACTAGAGAGATGAAATCATGTTCTTTAAATTTAGAACATGAAGTTCAGGGGTATGCCTAAAATTTTATATATAGCTTCATTTTCAAGAAGCAAATTTCTATCATGTATGTATGTGTATGTGTGTGTATTCATGTGTATTATATGTATACGTGTGTTCGTATGCACATATGTGTGTCTCATGTATATGTATGTGTGTGCATGTGTGTGATATATGTATACATGTGTTAGTATGCACACATGTATGTATGCATATGCATGTGTAATAAATGCAAGTGTGTTTATAATTGTGTATGCATGTATACATATACATGTGTGCATGTAGGCATGTATATGTGATGTGAATATATGATGTGTATATATGTATATGTGTATATGTGTAAATGTGTACATGTAAATATGTATGCATGTGTATGTATACATGTGTGCATATAGGCATATATGTGTGATGCATATGTATCTACTCCATCATTTTATATTTATGTATGTGTACCTACATGATGTGTATGTATCTTTAAATACATTATGATGCTTGTTGATTCCAGTAGCTATATATAGAGGCATAAGGTTGGGAGGAGAGACATCTCTCTAGTAGGTGGCTGAAAGAATAGATGCAATGTGCATATATATCCTAATTCATACACGCACACACAGACACTGTGTATATATATATATATATATATATATATATATATATATATATATATATATATATATATATATATATATATATATATATATATATATATATATATACATATATGTGTGTATATACATGTATATATATATATATATATATATATATATATATATACTGTGTGTAAGTGTGTGTATATGTATGTGTGTATGCATGTGTATCTATATGTGCATATGCATGTGTATATGTGTGTTTGTGTGTGCATATGTATGTGTATATATGATTATGTGAGTCAATGTGTGTGTGCATATGATCATGTATGTGAGTATGTGTATGTGTCTATGTGTGTAATAGGCATCTTTTCTAGTGAAGTAATTCATTTTGAAGTTTCTGAATTTCATTCTGGGGATGATGCTTAGAATGAATATTTAGGTCTATAAAATGCGAGACCGCCAGACGATTCCATGGTCTAGATATGAAAATATGCAAACCACAATATACAAAAAAACAATTAAAAATGAAATCAAATATACACAGCTACTCGTGCATACATACATATACATACATACATACATTCACATTCATACATATATACACATACATACATACATACAAACATACTTACACATGTATAGAAACATACATATACATATATGCATACACATACGCATACATATATATACGTACATATACACATATAAAACACATATACATACATATATACATATACACATAGACATATGTATACGCATGCACATGCATGTACACATCCACATACACATACTCATAATCATACACATATATAAAATTATATGCATATATATATATATATGTATGTATGTATGTATATATATATATATATATATATATATATATATATATATATATATATATATATATATATATATATATATATATATATATATATATATATATATATATATATATGTGTGTGTGTGTGTGTGTGTTTATTTATTTACTTTTTTTGTCATATCTTTTTCTGATGAACTTACAAGTTATTATCTGAAAAGTTTTTACCAAGTCAGAATATTCTTCCTACCTCACATGATGAAATGAAGAAGATAATCAACAATCTTGGTATAGATTATCAATGTATACATGCTTATCCTAACGATTGTATTTTATAAAGAGGTGAATATGCAGACTCTTTGAAATGTCCCAAATGTCAATGTCCTCGATATAAGGGGAAAGAAGGTAAAATCCCAAAAAAGGTATTGAGGCATTTTCTATTGGCTCCACAGATTATACATATGTTTTAGAGACTCGAATTATCAAAGGTTTTGACATGAGGATATGACCATAAAAGTATTGATGGAATAATCAAAATTCCTCATGATAGTGTTGCTTTTTAGCATATTGATTCTACATGGCCTAAATTTGCAAAAAATCCACAAAATCCAAAGTTAGGAGTTGCATTAGATAGGGTTAATCCATTCTCCATGAAATCCAGTAAATGATCAACATGGTGAGTGGTAGTCATAAACTACAATCTTCCGCAATATCTTAGCATTAATAAGGAACATTTAATGCTTTCACTTTTAATCATAGGCAAAAGACAAGTTAAAGATATGAATATATATCTCGCTCCTCTCATTGATGATCTCCAAGAGTTATGGAGAGGTATTAATGTCATCAATGTATCGAAAAGCATCAATGAAAGACATATTACGGTTTGTGGTTTTGTGGCTTGGACTATTCACGATTTTCCAGGATATGGTGTTTGTTCACGTATTGATGTAAATTTTTTAATTCAATATGCATATAAATAAATGTGACTGAATCTAATTATATTTTTATCGTTTTCATGATGTAGGAATATCTACTAAGGGTTATAAAGCTTGTCCATATTCTGGTGATTGGTTGAGATCAATCTATAGTAAGAATCTAAACAGGAACATTTATCCTCGACATCGACAATTCTTATGTGATGATCATCCATTAAGATCTAAAAGAGAAGCGATACATTTTAATGGAAAGCTTTAAAAAGGTCAGTGTCCAAAACCTATGATGCCTATGGATTGGTATAAAAAATGGACAGATAGACCTCGGATAGATCCACAATCAGAAATCTTTAGCTATGATGAAGATAACAAGTATATGAAGAGAGGTAAAGGAAAATTGGCACTCATCGAGAACATATCAATATGGTATTCTTTGGAGTATTGGAAAGAGTTAAAAGTATGTGATGTTCTTGATGCTACGCATATATTCAAGAATATCGGTTATTCACAATGGTAGCGTCTTCATGGACTAAACGATACCATAGCGTCAAAGAATGATTTGAAAGATCAAAACTCAAAACCAAAGTTATGGCGAGTTTTTGATAGACATCGATAGGAAACAATTTATGCACCTGCTCCTTGGGTACTTACAACAAAAGAGATATAGACTATGAACAATAGGATTCAATTGATTAGGACTCCTACAGGATATGGAGCATCTTTTCATAACATGTTTACTATGGATGATAAGAGCTTATCTCGATTCAAGACACATGACTGGCATAACTTTTTGAAACATATTTTACCTTTGGCTATCGATGGATGTACAACGAAAGGAGTACGAGATGTGATCTATCGTCTTGGATTGCTTATAAGGTAATTATGATACTTTTATATCTAATATGTATGAATATTGGATATCTTTTATTTTTGAATTAACTTCTTTATAATTTTTTTTATGATATGTATAGGTGGATTACATCAAAAGAGATTGACAAAAACTCGATCCCACAAAAGAAACGTGAATGCGAAGAGCTACTATGTTTGATGGAGAAAGAGCCCCTACTTAATTTTTGATGTTCAAGTTCATTTATTAGTCCAGCTTGTAGATGAAATAGAGATTGTAGTGTTGTCAACACTCGATGGATGTTTTTGATCGAGGGATTTATGGGAATATAAAAAGGTTATGTGCGATAAAGAGCGAAACTAGAAGGATCCATGGC
Organism: Ceratopteris richardii; assembly: GCA_020310875.1. Taxonomy (NCBI): domain Eukaryota; kingdom Viridiplantae; phylum Streptophyta; class Polypodiopsida; order Polypodiales; family Pteridaceae; genus Ceratopteris; species Ceratopteris richardii. Next base: position 7,534,451 of record CM035434.1, read on the forward strand.
AAAGGGTTGGATGCTTGAAGAGTGCATGTATTACGTTAGTGATACCTTGAAAAATTTCATGAAGAAGCGCCATGTGCATGTACAAACGAGTCTTCTTCAAAAATAACAGATGAGGTATTATCAAGTAAGGGAGTTCCATTTTCATTTACATTTCAAGAAAAAATTATGTTTCTACTTTTGTATCATATAATAGCAAATGAATGCAAGCATTCCTTAGCGAGTACAAACAAGAACTTCAAAATCTTCAAAGTAAAAGGCAAAGAAACAAAAGATATAGACATAATCTTGATAATAATGAGATTACAAATATATCTTCTTTCACAGATTGGCTATATAGTCATTTGCAACAGGCTGACACAAATAATGAAGAAGTCTCAAATCAGTAAAGAGAGTTAATGATAGGTTGTGAACGAAAGGTAATTTTATTTTAATAATATTTTGTTTTTTTATATATGTATATTAGTTTCTATGTACTAATTTAATTTCTTTTGGAGGCTCGAATGTTCACTAATATGTGCGCTTTTGGAGAGCATATTAGAATCAAAGCCAATGATTCTTTACATAAATTAGAGGGTTCTAGTATTGTTGCTTCTTTCAAGCAACTATCACACGCTAGCTCAAAAGACATGAACCTTATAAATGGTGAACTTGGTTACATGGGAAGTGGCAAACTTGTTTTTTCTTTATATTTTCTATGATAGAGTTAGTTATTTTTTTAAGCACCTAATAATGGGTTTTTGTTTTTATATATTTTGATAAGTCATTTTGAAGGTCAACTAGTTTGGAGCTGAGTACAAAAGTACTAATTCCACATTAAGAAAGGAATTAACTAGGTTTTGGGCAATTGATTCTTCCAAGGTAATGCGATCTACTAAAGATCCCTATATTCTTCATAAGAATATTGAACAAGCATTTTTTTATAAAAACTAGATGCTCACCCTTGGTGGAAAGTCATTTTTGTTCAACCTAGAGGTAGGTGATTATTTGAACAGTTTATTGTTAGAGAGATCAAAGAAAGTCATCTTGATGATTCAACATCAGATAGTGATACATCAACATCTGAAAGAGAAATTAGAATCATTATACATGATAATGATACTAATCTTTTTTATGAAGAGGATAATACTCTACATGTTGATTCTATTAATGAGGAAGAGGAATTACCAGAAATCGATATTAATCCATCAATAGATGATGTGACTCATGAGAACAAAGATTTAACAATAGAAGAAATAAATGAAATCAATAAGGATAATGAAGATGAGACTATATTGATGTCCTACCAAAATGATGGTAATAATGAAAACATATGAGAAGATTAGATAGTAAATTCTACTATATATTGATCAATAACTTGAAGGTTCTGAATGGATATCAGATAATAGATTCTTTGTTCAACTTGAATAACGATGAATGTAATAGGCCTCTTTTCTAGTGAAAACTCCATTTTATATTTATGTATGTGTATCTACATGATGTGTATATATCTTTATATATATATATTACGATCTTTTTTTATTCGAGTAGCCATATATAGAGGCATAAGGTTGGGAGGAGAGACATTTTCTAGTAGGACATTGGAGGAGTAGATGCAATGTGTACATATACTTCAATCATATGGATAAAAGGTTGAATTAGACTTTCTAAATAAGGGGTTTTAAAACCCTAATATCAAAATTAGTGTTTCTGAATTAGGATTTTTGAAATAGGATTTATTTGTTTATACATACATACATACATATATATATATATATATATATATATATATATATATCAGTATGCATGTGTATGTATATGTTTCTATATGTGTGTATGCATGTGTGTATGTATGTGTATCTATATGTGTGTATTCATGTGTTGTGTGTGTGTATATGCATGTGTATATGTATATATGCATGTAAATATGATTATATGAGTCTATATGTGTGTACATATGATTATGTATGTTTATGTGTATGGGAGTATGTGTATGTGTATGTGTCTATGTGTATTCATTATATGTGTGTAACTGCATGCATGTGTATGTGTGTGTAAAAATGTGCATGTATGTGTGTGTATGTATAAATGTCCGTGTATGTGTATATGTGTGTAATTGTGCATGTATGATGTATATATGTGTGTATATGTGTATTTGTACCTCTAGTCCCACTCTTTTCTCTCTCTCTCTCTCATATACATACATACATTCATAAACACACATACTCATATCCATGTATATATACATAAAAGAAATGCATACGGTGCATTATCGTGATGATGAGCCATAAGTGTTTGCATCTCTTTTAGGCACCACTTATGCGACCGTCTTGTCCCAAACTCTGTCTCAAGTGAACTAAGTACGTAATTTTTTATCCCTCTCATCATGCTCACTACAAAAATAAAAAAAGCATGTAAATAAAACATAAGATATTTATTTCAATTTATATGTAAAATTTATACTTACTTCCACTGTAAGTGGACAAGGCATAGGTAAGAGTCCTATAATGCCTGCATTCTTCTCTTGAACTCCAATCCATTCCCTATGTGCACAATGTTCCCCTCTGGCTCTATATAGCACTCTAGCCCTAAGGTGTCTATGCATGTCCTCATAGGCACCTCTGCTGTGCTATGATGATATGGAAATAAAAATAAATAAAAAATATGTGTTATAATATCATTAAAAAGTTTATGAAAAAAAATTTTACCTATGACCAGATAGCTGTCTTCTTACATGTGGAGCCGTAGAAGAGCCCTCGTCTAATCGATGGGTAAGCATCTAGATCATATAATCAAGCTCATGATGAGGCATCTCTAAGTACTCATGCATGATGGCCCCTAGAATATCAAGTAGAACTCTTGCTCTCATAAGACCTTTTATGACGTTCTTTCTCTCTATACTAGGATCCATAATACCTAACATATAAAACAAAATGGGTTAGAATTCTATATATATACGTGTACATATGTATGTGTGTATATGTGTATATAGGTGTATATGTGAGTGTGTGTATGCATGTAAGCATCTTTGTATGCATACGCATGTGCATTACGTATGCAAATGTATGCATGTGTGTGTATGTGTGTGTATATGCATGTAAGTATGTATGTATGCATATGCATATTTATGCATGCATGTGTATGTGTGTGTGTATGTGTCTCTATGTTTGTGTATGCATACATATGTGTGTATGTCTCTATGTGTCTATCTATGCATATATATGTGTGTATGTGTCCATGTGTGTGTGTATGTGTGTGTGTCTATGTGTGTGTGTATCTGTGTGTGTCTATGTGTATATATGTGTGTGTCTGTATATATGTGTCTATGCATTTGTATGTATGTGTGTAAATGTGTGTGGATGTGTGTATGTGTTTGTGTAAGTGTGTATGTGTCTATGTGTGTATGTGTGTGTCTATGTGTGTATATGTATATATATGTGTATCTGTATATATGTGTGTATGCATGTATGTATGTCTCTTTATGTGAGTGTGTATGCATATATATATATATGTGTGTATATGTGTGTGTCTCTCTCTACGTGTGTGTGTGCATCTATGTGTGTATATGTATCTGTGTGTATGTGTGTGTATGCATGTAAGCATGTATGTATGCGTATGCATGTGCATTATGTATGCATATGTATGCATGTGTATGTATGTTTGTATGTATGTGTGTGTATGTCTCTCTACAGGTGCATGTGTGTATGCATATGTATGTATGTGTGTGTATGTGTGTGTATGTGTGTGTATGCATGTAATTAGTATGTATGCATATGCATATGCATTATGTGTGTATGTGTCTATGTGTGTATGTGTGTGTGTGTATGTGTGTGTGAATTTGTGTGTATATGTGTGTGTATGTATGTGTCTTTATGTGTCTATGTGTGTTTATGTGCATGCATGTGCATTATGTATGCATATGTGTGTGTATGTGTCTATGTGTGTGTATGTGTATGCATGTATCTATGCATATGCATGTGCATTATGTATGCATATGTATGCATATTATTGTGTGTATGCATGTAAGTATGCATGTATACATATGTATATGCATTATGTATGCATGTATGTGTATGTGTGTGTATGTCTCCCTAAGTGTGTGTGTGTGTATGCATGTATGTGTGTGTATGCATATGCATGTGCATTATGTATGCATATGCATGTATGTGTGTGTATGTGTGTGTATCTATATATATGTTTTTGTATGCATGTGTATGTGTGTGTGTAAATGTGTGTGGATGTGTCTGTGTGTGTAAGTGTGTGTGTATGTGTGTGTATGTGTGTGTGTGTCTATGTGTGTATGTGTGTGTGTCTATGTGTGTATATATGTGTGTATCTATATATATGAGTCCGTGTGCATGTGTATGTGTGTGTGTAAATGTGTCTGGATGTGTAATTTTAAGTGTGTATGTGTCTATGAGTGTGTATGTGTTTATGTGTGTGTATGTATCTATGTTGTGTATGTGTCTATGTGTGTATGTGTATGCATGTACGTATGCATATGCATGTGCATTATGTATGCATATGTGTGTGTATGTGTGTGCATGCATTTAAGTATGTATGTATGCATATGCATTATGTGTGTACGTGTGTATGTGTGTGTGTGTATATGTGTGTGTATGTGTGTGTGTGTCTATGTGTGTGCATGCATGTGTATGTGTTTAAATCTGTGTGTATATGTGTGTGTATGTGTGTGTATGTGTGTGTGTCTATGTGTGTTTATGTGTATGCATGTATCTATGCATATGTATGTGCATTATGTATGCATGTGTTTGTATGCATGTAAGTATGTATGTATGCATATGCATATGAATTATGTATGCATATGCATATGCATTATGTATGCATATGCATATGCATTATGTATGCATATGTATGCATGTATGTGTATGTGTGTGTACGTCTCTCTATGTGTGTGTATGCATATATGTTTGTGTATGTGTGTATGTGTGTGTATGTGTGTGTGTATGTGTGTGTGTATGCGTGTGTGTATGTGTGTGTATGTGTGTGTGTATGTGTGTGAGTGTATGTGTGTGTATGCATCATTATGTGTGTATGTGTCTATGTGTGTATGTGTGTGTGTATATGTGTGTGTGTACGGGTGTGTGTCTATGTGTGTATGTGTGTGTATGCATGTGTATGTGTGTAAATCTGTGTGTATATGTGTGTGTATGTATGTCTCTATGTGTGTGTATGTGTCTGCATGTATCTATGCATATGCATATGCATTATGTATGCATATGTGTGTATGCATGTAAGTATGTATGTATGCATATGCATATGCATTATGTATGCATATGCATATGCATTATGTATGCATATGCATATGCATATGCATTATGTATGCATATGTATGCATGTACGTGTATGTGTGTGTATGTCTCTCTATGTGTGTGTTTGCATACATGTGTGTGGGTGTGTGTATGTGTGTGTGATGTGTGTGTGTATATGTTTGTATGTTTATGTGTGTGTATGCATGTAAGCATGTATGTATGCATATGCATGTTCATTATGTATGCATGCATGTGTATGTGTGTGTATGCATGTAAGTATGTATGTATGCATATGCATATGCATTATGTATGCATATGCATATGCATTATGTATGCATATGTATTTATGTATGTGTATCTCTCTCTACATGTGTGTGTGTATGCATATATATGCGTGTTTATGTGTATGTGTGTATGCGTGTGTATGTGTGTGTATGCATGTAAGCATGTATGTATGCATATGTATAATTGTATGTGTATGTGTGTGTATGTCTCTTTACATGTCAGTGCATGTGTATGCATATATATGTGTGTATGTGTATGTGTGTATGCATGTGTATGTGTGTGTATGTGTGTGTATATGTGTGTGTGTCTATTGGTGTGTGTGTCTATGTGTGTATGTGTGTGTCTATGTGTGTATATACGTATGTATCTATATATATGTGTCTGTATGCATGTGTATGTGTGCGTGTAAATGTGTGTCGATGTGTGTGTGTGCATAAGTGTGTATGTGTCTATGTGTGTGTGTTTATGTGCGTGTATTTGTATGTGTGTGTGTCTATCTGTGTATGTCTATGTGCCTATGTGTGTATGCATGTGTTTATGTGTGTATATATATGTGTGTGTATGTAAATTAGTGTGTATGTGTGTGTGTCTATGTGTATGTATGTGTGTGCCTATGTGTGCATATGTGTGTGTGCATGCTTATGTATGTGTGTGTATGTCTGTGTATGTGTGTGCCTGTGTACCTAGATTTAGGGAGTGTGTCACTTTCTCTCTCTCTCTCGCTCTCTCTCTCTGTCTCTCTCTCTCTCGCTCTCTCTCTCTCTCTCTGTGCATCCAAATCTCGACACAACTGTGCCGGGAGAAGTCAATATTTTTTTCAACATTCCAGAGCATCACTTATGCGATGCTTTGGAACACACAACCTCGCTTATGCGACATGAAAGCATCGCAACCAGTTTGCCAACGTTGCAAATAGCATTGCTAATTAGCGATGCTATTTGCGACACATTGTTTTAGCATCGCATAAGCGATGCTAACATCACTTATGCAACTACACCTCTAAAAAAAAAGCAGGACCATCGCTTATGCGATGCTACCGTCGCATATGCAATGCTAGTATTGCATAAGCGATGGTTCCCATTTCTGTTTAATTCGGGGGCATCGCTACACCCCCTATTTCTAGTAGTGATTGCTTGTGAGCTTATGTGGCTTAGAAGGCTTAAGATTGAGTGTAATTTGAAGTTTAATCAATTTGGAATCATGTGCAACAACAAGATTTGTGTGTACCAATCCTATTTCTCATGCTATGAGCAAGCATATAAAGCTTAATTACCCCTATGTCAAAGAAAAGGTGTTGGTTAAGGAGGCCTACTTCTGCTAGCTTTTCTTTTAGGGAAGCATTCTTCACATCTAGTTTGTACATCTTTCATAGGTTTGTACGTGTTATTCCAATGCTTTTCGTGATGGTTTTCATCTTAGATAGAGCGCAAAAGGTGTCTTCACAAACTATACAAGAGTTCTAACCAAATCCTTTAGGTATAAGGTTTTCCTTATACATAGAATCGATACCATCCAAGTAATTCTTTCTTGGAACCATTGGTTAAGTGTTCTTGTCCTCAAAAGACTTAAAATTCTTCCCCGTAGCCTCTTGCAATTCCCTCCATGTATTTTCTTCTTCAAAGCATTTGGATTCTTCAATCACTTTGCTCATGTATGCAAAATTCCCAATGGTGAATGAGTCATATGTAAGCCTCTCAACTAGAAATTTTACCTATCATACCTTCATACTTCACGTTTCCATTGTTTTGGACGCTTGTATAGCTTCAAGGCCTCCCCCTTATTTGTATGATGGCCTTCATCAAGTTTGATTCACAAAAGACTATATGAATGTTAATAATTCAATTTATCTCACCCAAAATAATTTCTCCTTTGCAAAAAGCTCATGCCCCCAAAATAGACTATTTGCTATCTTCAATAGAGACACACAAAGACCAATGTTGACTAGAAACAATTTCTCTCAATCTATGCAAACTTAAGATGAGAGCTTTGAAGAAGTTCATATATTGTCTCTGTAACAACCTAAATATTACAAAAAATGGATAACATATGAAGAGGAAGCTCTATTCTACACTTAGATCTATCTATCTCGACTATCAAAAGATGATGTGAGATATGGCTACCTAAAGTTGGATGGAATCACTCAATCAAGTAAAGGACTTTCTTAGAAAGGGAATTAATACCATATTCAAGATCCTTAAGTGATAACACATGCACGATAATACAATAAATCCAAGTACTTGGTGTGTCTATCCAAAATGGAAAAGATTCCCTATAAGGTAGAATGCTCTTTCTTAGGAAAATAGCATTCGTCACACCTTAATGTGATTGGTGATTATCAGAGAGATATGAAGGAGATCAAATTTCAAATTTCATGTACTGACCCTCATGCTTGCCTCCATGTTTAATGGAGCTCCAACTGTCAACAAAGGATGAGTTTTATATGCACCTAATGTTGGAGCTTGGTTTTCAACATGTTTTATCATTTTTTACCTCCTTTATTCTCTCTTTAATGGAATGTATCTTCTATTCCTTAGTATTGTAATTTCTACCATTAATGTAGGCCCACGTTCTAGCATTGGCTCCTCAACATCTTCTACTTCATTTCCTTATATGAATCCTTGATGGATTGTATATTAGTAGACATTTGTTGATGAAAGCATTGAAGATTTTTCTAGCTAACTATCACAAGATCTACCCACTAGTTTTTCGAGACCTTAATACACCTCCTAAGCTTAAATTTTGCAATAAAAGAAAAACACCTTATGTGGTTTTTAAGAACAATGAGAAAAGTTAGATTCAAAATAGATAGTTTTCTCTAGGAGATAACTGGATGCACAGACTCGTCTCCCCATAACTCTGCAAAAGCTATTGCATAGTCCATACCTTTTTGGTTCTGATGCAATTGTACACATGAAGTAGCCAAAGTCTCTAGAGCAGATCCTTTGACTAACAAAGGTGGAGAGTGTGAATTTGGAATGAGCTTAAGGTGTTCAACAACATCTCGATATTTGGACAAGTTAGCATGAACTATTGCTAGATTGAGTTCAAATTTACCAAAAGACATTTGTGAAGAGTGATTCTTAGTTGCAGATAGAAAAGATGCCCCACTTCCTAAAATTTGTACAGCCTCTGAATAGGTAGGTTCTTCATTTTTCAGAGACATTGTGTACTTGATCATCTCTATAGCAGTCGCTTCTTCTTCCAAAGATGGAGCTAAGAAACAGACTGATTGAGCCATGGGATTGAAAGAAACATTGGAGTTATAATGGGTACAAGTCGACCCAATCATTGAGCAGATGACTCCATTGCTTCTACCCACGATAATTGGATCTGTGACTACTCCTACTCTCCCTCTAGCTCTCTCTCTCTCTCTCTCTCTCTCTCTCTCTCTTTCTCTCTCTCTCTCTCTCTCTCCCTCTCCCTCTCTCTCTCTTAGCATCTGCACCTACAAGTACATCATTATAAAAAAAACATACTTGAATTGCTCATATATACTCATACATAAGAATTTGTACATGCATGCACTGTTCTAGTTAACTAATACATGCATCTAGCTAATTAGCACACATCAAACTTGAACACATGCATCCACTAGTTAACTATTACACATCACACACATCATTTATGCACACATATAATAGACTAATACTATCTTTTACTTTAACATATTTATACCTATATTTTTTTTACTTTAATAATAATAGGCATATTAATCATATATTTTCTACATTGCTTAATTATTAAATAAAATTAATTTATAATTATTCATGTATTAATTATACTAAATTATTTTAAAGAAATTATTAATTCTATAATATAGATTATACATAGATTGGAATAAAGTAAATCATATGTGTATAAAGTTACACATTTTCCACACAATAATATTATTATGAAATATATGAAATTTTATTTGATATATAATACTTTAGTTAATGCATAGTAAAAATTAAACATTAGGTAGTTGTTTTAAGTATCGGTAAATCTATTTAATAAATTAATGATTAACACACGTAGATACATCATTAAAATAAGTATCTTTTTAGGGTCTTATGACCAAGCACATAACCTTATAACGGAATTGAATGATTTTAGTAAAAGAGATATCAAGATACATACATAGCAGGCACATACTTAGGGTGGAATCACACATTTATAAGGGTTTCCTTATTCTCATAAGTAGTCAAACACATAAGATTTTAACTCTCATGTGCTTCAAGGATTCCTGCCCTTATCTACTATACTCATAAAACAAGTTAAACATTTATAGGGTATATAATCACGTAAATGTTTACAACTTATGGAGCACATTAGTGACTACCCATATACATATCTTGTCATCTATATGTAATTACTCATGCATAAACATAAGCATTAAGACCAATAAACATCAAAATACGTTCTTAACCATTCATCTAACATCACTGCTCATGCATATACATGGCACATACTCATGCATGCACACACATGGTCATGACTAATATATGGATACTCATAAGAGTTGTTTACATGCAACTACTTACGACTTCATAAACATAAGTAATTAAAATGTCGAGATCTTTGATCTATTCCAAATCTTCAAAGCTTTGTTGCCTACAAGTACTAAGAAGAAAGATTGGTCAAATCAAACAAATGCATCAAAAAGATTTGAGAGAGATGATAGTTAATCAGTCTGGAAACAAAACTTTTTTATTTTTTTGCATGTTAATTCGGATGTGGAAATCTCTCCGACAGTGCATGTAGAAAAAGGAGGGCATTTTTTCAACAAGTGCAGGAAGCAATGTATGCTATTGAAGATTGATAATTTTGTTATTTCTCATCTTGACATATTTTTTGTTGCTGCTCTAGATCTGAGATATCCGCATGTGTCCCTCATCAGCTCACAACCTCATCGCGTCTACCTTTTATGATTCAATACATCGAGGATGTATTTTGTTTCCATTGTGATTTTGTTTCTACTTATTGTATGACACTGCTGTGGTGTAAATATTGTCTACTAATCACTTGTACATATGTAATCCCCCATGTATGACCTTTGGAGAGTTTCACAAGAGCTTGATATTAAATTGTAATTTAGTATGACCACTCTCCTTGAGATTCTGATCTAATTGGCATGATTGAAACCAAAACTTTGAGTTTATGCATGTCTAAGAATTTTTTCATTTTCTTGTAATCTGCCTAATGATCAAGTTTCCAGTCCTTTTTTGTCATTCTGTCACTGTGTTCGCATATTGTTCATTGTCTTTGTATAGGATGCACTTCCAAGTTCTTGGTCGACATTAATTACTAATGCTTAATATTGTTCTGGCTTTGAATTTAGTGGCCGTTAGGGTTGCATGAGATAAATCTTGTTAGGGACTCTAATTTTCGATGTGTATGATTGCAAGGCATTAAATTCTTCCCTGCATCAAAACATGACATGTGCAAGAACACGTTTTTTCAAGTTGCGGACATATGTACATGTGAAGTAAATCATGTGTTCAACTTGCTGTTGGTTCGCTTTTGTGTTAATTCAACTTTGCATATACATCCAACAACTACTTAACTAAATTCAAAGCACCTTCTATACATGTCATTCAACATCCGATAGTTTAAGATGAATAAAACTTTCACTTGGTCACATACACTCGATATTCAATAGCATAAAAACACAAATCTCTTCATTCAAACTCGATAACTCCTACATTTTTTATCACTCTGGCATGTATTCTATCAACTTAATGCTTTGGTTTCATTAGCAAGAGAGTCGCAAGTGAATAAGTATGAAGAAGTACGATTGTGATGATGTAAATCATGCTTAGATTACTTGTGTTCTTTTTCTAAAAACGTATACATATCTTGATTTTTTTTCTTTTGTTGTTTTGAAATGCTCTGTAACAGCATACAGTCAATTTCATATCCTTACGATTATAGAGACTTTGCTTCATGATTTGCTTCTTTCATTTCGCCTTTTAAACGTAGGAAAGCTTCTGAAATTTGACTATATATTCGTTATGTGCTACAAAATGGAGTGATGATCTTGAGCTACACAATCACCATGTCTAGCTCAAGATGATCACTCCATTTTGTAGCACGTAACGAATACATAGTAAAATTTCGGAAGTTTTGCTATGTTTAAAAGGTGAAATGAAAGAAGCAAATCATGAGTAAAGTCTCTATAATCTTAAGGATATGACTTTGACTGTATGCTGTTACACAGCACTTCAAAACAACAAAAGAAAAAAAATCAAGATATATATATTTTTTCAGAAAAAGAACACAAGTAATTTAAGCATGAGTTACATAATCACAATCGTACTTCTTCATACTTATTCACCTGTGACTCTCGTGCAAATGAAACCAAAGTTTGAGGTTGATAGCATACATATTAGAGTGGTCAGAAATATAGGAGTTATCGAGTTTGAATGAAGAGATTTGTGTTTCAACGCTATTGAATTTCAAGTTTATGTGACCAAGCGAAAGTTTTATTCATCTGAAACTATTAGATGTTGAATGACTTGTATAGAAGGTGCTTTGAATTTAGTTAACTATTTTGCTGGCTGTATATGCAAAGTTGAATTAACACAAAGTAAACCAATAGCAAGTTGAACACATAATTTACTTCACATATACATATGTCTGCAACTTCACAAAACCTATTCTTGCACATGTCATGTTTTGATGCAGGGAAGAATTTAATGACGTGAAATCATACACATAAAAAATTAGAGCCCCTGAGAAGATTTATCTCATGCAACTATAACAGCCACTCGATTCAAAGCAAGAACAATACTAAGCATTAGTAATTCATGTCGACCAGGAACTTGGAAGTGCAATCTATACACAGAAAATGAACAATACGCAAACTCAATGACGCAATGAAGAAAAAAGACTCGAAACTTGATCATTAGGCGGATAAAATGAAAATGGTAAAATGCTTATACACATACATAAACTGAAAGTTTTGGTTTTATTCATGCCACTTAGATCAGAATCTTAAGGAGAGTGGTCATACTAAATCGCAATTTAATATCAAGCCCTTGCAAACTCTCCAAAGTTCATACATGCAGGATTACATATGTAGAAGTGATAAGTAGACAATATTTACACCACAATAGTGTGGCACAATACGCAGAAAACAAAATCACCATGAAAACAAAATACTGCCTCGATGTACTAAATCATAAAGGGTAGATGCAATAAAGTTGTGACCGATGAAGGACACATGCGGATATCTCAGATCGAGATCAGCAACAAACAATACATCAAGATGAGCAACGACAAAATTATCAATCTTCGATAGCATACACCGCTTCCTGTTCTAGTTGAAGAAAATCCCTCCTTTTTCTACATGCGCCTCCCTCTCTTATA
>CM035434.1:7552334-7609834 GCA_020310875.1 Ceratopteris richardii
CACCAACTTTGCTCTAATGCCAACTATGGAGTATGAGTTCTCCTATAAGCCACAGAAATGTGTAGTGAACCCTTGTATGTCCAGCACTTGGACAAACAACTACACCTTAGATAGCTTGCTACTCTCACTACAAACCTCAAATGTAGTTATGCATTTAGTAAATCAAAGTAGACAAAGAGAGCTTTCTAACAAGCTATAAATAACTTAATTTGGACAAGTTTTCATTAGGAAACGCAACTGACAAAGATGACCTACCTGTCCACACAAGTATGCTAAAGAACTAAACTTCACTCTAGGATTGATTACTCCCTGAATATATGTCCTTTGAGAAAGATATTTCGTTCAATAAAAGTAGACACAAATAGCTTTCCAAGAAGCTAAAAAAAAGTAATTTGGACGAGTTTTATGCAGGAAATTCAACCGACCAAAATAGACCACCTGGACACATAAGTATACTAAAAAACTGGACTTCAATCTCTGACAAATATCTCACAGAATATAAATTCTTTGAATACGATATGTGAGATAATCAAAATACATGCAAGGAGATTTCCGACAACACAAAAATAAAGCAATTTGGATATGTTTTGGTCTCGAAATGTAACCCACCAAAATAGATTACCTCTCTACACAGGTATGCTTAAAACTTGGACTTCACTCTTTGACTGATATCTCAGAGAATATACAAGCTTTGAAAGGGATATTTGGCAAAGCGAATGTAAACATAATAAGCTTTCCAATGAGTCTTTAAATGCAAGAAATGGTTACATATAGATTGAGATAGGAGCTTCACAACATAGCTATGTACAAAATGATGTGCGGCTGGAAGGAGTCTAAGGGAAGACAAAATGACAATATGACTAGAGATGACTATTGGGAGCTCTTGCCTCTTTCTCTCCCTGTTTAGAACGTGCTCCCACTCCACTTTTATATCAAATGAGCATTTGAAGAAGTTTGTGCCTCCTTCTTAACTCACCACTTTTCCCACTACATGCCACGGACTACAACAGAGATAATGTATCTTTTACTCATCATGAATCTTGTTTAGACTTTTTCTTTTCTTTTTTTTCTTTTCTCTTCTTTTCCTTTATCTTTATATTTGGTAAATTTATCCAAGCATAGCTCATATGAAAATGATCTTGTACATTTATCTTCAATAGAAACCCTTTAACACTTTAGTATGTATAAGGGATATCTTCACAATTTTCAACAATTGGTTGCTCTCATGGTCGCCAAAGAAATGAACATAGGTGGAAGTTCAAGTAAAAGCAAGGATGCACAATTTCTTTATGCAGGTAATCAAAGGACCAAAGGAAGACAAGGAAAAGGCAGGGACAAAGGAAGTTTGGGGGAAGGCAAGGCCACTCAAGGAATCGAGGGCATGATCAAGGCACCTCATCACAAAGAGTTAGAGATTGAACAAGAGGAAGAGGAGGAAGGCATCAAAAAAACATGAATCTAGATGACTAAGGATGTTACATATGTGGCAAGTTTTTCCACTATGCTAGAGATTGCTACCAAGGAGGAAACCAACAGATTTATACTCAAGGTTCTTCATACAAAGGCCAAAATAATTAGGCCTTTACCAGTTCAGAAAATGCTAATCTCTTAATGATGCACATGGATGGGAAATCAAACAAGTAGATAACACTTGGTATATTGATAATGGATTTAGCAACCATATGAGTTGTAGTGCTTCTTGGTTTACTAATCTACATGATCCAAAAGGTAAAGGACATGTAGAAAGAGCTGATGATCCAATCCATTGGATCTCCCATATTGGAGATGTGGCTTTGGATGACAAGGAGGAGGGAATATGTCCCAAGGATGTCCATAGGGCAAATGGTTGAAAGATGTTATCAAGTAAGATTCAACAAAGGTGGATGCTTTGTTGAGATCCCTAAGCAAGGGTACAAGGTCATAGAAAGAGGAAGGAAGCAAGGGAGACTCTTCACTTTGGAAATAAATTCTAATTCCACTCAACATGTCTACTTCACATAAGGAAAAAAGAAGATTTTGGAGTTTTACTTGTGGCACAAGAATATAGGTCACATCAACTTCAAGGGGCTCGATTTAGGAAATGCAATTCAAGAGGCTAGATTAAGGGCTTCCCAACTTCAAAGGACAAGGTATGAAGCATTTATGTGAATCTTTTCAACTACGTAAGCAAGCAAGACTTCAAGAAGAGTGGCAACATAAGCCAACATCCATTAGAGTTGATAGGAGAATACTTCTCCAAATAATTTTGAGGTTTTCTACAAGAGAATGGGATCAAAAGGCAATTCACTTGTAGGTATACACCACAACAAAATGGAGTACTTGAGAGGAAAAATAGGCAAATTGTTGAAATTGCAAGATGCATGCTCAACGAGATGAAGGTACCATTCTACTATTTGGCTGAAGCTACCACAACCACCATTTACTTGATGAATAGGTGCACAACATCGGGAATACATCACTTGACTTTAGAGGACGCATATTCCGGTAAGAAACCTTACACACCTCAAAGTGTTTGGATGTGTTTGCTTTGTTCACATTCCACAAGAAGTTAGAAAAAAGATGGAACCAAGGTTAGAAAAATGCATTTTCATCGGCTACTTGACGAAGCAAAAAGGATACAAGTGTTAGAACCCTAGAACAAAGGAATTAAGAGTCTCGTGAGATGTGGTCTTTGATGAACTAAGACCATGGTATGAAGATAAAGGAAAGGAAAAGATTCTTGAAGAAGATTATGATGATTCTGCACGAGCAAATCAAAGAGAAGATCAACAATCAAACACAAAGATTTAAGGTCGAGAGGCATCTACATCAAATGAAGAATGTTCAACATGGAGGGGGAGTTATTCTGTGTCTCTGAATTCAGCTCATACTAGAGTCAAAGAAGCAAGTGCTACTCCAAACAGTGAGATAGATGCAAGGGAGGAAGAATATAAAGAGGTAATCACTCCGATGGTAAAGCTGAAAAGATTAAAGAAGCAACTTTCTAAAGGTGATGAAAGAAGATCTTCAAGGACCAAATATCCAACTCAAAGGTTGAATTATGATAGTTTCATGGCGACACATTTTGCATACATGATGCAGGTTATCAAAGACAAAGAGCCTGAGACATATGAAGAAGCTTGCACACAAAAGGAAAGGAAGCAAGCTATGAAAGAGGAGATCAAAGCTCTCAAAAATAATCACACATGGGAGCTAGTGCCAAAGAAAGAAGGTATGAAGATTGTTCCAAACAAATGGGTGTTTAAAGTAAAAAGGAATGCTAATGGTTCACTAGCTAGATATAAAGCTAGACTAGTTGACAAAGGATTCAAACAAACACTCGGCATAGATTACAATGAAGTTTTTAGCCCTGTTGCAAAGATGGGAGCTGTCAGAACATTAATAGAAATTGGTGCTTCAAGGAGATGGCCATTATATCAACTCGACATCAAAAAAGCTTTTCTTAATGGAGAACTAAAAGAAGAGGTATAAATGAGTCAATCATTTGGATTTGAAGATGAAAACCATCCAAAGTTTGTTTGTAGGTTGAAGAAGGCACTTTATGGCTTGAAGCAAGCACCAAGAGCATGGAATCAGAGATTGGTAGAATATCTAACTAAGTGTGGATACAACCCAAGTAGTGTAGATCCTTCATTGTACATGAAGAAGGAAGAAAATAGAGAGGTATAAATTTGCATATACATCGATGGCCTCATCATAATAGGAAATGATGTTACATGGATTAAAGATAAGGAGTTTAAAAGTTTAGATCTTGGAGAGCTGAAATATTTTTTAGGAATTGAAGTTGTTTATGGAAAGAGTGGCATCTACTTGGTGCAAAGGAAGTACTTGTTGGATGTTCTTTTCAGATTTGGAATGAGTGGATGCAAACCACTCATTCAACCCATGGACACAAATACAAAGATTTGTTCAAATGATGGAGAACCATTGGAAGATGTAACGACATACAGAAGCATTGTAGGATCACTAATCTATGCAAATATTACAAGATCTAATTTGTCTTTTGTTGTTGGTGTACTTTCTCAGTTTATGCAAGGCCGACAAGTGAACATTTAAATTCAGTCAAGAGAGTGTTGAGATACATAAAGCATACAGTTAATCATGCTTTGTTTTACAAGTTTGATGAAGAATTGTAGGTCAAAGGCTTTGGCGATGCTGATTGGGCAGGTTCAAAGGAAGATAGAATACCAACCTCAGGTTATGTGTTCATGATAGGAAGCAAACTTATCACATGGAGCTCAAAGAAACAACCTACTATTGCACTTTCATCCATGGAGGCTGAGTATAGTGGATTATCATTTGCCACATGTGAAGCAATGCGGATTAAAAAGCTTTTGGCTGATCTTGAAGTGCAAGCTGGAACCATCCCTACATACGGTGATAACATGTCAAGTATCTACTTGGTACGCAATCCTATGTTTCATGCAAGGAGCAAGCTCATAGAAGTGTAGTGCTGATTTTTTACGGCCGTATTGCCCGTTTTGGCCATTTTTCATCGGAAAATAAGGTCATAAATATTATAAGACCTTCAAAAATTACATTAAAAATGGAAAATACACATATTATCTATACATAACCTTCAAAATTGAAGGGCATGGTAGACCGTCAAAATACAACACTGAGTCCACTACGATTTTATAAGGGAGAAGGTATTGAGCAAAGATGTGGAGATAAAGTTCATCAAAACCAAAGAGCAGGTTGCAATTTCTTAGATGCTTCTAAACTTAAAGGTTTCAAGGATGTGATAAATTTGTAGGACATGGTTGAAGATATCTCCCAAATGAGCTTGAGGATAAATGTACAAGGTCATTTTCATATGAGCTATGCTTTGATAAATTTACCAAATATAAAGATAAAGGAAAAGAAGAGAAAAGAAAAAAGAAGAAAAGAAGAAGTCTACTCAAAATTCACGATGAGTAAAAGATACATTATCTCCCTTGTAGTTAGTGGCATGTAGTGGGCAAAGTGGTGAGTTACGAAGGAGACACAAAATTCTTCACATGCTCACCAGTTATAAATGTGGAGTGGGAGTAGGTTCTGAACAGGGAGAGAAAGAGGTGAGAACTCCCAATAGTGAGATCTAGTCATATTGTCATTTTGTCTTCCCTTAGACTCCCTCCAGTCGCACATCATTTTGTACGTAGCTCTATTGTGAAGCTCATATCTCAGTGTATATATAACCATTTCTTGCGTTTAAATACACTCATTTGAAAGCTTATCTTGTGTACTTTGTGCAGATCAAATATGTCTATCAAAACTTACAGATGCTATGTGATATCAGTCAAAATATGAAGTCTAAGTGTTTTAGCATACATGTGTAGAGAGGTAGTCAATTTTGGTCGGTTAACTTTCCCAACCAAAACATATCCAAATTGCTTGATTTTTGTCTTATTAAAAATCTCTCTCCATTTACTTTCTTGATCTCAAATACATCACTCAAAATATTTATATTCTATGAGATATCTCTCAGAGAGCGAAGTCTAGTTTTTAAGTATACTTACGTGAGCAAGTGATCTGTTTTGGACAGTTGAGTTTCCTGACGAAAACACATCCAAATTACTTGTTTTTTAGCTTCTTGGAAAGCTATTTGTGTCTACTTTCTATGTGCCAAATGTATTTCACAAAGGACATATATTCAGGTAGTTATTAGTTCGAGAGTGAAGTTTAGTTCTTCAGCATCCTTGTGTGGAAAGGAAGTTCATCTTTGTCAACTGCATTTCCTAATGAAAACATGTCCGAATTAAGTTATTTATAGCATGTTAGAAGGCTCTCTTTGTCTACTTTGATTGAATAAAGGCACAAGTTGATTTGAGTTTTGTATTCAGAGCAGCAAGCTATCTAAGGTGCAGCTGTTTGTCCAAGTGTTGGACATACAAGGGCTCACTACAAATTTCCATTGTGCATAGGAGAACTCATTCTCCACTGTGAAGAGATGGATAGGTATGTGCTTGAAGATGAAGAGGTGTTGCAAAATCCTTGATCTACACCAGCCAAATGAACTCCAGGAGTATATGGTGGGCCCTTTTATCTTGCCAATGGATGTATTAGACACCCTATGTACCTTGGAAGATCACTCTCAAAAAGATAGATAAAAAATAGATAAGTTGGAGTTAGCTCAAAGATGAAAACTTGCTATTCTTGGTTCATACACCTGTCTAGTGTTTTACATAACTCTCTGAGCACAACAGCAATTAGCTCAATTCCTCTTGAGGAAGTCTAGGCAACTTAAAGAGCTAACTTTCAAGATTAATCTGATAAAAAATAATGAACCACACACTGAGAATGAGTTTTAACAAGTGATGATATCATCCCGATTTTCACGGGTTGCTACAGAAATAGACCAGTGCGCAGAAAAATCAACATAACTCAGAATGCAGAAATCCAATGATTATGCAAATTTGTATGGTTATACTAGACAGTAAGTTGAATCCAAGAAGCTTTAAATCACTGAATTTGAATACGTAACCACTTAGAAATGGCTCTGACAAGATGAGTGAAAAAGTTGGGTACCTGACAGAGAAGTGAAGATGAAGAGACCCTATTGACTTAAAATGCTTATAACTGAAGATTGCAACATCCAATTGACATGAAAATTTGTGAGCATATAGTAGACTTATAGAGCTAACTTTACCAAGTTAACTCACTGAAAAGTATGCACTAAGCTCAGAGAAAACATCTCTGCAAGCTGACTGCAAAAACTGAGAGTAATGGCAGTGAGTATTACACTTCACAAGAACATGGAAAGATGAACTCAAATAATCATGAAAATGAAAGTATATTGCTTGTACAATACAATGACTTACTGATACATATGTGTGCCTTGTAATCACACCTTGATATGGCATAAAGCTCATCTCTTGGATGTCTTCACATAGGTCTCTCTAACCACGACTAAAACTGCCATCTATTTATAGTTGAGTTTGGGAGGCTAAATTCTCTCAATCACTCTCCAATCAATCAATGATTGATTTGATTCTCTACCTACCACAAATCACGAATTCGTGGCTCCTCTTTCCATTCTTGATCAAGTGGACTCAACCACTTAAGATTCTCTTACTTTTACATTAAGTAAACTCTTCAAAAGTTACAAGAGGTAGTTCACAAGTGAACTTTACATAGTCTTCTTTTTAAAGCTTCTTCTAAGACTTTGTGGGACTCAAGCCAATACTTAGGCTTGTCATAGACTTGCTCCAACAGCTCCCCCTCAAGCCAAGTATGCTTGAGGTCTTCAATCTTCCAAGATTACCTGCAAACCTATCATAGCCTTGAATTTGCAAAGCTTTGTACCATCCAATGCTTTGGTTAGAATATCTGCACATTGTTGATGAGTGGACACATATGATATTTGAATCTCTTTGCTTAGAACCTTTTCTCGTACATAGTGATAATGAACTTCAATATGTTTAGTCCTTGCATGAAAAATAGGATTAGCAGCCAAGTGAATAGAACTCATATTGTCACCAAAAATAGTTGGAGTTCCAAACTCCAATCCAAGATCTTTGAACAATGTCTTCATCCACATAGCTTCTTGAGTAGCTATGGCAAGACCTCCGTATTCAGCTTCAGTAGAAGAGAGAGCAACTGTGGGTTGCTTCTTGGATGACCATGAAATAAGCTTTGAACCTGCAAAGGTAACCTGAAGTGCTCCTTCTATCTTCCTTGGAGCCAGCCCAATCTGCATCAGAAAATAACTTCAAACCTAAATCTGATACATAAGGATAATAAAGTCCTTCATTTATGGTTCCTTTGAGATACTTGAGAATCCTTTTGGCAGCATCCATATGTGGTTTCCTTGGTGTGTGCATAAATTGACTTAGCACACTCACACTGTAACATATATCTACTCTTGTCAATGTGGCATAGTTGAGACTACCCACTAGACTTTGATATGATGTGATGTCCTCTATGAGTTCACCTTCATGTGAGCTCAATTTGTGATTGACCTCCATTGGAGTACCTGCAATCTTACAATCTTGCATCTTGAATTTTGCCAACATGTCCTTAATGTACTTTCTTTCAGTGAGAAACAAACCATGATCTTTGTAGACAACTTCCAAACCTAGGAAGTAGGTAAGTGAACCCAAATCACTTATCTTGAACTCTTCTCTCATCTGATCTTTGATCTTCTTCATACCATCTTCATCATTTCCTGTCAATATAATATCATCTACACATACACATAGGTAGATGATCTCGGAATTACTCTTTTTAATAAAGAGTGAAGGATCTGCCTTGCTTGGTTGAAAGCCTTTGTCCTGCAAGAATGAAACAAGCCTGAAATTCCAAGCTCTTGGAGCTTGCTTGAGACCATACAATGCTTTGTTAAGTTTACACACATAATCAGGATAAACTTGATTCTCAAAACCAGGTGGTTGTGCCATATATACCTCTTCTGTTATCCAACCATTCAAGAATGCATTCTTTACATCTAGTTGAAGTATCTTCCAATTCTTGGAAGAGGCAATACTAAGCAAAACCCTAATAGTAGGCATCTTTGCCACAGGAGAGAAGGTCTCCTCATAATCAATTCCCTGAGTTTGTGCAAAGCCTTTTGCTACAAGCCTTGCCTTATACCTATTAATTGAACCATCATAATTCTTCTTGAGTTTATAGACCCATCTTGAGCCTATTACCTTCATGGATGAAGTCTTGGGCACCAAATCCCAAGTGTTGTTTTCCTCAAGTGCTTCAATCTCTTCCTTCATTGCATGCTTCCATTCTGTTTTTGCTTTGGCCTCTTCGAATGATGATGGCTCCTCTTGGTTTATGTCCTGTGCTATGTAGATAGAATGTTTAGTTACTAATGAGGTGTCAAACCCATACCTTTTTGGTTTTTTCTTTTCCCTCATAGATCTTCTTAGGCCATGATGTGATGATTCTGCCTCATGTCCAAGTTCCTGCAATTTTGCTTTACCTTTAGACTTCCATGCTTTGATCTTTTCCATGTGAGATTCTTCATCATCCTCTGAGGTGTCTTGTTCTTCAATCTTTGATTGTTCTCTACCAAGCTTTGGAAAATCTTCTTCAAGATCATATGGTAAATTGATCTTCCTGCATGAATCTTCATACCATGAATTGTTCTCATCAAAAACTACATCTCTGCTTACCAAGAATCTTTTGTTGGTAGGGTTGTATAACCTGTAGCCCTTTTGATTGTTGTCATGTCCAATAAATACACACCTTTCTGCCTTTGGATCCATCTTGCCTCTAACCTGTGAAGGAACATAAGCAAAAGCAATACATCCAAAAATTTTACAATGATCTAAGCTTGGTCTTCTTCCATTCCAAGCCTCATATGGATTCATCCCATCAAGGGATTTTGAAGGCAGCCTGTTAATCAAGTAAGTGGCTGTAGATACAGCCTCAGCCCATAAATAATTAGGTAAATGCTTTTCATTTAACATAGACCTTGTAGCTTCAACAATTGTCCTATTCTTCCTTTTTGCCACTCCATTTTGCTCAGGAGTGTACCTTGTAGTTACCTCTCTTTTGATTCCTCTTTCTTGAAGAAAAGAATCAAAATCATGGGAGAAGTATTCTCCCCCTCCATATGACCTTAGCCTTTTTAGTGATTTACCTGTTTGATTCTCCACAAGAGCCAAATATCTTTTGAAACATGAAAAAACTTCATCTTTGTGTTTCATAAAGAATAGGATAGTCCATCTGCTGTAATCATCAATGAAGGAAACATAATACCTTGATCCAGATATTGAAGCTTCCTTGCTAGGTCCCCATACATCTGTATGAACCAACTCCAAGAGATCTCCATGCATATAACCTTTCTTCATGAATGGTAACCTGTGAGACTTTCCAAATTGACATGCACTACACTTATAAATCATATGTTGTTTTGACAAATTAGGAAGTCCAAGTACACTTTGGTCCCTGCAGATTTGCTTTAATGACCTTTCACCAATATGTGCTAACCTTTTGTGCCATACTTCCAATTCTGTGAGTGTCTAACTACCATAATTAAAGAGAGCAATGTTTCTAGTGTCCTGTAACTCAAATGTGAACAATCTACCTGTCTTTTCACCTTTTGCAATTCTTCTGAATCCTTGACTTGGATCTTCAACAAATGCTCCTGCTTTTGTGAACCTGACTTGCAACCCTTTCTCTACTATCTGCCCAACACTTATCAAATTCTTTGTAATGGTAGGGACATAGAGTACCTTACTGAGTAGGTTGATGTTTCCATCAGGTGCTTTGACATTTCCTATTTTCTCCACAGGATGTTTTGTATCATCTCCTGTTTGTACCTCATGCTTATTCCTTGGATCTTCTAAATCTGATAGGAGTGCCACATTTCCTGCCACATGATTTGAACAACCTGAGTCTATGTAGAAAACATGCTCATCAGATTTACCTTGTGGCATAGCCATGTTCATGATCAATAATGAATCCTCTTTGTTTGAGTCTTCTGTGTAGTTATTGTAGTCTCTCCTTCCTTTGTAGCCTCCTTGATAGTTTGAATGATTGTAGTTGTTGTAGTTGCCATTATAATTATTGAACCTTCCTCTTGAGTAGCCATAACTTCCTCTATTGTATCCTTTGCCTCTTTGATTCCTAGAATTCCTAAAGCAATTTTCAGTTGTATGATTAGTTAATCCACAAATAGAACATGAGTTGGAGTCTTGGGATCTCCCCCTGCCTTGTCTACCTCCTCTTCCTCTACCTCTGCCATGTCTTCCTCTACCTGCATAGTTAGCTTGATATGTACCTACTTCATCATCTTCTTTCTTTGCCTTTCCTTTGTTATCTTTAGACTTGCTTTTATCAGTGTATAAAGCTGAAGATTGATTACCTTTAGAGCTTTCTCCATTTTTTATAAGCTTTGCCTCTTGAGTAAGTAGTTGTCCAATGAGTGTATTGAAATCAGGTACATGCATGTCCATGTACAAATCCATAGCTGTGGTGAATGCTTCCCACTTGTCATCTGCCTTCAAGCCATTGATGACCTGCCTTACAATTTGCTCTTCATCTATTACCTCTCCAATGCTTCCCAACTGATCCGCTATGTCCTTGAGCTTTGTGACAAAATCAGTCACATTTTGTTTGGGAGCCTTCTTGAGAGTTGTGAAATCCAGCCATAGTTGATGCTTCCTAGCTTTGGTACTTGAAGAAAAGAAGGCTTCAAGTGCATCCCACACTTCCTGAGATGTCTTACAACTCCTAATGTGAGGCAACAAAAAATCTGAGATAGAGTTGACGAGATAAGACCTTGCAAGTGCATCCTTGGAGCACCATGTGCTCAATCTCTCTTGCTCTTCTTGTGTTGGTTGACTTTTGTTCCTGAAACTTGGCATAACTTCATCTCCAGCCACATAACCATATAAACTTCTACCTTGGAGATAAGCTTCCATTCTTAATGACCAAGCTGAGTAGTTACCTATGTCCAATTTGTCAATTGATGAAGGAAATCCATCTGCCATGTTGTCCAACCTTGCTCTGATACCACTGTGAAGAGATGGATAGGTATGTGCTTGAAGATGAAGAGGTGTTGCA
Organism: Ceratopteris richardii; assembly: GCA_020310875.1. Classification (NCBI taxonomy): domain Eukaryota; kingdom Viridiplantae; phylum Streptophyta; class Polypodiopsida; order Polypodiales; family Pteridaceae; genus Ceratopteris; species Ceratopteris richardii. The sequence continues at coordinate 7,563,840 of CM035434.1, forward strand.
AAATCCTTGATCTACACCAGCCAAATGAACTCCAGGAGTATATGGTGGGCCCTTTTATCTTGCCAATGGATGTATTAGACACCCTACGTACCTTGAAAGATCACTCTCAAAAAGATAGATAAAAAACAGATAAGTTGGAGTTAGCTCAGAGGTGAAAACTTGCTATTCTTGGTTCATACACCTGTCCAGTGTTTTACATAATTCTCTGAGCACAGCAGCAATTAGCTCGATTCCTCTTGGGGAAGTCTAGGCAACTTAAAGAGCTAACTTTAAAGAGTAATCTCATAAAAAATAATGAACCACACACTGAGAATGAGTTTTAACAAGTGATGACATCATCCCGATTTTCACGGGCTACTACAGAAATAGACCAGTGAGCAGAAAAATCAACATAACTCAAAATGTAAAAATCCAATGATTATGAAAATTTCTATGGTTATACTAGAAAGTAAGCTGAATCCAACAAGTTTTAAAGCACTGAATTTGAATAAGTAACCACTCAGAAATGGCTCTGACAAGATGAGTGAAAAAGTCGGGTACCTGACAGAGAAGTGAAGATGAACAGACCCTGTTGACTTAAAATGCACATAACTGAAGATTGCAACATTCAATTGACATGAAAATTTGTGAGCATATAGTAGACTTTTAGAGTTAACTTTACCAATTTAAATCACTGAAAATGATGCACCAAGCTTAGAGAAAACATCTCTACAAGCTGACTGAGAAAACTGAGAGTAATGGCAGTGAGTAGTACACTTCACAAGAACATGGAAAGATGAAATCAAATAATCATGAAAATGAAAGTATATTGCTTGTACAATACAATGACGTACTGATACATATGTGTGCCTTGTAATCACACCTTTATCTCAGCTCTTGGAGGTCTTCACATAGGTCTCTCTAACCACGACTAAAACTGCCATCTATTTATAGTTGAGTTTGGGAGGCTAACTTCCCTCAATTACTCTCCAATCAATCAATGATTGATTTGATTCTCTACCTATCACAAATCACGAATTCGTGGCTCCTCTTTCCATTCTTGATCAAGTGGACTCAACCACTTAAGATTCTCTTACTTTTACATTAAGTAATCTCTTCAAAAGTTACAAGAGGTAGTTCACAAGTGAACTTTACATAGTCTTCTTTTTAAAGCTTCTTCTAAGACTTTGTGGGACTCAAGCCAATACTTAGGCTTGTCATAGACTTGCTCCAACATCCACAGTTACCACTTCTCATCATCCCTCAAATAATTGAGAGTATAAGCCACAAGATTGTCCTCATCTACGTGGTTTCCAATGGATCCCAATGCATCTGACAATTCCTTGACCTTAAGTATGTAGTCATTCTGCTACTTCTTGAGGTCTTTGTTAGGTTGTTGAGCTCATTCTTGAATTGGGTCTTCCTTCCCTTGGTGCTTGTTGAATAAATCCTTTCAATTGTCTCTCATATCTTCATGATTGAATCCAAGTCTTGGAGGACTTAGTTGAGATGACTTGGAGAGTTGTCGAGTTACTTTTCTTTATGGCATCTCATGGATTTTGGCTGCATTTGATTGCTCAACATGTCCATTATTTATTTCCGATGAATTTTTTGCTTGAAGGTTTACTTTTAATAGTTATTTACTAAGTAACTATTATGAATTAGCTTGATTTTATGCATCTATTATTGATTAGATATTATTAAATAGCTTGTTTTGAATAAAATATTACTAATGTGCTTTTTACTAGTTATTTAGGTATGCATAGCTTTGACTATTACTTGTTATTTTGTTACTTTTTAACTGGGTATGCATAACTTCAACTATTAAATATTATCTTTCTTCCATAGTAGTTATTACTAGCTAGAATTTTACTAGTCAAATTCTATATTAGTTAGTTTATGTTTAGTTAAATATTACTAGTTATCGTTTTAGTGTGTCTAATTATCTAAAATTTTAAACTAATGACTAACATTAGGATTACCAAAGATACATCAAGAAGGTGAACAGGGTGCTCCAAAAGTTGATTTTTACCAAGTTGGGTCCTGCTTATATCCTTTGTATTTGGTGAGTTTGCTCTCTGTTATCCAAAACATGATAATCAGATACTTGACCTCTTGTGTGCTACATGTGGTATGTGTTGATCTACTAGTTGACTTCAAAAAGATATGATCACACTCAACTACACTTTGGCATCCAATCGTATCATAGACAAGTTTCCTACGTACTCCTAGTACCTTAGAAAGTCTTGAAATATTTATCTGATTTGTTGATGAATACATGTTACCATTTAGAGTCATCATCAATGTTGATCTCTTCAACACAAGGTCATCTAAATTCTTTCTCATACTTTGTAGTGTATTCCGAAGATTGGTGAAAAGTTCACATGTTACATGATGTCTACTTCTAGATTTCCCAACACATGGACCCTACAACGTCTTGTTTAGTGCCTCGATTTTATCTTCACAACATAAGTGTCCATTTTCATTGTTAAAATACTTGATGATTGTATCCACAATTTGATCCAAGTCTCTTGAAATATCATTAGCATTACCCTCCACATGAGTACGTGACCATGACCTTATTATTGTGAAGAGAGATGGTGGATGCAATCCGAAGATGAGTTGGTGTTGCTACAACCGCCTTAACACTAGCCAACTGAGACTTCAGAGTTGATTAGTAGACCCTTTGAGCTTCCTAAATCCACCAAAATATCAGCCAAGTACTTTGGAACTAGTATCCCAAAAGTTTCACTCAAGACAGACTAGTTGCAAGATGACTAGCTCCCAAAACTTGCTATTTTTGTACATACATCTACCCGAAAAAATGAATAGTGCTCTCAACTTGGTAGGAATTAGATACATTCCTTTTGGTCATAGCAAATAGATTTAGAAAGCTTGCCATTCCAAGTTAAAACACTTCAAATAATCAACTAAGTACTGAGAAAAACTTTTAACAAAATTTGGAACATGCCCCCCATTCTTGGGGCTCTATAGAGATAGACTAGTGAGCAGTAAAATGAAGATTTCTCCCCCACTGCAAATGTAATGAGCAGAAAAATTTAGATACTTAAACTAGACTTTGACAGCTATTCAACCCATGCTAAAACACAAAAATAGCTTGAGTAGAACTCGATATATGAGCTTTTGAAGTTACTGCTCTAAGTGAGTATAGTAGAGAACAAAACTGAGAAGTAAAGAATGATGAATGTATAAATTCACATATGATTACAACCACATTGGCAATGAATCTTTGCAAAATGTGAGTTGAATGATGGATCTATGGAGCAAGCTCTTCAATCTCTACAAAATGACATGAAGTGGTCATGTACAAGGCTTGCTAATGGCCACTTCCTTCTTGCTCTTTTTATAGCTACTCTTGGAGGGACTTTTGAGCTCAAATTCAAATGGATCCACCTAAAAGTGATCCCCAAAGTTAGGAAATATTCCCTCAGTTCACTAATTCATGGTTTTATGTAGTTAGAGCCATGAATTTGCTTTTACATCCTGAATGACATAAGCCATTCGTTTTCTTCTTTTTCACAATTACAAGAGATAAAATGTACTCTTTTACAAGAGGTGTTCACATGACTACACATGTGACCTACAAATGATCATAACATCAAGCATATAAAGCATGTAGGCTTGGGTAAAATGCACCTACAGCTCCCCCTCAAGCCTAACATGCTTGGCCTCCAAATATATCTTCAATTGTCCTTGATTTCTTGCAAGCCAATCATCAACTTGAATCTACTTAACTATGTACCATCAAGAGATTTAGTCATCATGTCTGCACATTGCATATCTATAGAGACATAGGATAGTTGAATATCCTTGCTCATTAACTTCTCCCTTACATAATGCTATTGGACTTCAATATGCTTGGTTCTAGCATGGTATACTAGATAAGTTGCAAGATGTAGTGAGCTTGTGTTGTCCCCAAAAATGTGAGGTGTGGAAGAATGAAGTCCAAGATCTGTATACAAAGACTTTAACCACATGATTTCTTGAGTTGCATTAGTCAAATCTCTATATTATCCTTCAATCGAAGATAATTCCACTCTTGGTTGCTTCTTGGATGACCAAGAAATGATTTTTGAGCCTGCAAATGATACATACCCAGATGTGCTTCTATCATCTCTAGATCCAGCCCAATCAGCACCTAAGTAGACCTTTAGCCCAATATCTGAAGCAAATGAATAAAGCAAACCTTCATTCATGGTCTCCTTTAGGTACTTGAGGACTCTCTTGGCTCCTTCCATATGTGGTCTTCTCGGCTTATGCATAAACTGACTCAATATGCTAACAGTATAGCATAAATCCACCCTTCAGAGTGTTGCATAGTTCAAACTTCCAACCAAGCTTTGGTAGCTTGTGATGTCTTCAAAAGGTTTGCAGGTCAGATTCAACCAATATGGAGCATTTCTGGAGGATCCAAGACATGGCTTCAAGAGAATTTCTAAAGGAGAAAAGACAGGTAGACTTTTTACTTTTGAGCTAGAAGATACAAAGAATATTGCACTCTACAATTACAAATATCAAACACTTTCAGAGCTTGAGATTTGGCATAAAAGATTAGGGCATGTAGGTGAAGGAACCTTGAAGCAAATATGCAGGGACCAATGTGTGCTTGGGATACCTACTGTATCGAAGCAACACATGATTTATAAATGTGGTGCTTGTTAGTTTGGGAAGTCTCATAGGTTACCCTTCTCAAGGAAACGCTACATGCATGAGGACCACCTAGAACTTGTCCATACAGATGTATGGGGACCAAGCAAAGATCCCTCAATCTCAAGATCAAGGTACTATGTATCTTTTATTGATGATTATAGCAGGTGGACTGTATTGTACTTTAGGAAGCACAGAGATGAAGTGTTCAACTGTTTTAAAAAGTATCTTGCACTTGTTGAGAATCAGACAGGGAAGAATCTAAAGAGGCTAAGGTCAGATGGAGGAGGTGAGTACTTCTCCAATGAGTTTGAACCATTCTTGGAGGACAGAGGAATCAAGAGAGAAATCACCACAAGGTATACTCCTGAACAAAATGGGGTAGCTGAGAGAAGAAATCGATTGATTGTTGAAACAGCTAGGTCAATGTTAAATGAAAGAAAGTTACCTAACTATTTATGGGTAGAGAGTGTATGTACTGCCACTTACCTTATAAGCAGGTTACCATCCAAATCCCTTGATGGGATGACTCCTTATGAAGCATGGAAGGGGAAGAGACCCTCACTTGACCATTGCAGGATATTTGGATGTGTAGCATATGTACACATTCCTTCTTAGATAAGAGGTAAGCTAGAACCTAAAGCTGAGAAATGTATCTTTATTGGATATGATCTGAATCAGAAAGGGTATAGGTTCTACAACACTTCAAGTAAAGGATTCATGGTTAGTAGATATATTGTCTTTGATGAAAATGATTCTTGGTATGAGAATGAATGCAGGAAGTTTAAACTACCCTATTACTTGGAGGAGGAGTTTCCAAGTCTTGCTAAGGAGGAACCTACTCAAAATGAAGACACCAATTCAGATGATGAAGACATTATCAATCTTGAAGAATTCAAGGCATGAAAGTCCAAAGGCAAACTCAAGATGAAGAAACTTGAAGACATACCTGAATCTTCAAATCAATCAATCAGAAGATCACAAAGGGAGAGCAAAGAACCTATCAGATATGGGTATGCCACCTCTCTTGTCACTAAACATTCTATTTATCTTGCCAAAGATTTATCAATTGAAGAATCAAGATCATATGAAGAAGCAAAAACTAAGACAGAATGGAAGGAAGCTATGGATGAGGAGATTGAAGCACTCAAGGAAAGTGACACATGGGAACTAGTACCAAAGAAAGAGTCCATGAAGGTAATTGATCTAGATGGATCTATAAAATCAAAAGAAATTCTGATGGTTCAATAAACAAGTACAAAGTCAGATTGGTGGCCAAGGGTTTTGCACAAACCCAAGGCATTGACTGTGAAGAAACATTCTCACCCGTGGCCAAGATGCCAACCATCAAGGTATTGGTAAGTGTGGGTGCATCTAAAAATTGGAACATGTATCAACTGGATGTAAAAAAATGCATTTCTTAATGGATGGATTTCAGAGGAGGTATACATGTCACAACCTCCTCGCTATGAGGATCCAAACAAGGTAACATATGTGTGCAAGTTGAATAAAGCTCTTTATGGATTGAAACATGCACCTAGGGCATGGAATCATAGGTTGACCACATATCTTCAGGACCAAGGTTTTGGCATGAGTAAGGCAGATACTTCTCTATTCATCAAGAGAAGTAATTCAGAGGTAATATACCAATGTGTATATGTTCATGATATCATACTTACAGGAAATGATGTCAATGGAATCAGACAAATCAAGAACCAGATGATGAAGGAGTTCAAGATCAGTGATCTTGGCTTACTAAAGTATTTTCTTGGACTTGAGTTAGTCTATACTAACTCTGGAATCTATATTACTCGGAAAAAGTACATACAGGATATGTTGAAGAAGTTTCATTTGCAGGATGCCAAAGTTGCAAGTATTCCAATGGAGGTAAATCTAAAACTAAGTGCTCAAGAAGGAGATGTACTTGATGACATTACAGGTTATCAAAGCATGGTAGGTAGCTTGAATTATGCTACCTTGACAAGGATAGATATTGGTTATGGAGTTAGTGTGCTAAGTCAGTTTATGCACAAGCCTAGGGCACCTCACTTAGAAGCTGCCAAAAGAATTCTAAAGTATCTCAAAGGCACTCAACATCATGGTTTGTATTCTCCTTACACATCATACTTGGACATTAAGATTTATTCAGATGCAGATTGGGTAGGATGTAAGGATAACAGGAGGAGCACTTCAAGATATATTTCATTTGCATGTGATAAATCAATATCATGGTCTTCAAAGAAGCAACCTACTATTGCTTTATCTTCTACAGAGGTAGAGTATAGAGGATTGGCTAATGCTACTCAAGAAGCCATATGGATCAAGTTATTGTATACAGAATTGAGTTTGTATACTACCTCACCATTGATCTTTGGAGATAATACAAGCTCACTTCACCTTGCAACTAATCCTATTTATCATGGTAGGATCAAGCATATAGAGGTCCATTACCATTATGTGAGAGAGAAGCTATTAAGCAAGGACATTCAACTAACATATGTATCAACCAACATGCAGTTTGCAGATTTGTTAACTAAAGCATTGGATGGAACCAAACTTTGTAGGTTCAAATCAATGATTGGATTGTAGGATACACATGAAGACTGAAGATGAAGACCAAGCCAAAATGTTAGGCTTGAGGGGGAGCTCTTGGTGCAATTCACAAGCCTACACATTTGTCTTAAAGACCATACACATATGGAGAAGCATGAGAACCAATGCTAGAAGATAATTACCCATTTACTCTTTGTAAAAGTCATATTTGACTTGGAATCTTTCTAACCACCTACCTAAGGGAGTCATGGATTTTATTAGTTGTGAAGAATCAATCAATTTTCAGAGAATATCTCCTAGGATGTAGGACCATGATTATAGAGAGCCAAAGTTTGAATTCAAATTCAAACTTTGAGCTCAACCTCTATAAAAAGGGATCATCCAAAAGTCGCGGCATATGAGTCACTTTCCGAGCTCCTCAGTCTCATCTCTGAGTGTGTGTGAGGCCTAAACTATATCCCACACCCTTCTCTCCCATTAGGCTATGATTATCATGCCTATGGCATTGTACAACACTGTTCATTAATACATATATCTACATTGTTCATTTCTCAGTTCTCTGTCATAGTCTCTATCAGTTTGTCAACTTGTGGAGATCATATCTCACTCATTTCTCCACCAAATTAAAAGATCTATAGCTTGTTGGAACCAGCTCCAAATCTTGTATATGCTATCAAAATTTTAAGGATTTTTATTCAGCCATTGCAGAGAAAAGTCCGTCGAGGTGATCACTGGTTGAAGTCTGCAACAGTCCTAAAAAATCAGGGGTAAAGGTTTACTTGCTAAATTAATTGATCTGAGCATAGTCAATTTTGTTAAGTGATTTCACTTGAAATCATTAGCTTACTAAGATAATTAGATACCCCTAAAAGGAATTTTTCCAATTCCTACTGTGATGGTCATAGTGAGCAAAAGATACAGCAAGTGTTTAGTAAAAAATAGAAGGCTTTCTTGAAGACTTGAAGTAGAGCGTTGGTAAGAGCGTTGGTATGAGCATCGGTAATTTCCAGTAGCTTATTGACGCTCATACCGACGCTTATACCAATGGTCATACCGACGCGTCCATTCGCTAGTCAGTTTTCCAAAATGTTTCGAGGGTCGTACCGATGCTCATGTGTGACCATCGATATGCCGAACGTCGGTATACCCTTGATATGTTGTAGTGAGTATGACTAAGTGTATTCACATCCAACTTATTTTATTTATTTTTGAGATACAAATGTTATTTTATTGTGTTCATTTTCGAACATGAATATGGCCGTATATACAAACCTTAATGTTGAAGAGTCAACATTCATGTAATGATCCATATCCCGATGGTTTCTCCACATACCCACATGCGTTTAGACATGTATTGGGACACCCATATATTTCAAACATTTTTATATGGATGGATATGTAGACATGTTAATCAATGTTAAAGATCAATATACGCGTCAAAAAATGTCGATTCTAGTGTAGACTTGATTCAATCCTTACAACTATTCTTTTTTTTTTTGCTAGTGACATCATTTTCTATGCAGATATGCTATGCTGAGCATGATGCTTAGCCTTGTGACCACAATTGTCGATATATCTCTCTCTTGTTGGTCATGGTACCAAATCTTATGTCTTTTTCTAAATGTTTTCCTATTTCCCAATTCACAAACTTCTTTTCTTCTTCTATAAACAATTCTAAGGAACGTGGCTTCTATATCTTGCACTTATTTGTGCCATATATATGTATTGGGAATTAACAGAATATTATCTGTTAATATTATTAATAGACTTCTCATCTTGCCGTATATTTTTTGGTCCTAAATATCTTGCTTTCAGAGTGTGCGTTTCTTTATTTTGGAGTGTATAAAAGTAAAATCTCAGTCTGAGTATCAAAACATTACTCCGAAACCCATCACTTCAGAGTCACCATTAGCGTCTTAAGGGCCTCTCGTCATGTGCGGCATTTGGAAACGATCATCCATTGACTTTTGTTTTTCACCGTCTTGAATGCATTGGAGTTCTCTTCATTAAAAATTAGGTCAGAAAATCTTCCACAACATGCGTACTGCCTAGAACTGATTGACGATCAACATTTTCTTTTATTGTTGGGTTATGTTGGTTGCAATAACAATGCAGTCTTTTACATCCACGTACTATAATATAAGTACAAAGCATTAAACATTTTTTGACATCCGGTTGATCTACTAAGGAGAGGTACCATACTCGAGAAAGCATCTAGGCAAGGTGCTATATTTCCACTTTAAGTTCCAGCTTTACTCTCTAACAAACTGGAACATTCACCAACACAGTTCATAATGAAGAGTTCCGATTAAAGTAGACATATGGAATTGAAGCATCTAGGCAAAGTGCTACATTTCCACTTTAAGTTCCAGCTTTACTCTATAACAAACTGGAACATTCACCAACACAGTTCATAATGAAGACTTCCGATTAAAGTAGACCTGGGGAATTCCCTGCAGGCATCACTTAAGAGATTACAATGTATAGTAGTAAATTCAAAGAGATACTTAACTCTCGTACAAGAAAGAAAACAGAGAAAGGAAAAAAAAAACACTCTCCATCGCCAGCTGAGAAGGTTATCCAAGATGTGTTCATGTCTGTCATAGATGCAACAAAATCAGAGAAGCACTGCTGAAGGCAGGTGTTCTTTTTCAAACAATAGGAAGTTAGGCCTAGGCCTACTCTCCTGAACTTTATTTAAAGAGAAAGGTATTACAAGTGAATGGGACTAGTGCTCTTGGGATGCCGCAGATCCAACAATGCACGGGTAGAGCTTCAGGTTTAGAGAGTGTTACAAAGGAGGTTAAAACCCTCTTGTTCCCTTCATGCGGGCCCCACTTGAATTAACCTTGTTTTTTCCGAAGAGAAACACTTTGTGATGCCTTAAAAGGGGGGGGGGGGGGGGGGTGGGGGGGGACCTCTTACAGTTGGAGATTCTTTTACCAAGAAGGAGTAGAGACTTCTCAATCGATCACTCTTTAGGAGAGTTTCCAAAATTGCTGGCACATAGCTCCCCCGAGATCTTCTAGAGGGTTTCTTCTCTTATAGCATTCCACAGTGGTGCTGAGAAGCGGGTCACTTTCCCTAGCAATGCTTGCTTCGAGGTTATTTGTGTCTGCACTCTCAAAGTAGTCCCAAGCGTCGGCGAGAGCAACAAAGAAGATGTGGTCGAAATCCTCAATGTTGTGGCGGCTCTGCTTGCACCACAGCGAAGACAGGTGATCTGTATCCATTTATGTGAAGTATATTAACGTGATGACACTAATCGGATTTTGAAAAACATAACGACGGAGGTCATATCAATCGCAGTACTAAGTCGCGCTGTCGGAGGCAATGCATTCTCAGTACATGAGGGTACATGAGGTAAGTCGTACAGCAGAAAGGTTGGAATGGAACTTGTGAGTGATAGCTATGCAATGTCGTATTTGAGTAGCAACTTTATTATGCATTCTAACGGAAAATGACAAAAGCAAACTTGATCTCAGACGAGCAAACTTTATTTGGCGTCGTAACTGAAGATGACAAAAGCGAAAACGAGCTTACTGCACTAACAGACGAGCCTGCATGAGATTCTTCGTTGTCTATAAAGCTCTACCAAAAAGATGCGACACACAAGTCGACAGCAACGTTTAGAATCCATTGACCCAAACAATTGTCGCGTGACCCAAACAAGTAAAGAGACTATGAACGCAGAGCATCACCTGTAATTGCAATTCATTGTCCACAATATTCAATTAAAAAGAGCATCCCCTGTTATAAAATCTGGTTCAGATACATGAACGAACAGCAGTCATATGGACAATCCCCCTTTGGACATCTCAATTATAAACTGTGTCTGAAAAAAACACACTTAAATAATAGAAAATACAGTTACATTTCTCTTCAGAGCTGTACATCAAACTACAGAAGTAGAATAGCATTATTTTATACTATTCAATTGATTCACATGCATATAAACATACAAATAGAAAATTGAATCCGTTCACATACACATACGGATCCGCATACATACATACATATTACCATACTAATTAAGATATAGTATGAATGACGGACAATGCTTTATCCCTTTTAAGAATTACTAAAATGTATTACAAGAGAGGTTCAGTATCAAAGGTCATCCCGCTCACATGTGAAGGGGTGAGTTAGTTTGTTACTGAGTTACTCTTTTCGGGAACAACTTTTTGTAATGGAGCTATTTTTTGCAAAAATCGTTCTATCCTAGTTTTAGAATTATTTTCTATAGCTTTAATAATGGTTTTTGCACGTAATTGAAGTTTATGGTTGTCCTTTCTAATTAGAATTTCATGATAAGCAATGTTCAGAATTTAAAAAGTGTTTGCGTCTGTTTTGGCTTGTTTGCTATACGTCTGATTGTACATATAAATGCCTAAGACTTATGTAGTCAAACCCAAAGATACATTTTGGATTCTATATACATGCCTGATTCTAGAACTTGTAAACATCTTGTTGATGATTTGAAACATGCCAATGTTTGGATGAGTTATCACAAAAGTATGATCAGCTTTCTCTCTCAATACGTAGAAACGTGCTTGTCTATTAAGTTCAAAGTAGATACTGTAATAGTTATATATATATATATATATATATATATATATATATATATATATATATATATATATATATATATATATATATATATATATATATATATATATATATGTGTGTGTGTGTGTGTGTGTGTGTGTGTGTACTCAATTCTTCTACCAGAAGTCTTTGATTATCCTCTTCAGAATATTCTTCAAAAATGAGAAATTCCCAGTGTTAATATTTTATGTTGCATTTGATGCCATCAGCATGGATGGAATGAAGAAGGAATGATCCCATGATGCTAAAATCATCATGAGATCTTTCGGTTTATAGTGAGTGCAACATGAAGCATGAATGGGCTCACTAGTACACTCCCACAGATGTGTCTATGCTAAAACTCTCACTTTCATTAGATGAACCAAAACTTTTCCGAGACCTTTTGAATACACAAATTAGATTATTTTAAAATCATCACGCGGGAGAGATAACTAATGTCACTAAAACATTCACGTGTCTACACAAACTTTGTGGACATATAGCAATCTCAATTATTTCTTTGAGGAGATTCTCGTACACTATATATATTTAAGGTAACACATGTGGGCAATGAAGTAATGGATCTCATACATACTCATGTATGTGGACCTACAAGAGATCCATCTATTTTTAGGTTATAGATAGTTTATCACATTTATAGATGATCACTCATGGTTTGTTTGGATGTATTGCACGCATGCAAAGTAAGAAGTGTTTTTCTACTTTAAGAGGTTCAAAAAGCTACTAGAGAAGGAGACATGGAAGTATATAAAGAACCTCTCTTTAGATGGAGGGTGATATTGTTTCTCAAATGAATTTATGATTCTCTACATCATCATGGCATAAAAAGAAAATTAACTTGCATGAACACACCCGAGAAAAATGGGGCAATAAAGAGAAAGAACATGTATATAGTATATTATGTATCATGATACTTGGTCCAGCGATATTATTGACGTGTACTGAATGATGAATCAATCAAAGTTTTAGCCTTGAAGAATAGAGGACCTTTTTTCCCATTATCATTGCATTTTCACTTGTGTAGTTATCAGCCTACATGTCATCCTCACATGGATACTATAGGCCTTCATTGAAAGCAACGTTAAAGCCGCCTCAACAAACCCTCTATCACTTAGAGATGAGGTAATCTTAGAGTATCCATGATTTTTTATAGTACCCATACTGCATGTTATGAGTGATATCGATACACCTCGAGAAACAAGAAGCTAGTGCCACCCTCATAGACTCTAGATTCTACCTTAAGAGCCTTCGTTTCACATTCATAAAATATGAAATAGAGAAACACTCTACGATTTTGAGATGGTATAAGAAACCTTCCCACCTTGTGAAAAGATTTCATTTAAAATTTCTTTCTAAGTAAAAAATTTGATAGTATGAACAAGGCATTATCAACCTCTTTTCTAGAAGCAACTGAAGGTGACCTACACTCATTGTTGTGAATAGGAACCCTATATTACACAAAATGTAAATAAAGAATCAACTTAGCAAATTTTGAAAGGATGTATTACCAAACAAATAAAAATAAACTAAACACAAAATGATGCATAAGCTACGAGAACACAAACCCATAGAAGCTAGTTTTTATCTAACACATGAGCTCGGTATGATGCAATAAATGTTTGATAGAAATAAGAATGGATCTAAAATCTTTTGAAGAATCAATCACAAATTGGACAAAAAATTGAAGGTCAAAGTCTAAGAACAAAAGCACATGCATATGTGAAGGGACAAGTTCACAAATGTACCATATTTGTAAAGTTAGAATTAAATTTAGTTCTAGAATTTTGAAAAGTCATGAGATTGAGAAAATCTTTAGAAACTAGTTTGTATCAATCGACGAAAAGAAGAGAAAAAGAGGAAAAAGAAAAAAAGAAAGAGAGAGAGATATATATATATTTTGTATGATTGATTATAGTAGGGCTTCTCTGACTAAGAAAGCACTTATAAATTTTTGCATTTTCTAGAGCTATGAGAAGAACTAACTAAAGTTCTATCTACGAGACTCTCTCCTCCATCTTCATACATTGCCTACTGTGTAATGATCTCAAAAATTCAAGTTTTCCAAGCAACTTGATGCCTGACATCAAGTTTATGCTGATAAGTCCTTATTGTATTCTTTGAGTTTTTACCTATTGTTGAATCTTCTTAAAACCATGAGCTTTGTGGAGAAACATGATGCCTCACATCGAGTTTCAGTGTAAACTTGATAAGTAGTATCGAGTTCCATCATAAAAGTGTTTTTCATCATATCTATGTTCAAGGGTACTTAAAAGTGTTGAAAAAGTGGCCAACAACACACCAATTTGATGCCTGCATCGAATTCTTGCTATAAGTTGATGCGGAGTTCAAATTTTCAAAAATAGATAGGCGCTTTTACTAAAAGAGATAGCATTTCCTATTTTGGTAGTCAGACATAGTCATCTTGTGAAGGCCATAACTTGGTGTGCAGTGAAAAGTTTTTAGCAAATAATAGCTTCTTGGAAGGCTCTTCTCTTCTACTTTCATAGTTGATAAGCTTCTAGCAAAATACTATTTGGGCTAAGATAAATAAGCAAAAGAGTGAACATATATTATTTTAGTGATGAGAAATTTTTGCACAAGTAAATTTCTCAATTTTGGCTATTATTTCTCAAAGTTTGAAGAAGCATTGAGTTAATGGTGATCATAGAGGTTTTCTAGTGTCATAGTAATTGATTTCTTGTGATGTTTCATACATCAAAAAGTTGTATCAGAGTAGAAAGGTTCTAGAGAGCAGAAGGCATCAAACATACAATAAGTTTTGGAAAGTTCTCATTAAAGTTTGAAAGCTAAAGCATTCAAAGACACAAGGCATCAGAAGATTACTTCAAAAGTATATACACAAAGAACTCCAAAAGTATTATTCTTTATCCTTTAAACTCACAAGTTGAGGGAGAAGCAAAGAATTATGGCAGATCATATCTCCATTAACAAACTCGACAAAGATACTTGATGGAAACAAGAAGGGCTCTAGATTCTCCTTATTCAGTGAAACTATGAAAAGCTCAAAAACAAGTCAAGAACATGCATGGAACCTATCACCACTATTCATGCAAGTATTTTAGTTCCTCTAAAAAGTGCACCTTCCAAGTCTAAAAGCTAAGTGATAAATTAACAAATGAACATTCACTTGAACGTGAAATGTTGGCTAGTAGGAGTTTTGAATTTGATTTTAAGATGGTGGTGAGGTACTACTCATAATCATTGTGCTATGATTTGATTGGTTGGATTCCATGGGATGGAGAATTACCTTCAACACTCCTCATCATCCTTCAACTTTTGATGATTCTCAGAACTTTTGATGAGCTTCAAGACTTGCATAACATAATGCTATTGGATGATTTTGCAATCATGTATTTGTACCTTCATTGCTACATACTTTTCTCTAAATAAATGGTAGTGTAGCTCCATATGTTTAGTGCTCACATAAAAGATACGATTTAATGAAAGGTGTACATTACTACGTTTTTTATAAATATTTGAAATTTGATCAGCCTACATCCTTGAAGAGATTTATAAAACACATAAGATCAGATGTGACTTGAACCAAACCTCTTTGCTCAAGTCACATGTGAGCTTCTTTTAATGCCACGAGACAAGTCTTGACCGAAGCGTTAACTTGTATCCACTTGTACTTTTATCCATGATCTTTATACCATCATATATCTGTGTTTGTGGATGGTTTAACCTGAACCTTACTTTCGTCCGTTTTAAATAGCTCAACATCCTTCTCGATGTGTGGAGTGGCACATTTGGTTCTTCCATATATTCAAACAAAAAATCTTCACTATATGTTATATAAGGATTCTTTATGTTTGCATAAATCACCAGACCCTTCTTTATGTTTGCATAGAGCAGCAAAACCACCGAAGACCAGTATAAAGATAGTTTCTTGATTGGTTTTCCTTCATATGAAGTGATTTCGACATTCACGTCCAGAGGGTTTTGCAATTGCTTTGCTTTGGAAATGCTATGCTGCCCCACTAAATCCATCAAGAACCTCCTTTACATTAGAGATATTTGTTCTTCTTTCAAACCCACTTCCATACCCAGAAAATACTTCAAGTGAACAAATTCTAAGATTTCTAAGTCCCTCCCAATTATTTTCTTTATGTCATTGATGCCATCGTGATCATCACTTTTGATAATAAGGTCATCAACATATATGCATATGTATACTTGTTTCACCTTTATTCCCTTTTTGAATAATCAAGGATCTTTTTTGGTTTGTTTGAATCTAAAAGCTTGCAAGTATCCCAACACTATTTGACTGCAAGCTTATGGAACTTGATTCAAGCATATAGGTTCTTCCTAAGGTATTATCATTAGGGCCATATATACCTAATGGGAATTAACAGAAATATTGTGTTTTAATATTCTTAATAGATTTCACATCTTGCCCTATATTTTTCTTCTCCTAAATATCTTGCTCTTAGAGTGTTTCTGAAGTGTGCGTTTCCTTATTTTGGAGTATACAAAAAGAAAATTTCACACTCAGTATGAAAACAATATTCAGAGTCACCATTAACGTCTTAAGGACCTCTCGTCATATGCGGCATTCACAAACGATGATACACTGACTTTTGTGTTTTCACCGTCTTGGATGCGTTGGTGTTCTCTTCGTTAAAACGTTGGTCAGAAAATCTTCCACAACATATGTACTATCTAGAACTGGTCGACGATGAAGTTTTTTGTCCCTTTATAGCATGTGATTTCAGACTTTATTTTGTGCTGGATTAAGTTGGCTGCAATATCAATACAGCCTTTTACATCCACACACTATAACATAAGTACAAAGCATTAAACATTTTCTGACATCCAGTTCATCTACCATGCTCGAGAAAGCATCCAGGCAAAGTGCTACATTTCCACTTTAAGTTTCAGCTTTACTCTTTAACAAACTGGAACATTCACCAACACAGTTCATAATGAGGAGTTCCGATTAAAGTGGACGTGTGAAATTCCGTGCAGACATCACTTAAACAGAGAAACGAAAATAAAAAAACAAACCCTCTCCATCGCCAGCTGAGAAGGTTATCCAAGATGTGTTCATGTCTGTCGTAGATGCAACAAAATCGCTGAAGCACTGCTGAAGGCAGGTGTTCTGTATCCGTTTATGTGAAGTATATGAACGTGAGGATGCTAATCTGAATTCTACGAACTTAACGACGGAGATCCACACTCTTCTCGTTCTTATATCCGTGTGCCTTTCCACGAGGGAAAACGTCCAGATGTGTGGCCTAGCAGCACGCTTGGACCTCAACAACATTGAACATTTGCTATACCTCATATCAATCGCAGTACTAAGTTGTACGCTGTTGGAGGCAATCCATTCTCAGTACATGAGGTGGGTAATTAAAGGAAGCGGCATACAGCAGAAAGGCTCGAATGGAACTTGCGAGTGATAGCTATGTAATGTCGTATTTGAGTAACAACTTTATTTTGCGTTCTAACGGAAAATGACACAAGCAGACTTGATCTTGCTGCACTAACAGACGATTAGTCTTTATTTCGCGTCGAAACTGAAGATGACAAAAGCGAAAACGAGCTTTCTGCACTAACAGACGAACATGCATGTGATTCTTCGTTGTCTACAAATTTCTACCAAAAAGATGCGACTCACGAGTCGACAGCAACGTTTAAAACCAATTGACCGAATGATAGCCTTCACAGGATTGGTTACATCATGTCAGTCTTAAAAACGTGTCGCGTGACCCCCGCCATGCAATTGAAGAGACCATGAACGCAGAGCATCACCTGTAATTGCAATTCATTGTCTAGAATATTCAATTAAAAAGGGAACACGGTTTATAAAAACTGGTTCAGATACATGAGCCAACAGCAGTCATATGGACAATAAAAAATGCTTGAAATCTCTTATCAGTTTATTGAGATTCGCCATCTAAATCATAAACTGTGTCTGAGAAAGCACACTCAAATAGTAGAAAATACAGCTACAGGTATTGAAACAAAAAAAATGAAGGGTTATACATACGAAATTGATTAACTTCTCGGAGATATAGGATCATTAGCATTGAAGGCTCTGTTTTACAGAACAAATACTTGACCTTTATAGGTCCCTCTGATTTCATCGGAGCTATTCTACGTTTCGATTCTTGTTTCCAAGCTTTTTTCATCTATGTATATGAAGAATTTATTCCGAAAACACAACTGACCACAAAATTAATCTTGCTTCTTTTCTCTAAATGCCAAACGCGATAGCAAATTGGCAATTCTCTTGAGAGCTTTACCTTTAATTAGAAAAGTAATATCGCAGTAATTTCTTTACTATTCCATTGGTCCAGGTGCATATAAACATACAAATACACAATTGGATCCGTTCACATGCACATACACATACGCATACATACATACATATTAACTTAGTATGAAAGATATAGTATGAATGAAGAACAATGCTTTATCCCTTTTAAGAATTACTAAAAGGTATTACAGGAGGGACACATTATAAAAGTTCATGTCCATCACATATAAATGGGTGAGTTAGTTTGTTACTGAGTTACTAATTTGGAGAAAAACTATTTGCAATATAGGTTTCTTTGCAGAAGCCCTGTTCTTTCATAATTTTAGACTTATTTTCTATAGCCTTAATACTGCTCTTCTGCACTAAATTGAAGTTTATGGTTGTCCTTTCTATTTATAAACTCATGATGAGTACTTTTCCAGCATTTTGAAAGTGTTTGCATGTGTCTCTGCTTATTTTCTATGCATCTAATTGTACATATAAATCTGTAAGAATTATGTAGTCAATCCAAAGATACATTTCGGAGTTTATATCCATGCTTAATTCTAGAACTTATAAAGAGCTTGTTGATGATTTGAAAAATGCCTATGTTTGGATGAGTTATAACAAAATAATGATCAAATTTCTCTCCATATCTAGAAACGCCTTTGTCTACTAAGTTGAAAGAATATAGTGTATTAGTTTTATTGTTATTGTTACTTAGTTCTTCTACCATTAGTCTTTGATTATCCTCCTCATAATCTTCTCAAATAATGAGATATTCCGAGTGTTAATATCCATGTTGCATTTGATGCCATCAACATGGATGGAATGAAGAAGGAATGATTCCATGATGGTAAAATCAACATTGGATCTTCGGTTTAATGCAGGAAAGTTTTTTTTTTTTTGTGAGTGCAACATGAAGCATGAATCGGTTCACTAGTACACTCCTATAGATGTGTGTAGACTAAAACTCTCGCTTTCCTTGGATGAACCAAAATTTTTCTGAGACCGTTTGAATACACAAATTAGATGTTATGAATGCATGTAATGTATCTTAAATCATCACGCGGTAGAGGTAACCAATGTAAATGAAATATTCACTGGAATACACAAACTTTGTGTACATATAGCAAGCACAATTATTTCTTTGAGGAAATTCTCATACACTATATAGACTAAGGGAACACATGTGAGCAATGAAGTGTTGAATCTGATACACACTCATCTATGGGGACCTACATAAGATCCATCTATTTTAGGTTATGGATAGTTTATCACATTTATAGATGATATCTCATGGTTTGTTTGGATGTATTGCATGAATGTAAAGTCAGAGCTATTTTGCTACTTCAAGAGGTTCAAAACCTACTAGAGAAGGAGACATGGAAGTATATAATTACCCTCTCTTCAGATGGAGGGGGGAAATAATTCTCAAATGAATTCTATTATTCTCAAAATTTCTTACTAAGTAAAAATTTGATATCATCGACAATGCATTATCAACGTATTTTCTACAAGCACCTGAAGGTGACCTACAATCATTATTATGAATAGTACTCCTATATTACACAAAACCTTAAACAAAGAATCAAACCAATTTTGAAAGCAGGTGTTACCAAACAAATAAAAATGGACTCAGCAAAAAAATGATGCATGAGGTAAGAGAGGCACTAGTAAGAACAAAGACAGGACAGGCTAGTTTTTATTTAACACATGAGGTCGGTATGATGCAATAAGTTTTTGATGGAAAGAAGAGGGGCTCGAAAATCCACGTATTCAGTGAAACTCACCAAAGCTCAAGAAAAAAAAAAACAAGAACATGCATGGAGCGTATCACCATAAGTCATGCAAGAAGTTTTATTGCTTCGAAACGTGCACCTCCCGAGTCTAAAAGTTGGTTAGTAGGAGTTTTGAAATTGATTTTACGAGAGAGAACTCATAATCATCTGTTGCATTCCATCGGTTGGAGACTTACTTTCAACACTCTCCATCATTCTTCAACTTTTGATGATTTTTCAAAACTCTTTGAATGCAATGCATATCTAGAACTTGCATAACTTAATTCTATTGAATGATGTGGAAAGCATATGTGCAATTGTATCTCAAAAAATGGTAGCGTACGTCAATGTGTTTAGTTTTCACATGAAAGGTGCGATTTAATGCAACGTGTACATAGCTTTTCATGAATATTTGAAAATTGATCAATCTACGGATGTAGATCCTTGAAGACATTCATAAAATCACATGTGACTCGTACCAAACCTTTGTACGTTGTTTCAACATATGATACCGCAATTCGGCATTGCTTCCTTTAATGCCACGACACAATTCTTGACCCAAGCATGAACATGTATCTACGTACTTATTTCTATATGCTTTATATCTTCATCTATATGTGTTTGTGAATGCTTTGACCTGAACCTTCCTTATGTCCATTTTAAGTAGCTCAACATCCTTCTCGATCTGTGAAGGTGTGCCACATTTGGTTCCTCCATATATTAAGACAAAATATCGTCACTATGTGCTATATCAGACGTCGTTATGTTTGCGCACAGCACAAGTTTCCTTCGTATGAATTGATAATAAGGTTATCAACGTGTATGCGTATGTATACTTGTTTAACCTTTACTCCTTTTTCGACTAAAGAGGGATCTTTTTACGTTTGTTTGAATCTAAGATCTTGCAAGTATTCAATAACTATCTGATTCCAATCTTGTGGCACTTGATTGAAAGCATATAATTCCATCCTAATCTACTACCAATAGTTTCCATGTGAAAGGCCAAATGGCCATCTCATACTTTTGTATATGCTCTATAGAAAAACATGCAATTTTCCGGTCATTCATAGACACAATGTTCCATTGCATTTGTTAAATCTATGAACTCAAAGACGTGCTCTGAGTGTATTGTGTAGTCTTTGTTTTGTGTCGGTCTATGTGGAGTAGCGTGCTCATCACCAGAGCTCAAATTTCTACTATGAGGGCATCCTTGCGGAGCTCTCTTAAATAAGAGTACACCTTGGTGCATTGCCATCGTAGGGCTTCACTAGTATGACAAGAGTTAAAAGCGAAAGGGTTTTGCTAATGTGTCAGCAAAGCGAGAACCCATCCGCCCACCTACGACCTTCTCCAAGGCTTACGACTAAGCTGGTGACCAAGGCGTTGAACTTCACATACCTTGCCATGTTAGTCAGCAAAGTCATCATTAATGTTGTTGGTTGCAAGGGAGGACCACAACAATCAAGGAAGATGGAGGTGCCTAGTACTTCTTGAGAGGTCACCCATCCCAATACCGTTGTCCAACGAGATTTCTTAAGTAAAAATCTCATCGACTTAGCTACACTCTTATGGTGCTTGAAGTGGGAAAAGAGGAAGTTTCACCTTAGGTTGAACATGGTTTTGGCCCTCAAAGATTCATTCTTTGATTTTGAAGCGTGTTTTGATGAATCTTTGGGTGTTTCTTGGAGCCATCTTGGAGTATTCTCACACATATTTCTCTTTTGACAAGCTCACGAACACCAACAAGAGTGTTCATTGTCTTCTCCAACAAAGAATATTAAAATTCGGGGCTATTTTTTCAAGCACAATTGTAAATTTACATGTTTCTTGAAACATTTTTGGCTGTGGTGGGAGAATCCATTGCAATTTTATGTAGGATTTTTGAGCCTAAAAAATAGAGTTGAGAGGCACTCATAGGAGTTGTTGGCTACTGTTTGGGCTACGAATTCCTCCTCTAAATACCATTGGCTCCATCTATTGAGCGTAGTCACACTATGTATGATTTTTTGGATACCTCTTATGTACATCAATGCATTCATTGATATAGCAATTATGTTTTTACATAAAGCCTTTGAAATTGATAAAGAGGATCATGATGCATTTTAAATAATTGGGAGACACCAAAATGTATGGTTTCTTTTGTGATGTAGGTGGAACACTTACCTAGGCTCACCATAGGAGATGTATGCTAGTTGTTTGTAGGTGCTCGATAAGCCTTGTTGGCTTACCAAAGTGGTCATATGCATTTCAGTCAATGACTCATTATGCACATTTACATGTAAGTACTCGTACTTTCATGATTTTTATTGACACTTGTACTATGCTCATTTTTTAAAGGAGACTCCCAAGAATGTTTCCGTGATTTTTAGTTTTTTAACTATTGAATGGTCCATTTTCCTTCTTGAAACACCTATTGGTGTGAGGACATACATTCTCACATAATCCTTTTGGTTCATCATTGTTTTTCATTAATCCAAGTTTCTAGTGAGAATGTATCAACTGTTTTCCTAGAATGTGAGACTTGTTCATCATTGTTTTGGAGCCTTAGTGATGATTGAGCTATCCTATCTCCACTGTCATTTTATTTAGTTCTCTATCATCATGACATCCAAAATTTCAAGCACATCTAGTGGATCTAGTTCTTGTATAAGTGTTCGTATAGAGAGCTATAACTTTTGGGAGAAAACATTTTATTTAGTTCTCTATCATCATGACATCAAAAATATCAAGCACATCTAGTGGATCTAGTTCTAGCTCTAGTGTAAGTGTTTCTATGAGATCTTTTAGCCGTCGGTGTGGATGGCCACTTCAGTTGTAAAATGCATTTGTAATGTAATAGGAAGAAGGGGATTTTATAGAGATGTAAAGAGTCTCCAGAACTATGGGTTTGATGATTTTATTCTATCCAAAATAACGGAACGGTATGTATCAATTACGAAGAAGTTTGGTGATGATCATTTTAGTATGCATTACGCAAGAGAGAGTTCAGAGGACGAAGATACCTAGAGTGCCTAAACCTGTGAAGTCTGTCAGATTCTATTAAGAAGATTATTATTAACAGAAGATGATGTATCTCAGCACTATGTAACTCTTCAAATGAAAGCTATGTCTTCTATTGTCATAATCTAATTTTCTTGTTATCTAATTGTGATACTCAAGTGGTTTTGCATGAAGTGTGTGTTAACACTATAATTAAGGAATAGAAATGCATGTTTATGAATACTGTGTATTTGTAAATCCCCATTCTCGTATCCCATTTTTTTGCATATCTAGCGATGTACTAAATAATAACAACCTAACATATTGGCGATGAGGATTGAATGCAGTAACAGAATACAACACTCAGTGGATGGATGTTGTTTTGAAGTAATAAGTAGCACTTGAAAAAGACCGATCATCACGAGTATCTAGATGAATTTGTGTAAAAGACCCTACAAACACTCAAAATAGCAAAACTATTAGCAACCAACTCATTTGTCCTCACATATACAAGATCCATATCACATGCCAATACCTTCACCCTAATGAATTCATAACGTACCTTAGTGTGCTTTGTTCTAGCATGATAGGTAGGTTTTTGTGTTAATTGTATGCAACTAAGATTATCATAATAAATGGTAATACGATTTTAGACCTCTACACCGTAATGTACAAGAAGTAGCATCTTAGATCATGATGCCTCACATGTTTCAATTAAAACACTTCTACACTCACTCTCTGTACTCAACAAAGTAGTAGTGATTCACTTATTATTAGTTTATGTTATAGAAGCACTCCCAAGTGGAAACTGAAAACCACTAGTAGATCTTCTATCTTCAACATTTCCAACCCAATTTGCATCGATGTATCCATGAACATGTAATTCTATGTCATCCTCATAAAACAATGCATAACCCAAACTAGAACTTGCATAATATAGAGTACATATCATAGCATATAAATGTGGCATCCAAAGAACCTTTATAAATAGGCTTTGAAGTCAGATAATGTAGCTCAAATTAGGTGTGGTAATTTAGAGGTGGATCAAACTTTGCACAATTCTCCTCTTCATAGTAGTATTTTCCAATGCTTCACCTAAAGTAGCATCCAAATTTATATTCTAATATAAATGATATAGAAACTATCTTACAATCAACAAGACCATATTTTCCTAGAATAGGCAAGGCATATTGCCTTTAGGATAGCCATATACCTATTTCTAAGTTTAATAATTTCAATGCCCAAGAAGTAGTGCAATAAACCAAGATATATAATGTAAGATTCTATTGTTAAATGGAAGTTCTATTGAAGCCTTATCTCCCATGTTTTTTGTAAATCAGATTCTCCCTTTTTTTAAGAGGAAGTTTGACCAAGGCCTACTCTGTTGGTGCAAAGTTCAAGCCCACACATTTGGCTTGAAGTTCATAAACATATGAGGCTCCATGAAAACCATTACTATGAAGATTTTTTATCTTTACCATTTGTAAAAGTCATTTCTCTTTGACTTGAGAATATTTGTAATCACCTAGAAAAAAAACTCATGGACTTGTTAGTAAGAAAAGTAACTACTTCATTGAGGGAATATTTCCTAGATTGAAGGACGAGGAAATCCATTCAGCCAATTGGGAGAAAAGTGTGTCGAAGCACTCACTGGTCAAACTCTACAGAGGTCCTAAAAAATATGGGGTAATGATTCATTTGTTAAATTGATTGCTCTCTGCATAGTGCATCATTTCAAGTCGTTTCACTTGGAATCATTAGCTTACTAAGCTAATCAGATATCTCTAAAAGAATTTCTCAAATTCCTACTATATTGATAGCACTGATCATAACAAGCAGCAAGTGTGTGATCAAGAAGGTTTTCATTGATCTTTCTAATTGGAAGTAGTCTGTTTTGATTCAATCTTTTCATACATCATTTCAAAAGTACATAGGCACTTATATAGTGTCAT
Source organism: Ceratopteris richardii (assembly GCA_020310875.1). Lineage (NCBI taxonomy): Eukaryota > Viridiplantae > Streptophyta > Polypodiopsida > Polypodiales > Pteridaceae > Ceratopteris > Ceratopteris richardii. The sequence continues at coordinate 7,588,622 of CM035434.1, forward strand.
TCGAAAGCTAAGAGGTCCCACATATCAACTCTGAAGCTACAAGAGGCTGGCATTAGGTAGGATTTGGCAGTACCTACTCATTTGTTGGAGTGTCCATCCATCTTTCCCAACAGTGGTATCCGAGCAAAGCTAAGGTAAAATGGGAGATGGGTTCCCTTCTTTCATTGATAAATGGGCTGGAATAACTATCAATCATGGTCCCTGAGGGTGAAGAAATACTTAGAAGGAAGGTGCCTCTATGGATACATCTTAGGAGACGAGGGGATGCCCATATTCAAAAGCAAATGACAACCTACAAGAGAGGAGCATGAAAGACTCAACACATGGTGTGCCTAGGATGCATTAGCAAGGTCCTACTTACTTAACTCAATCTCTGATTTTCTTCTTCCACATATTAGGAACTGTAAGACATCCCAAGAGACTTGGGAAACATTGTCTTCCTATTTCTCTTCCAACACAAGGGCCAGGAAGAACCAATTCTGGATTGAATTTACCACTCAAAGAGAGCAACCTAAGCAAGGTATCTCAGAATATGTGACCAAAGTCAAAGATGTAGTAGATCAATTAGGAAGCATAGGAGAAGAAATTGTAGAAGAGCAGATTGTAAGGCAAGTAGTCAATGGTATTAAAGCTGATGATAAATGGGAGAGCTTCACAACTGCCATGGACTTGTACATGGACATGCAGTTTCCACACCTTACCACTCTCATCGGGCAACGATTCACCCATGAAGCCAAGCCCAACAAGAATGGATATTCATCAAGAGGTAATAGCTCTTCTACCCTATACACTGATAATAGTAAGTCTAAAGAGAAAGGAAAGAACAAGAAGGTTGAAGATGAAGGAACTACCTCCCAAGCCAACTATGTAGGGAGAGGTAGAACCTCAAGAGGAAGGGGCATAGGAGGTAAGCAAGGTAGGGAGACCTTGTAACTCCTCACCATGCAATATTTGTGGATTATCAAGTCATACCACAAATGAGTGTTTCAAGAACTTCAAGAATCAGAGAGGTAGAGGATATCAAAGAGGTGGATATACACAATCAAGAGGAAGATTCAATCACCATCAAGGATACAACAACAACTATAACAACAACTGCAATAGCAACTACCAAGGAGGATACAAATCCTCAACGAGGAGCAAGAGGATTCTCTTTTGATTATGAACATGACTTCAAAACCAGGTATAAATGATGATCATCTCTTCTACATTGACTCAGGATGCTCAAACCATGTGGACGGCAATGTAGCTCTTCTCTCTAACCTTGAGGAAACAAAGGGTAAGCATCCGGTACAGATAGGTGATGACACCAAGCACTCAGTGATTAAAGTAGGGAATGTTAAAACCTCTGATGGAAACAAGAATCTGTTGAGTAGGGTTTTGTATGTACCCACAATTACCAAGAATTTGATGAGTGTTGGAGAGATTGTGGAAAAAGGTTTGCAGGTCAGATTCAACTTATATGGAGCATTTGTGGAGGATCCCCAACATGGGTTCAAGAGAATTTCCAAAGGAGAAAAGACAGGTAGATTATTCACGTTTGAACTTGAGGATACAAGGAACATTGCACTTTACAATTATAAAGATCAAACATTATTAGAGCTTGAAATATGGCATAAAAGATTAGGGCATGTTGGTGAAAGAACCTTGAAACAAATATGTAGAGACCAATGTGTGCTTGGGATACCTAATGTATCCAAGCAACACAAGATTTATAAATGTGGTGCTTGTCAGTTTGGAAAATCTCACGGGTTACCCTTCTCAAGGAAAGGCTACATGCATGAGGACTACCTAGAGCTTGTCCATACAGATGTATAGGGACCAAGTAAGGATCGCTCAATCTCTGAATCAAGGTATTATGTATCTTTCATTGATGACCACATTAGGTGGACTGTTTTGTACTTTATGAAGCACAAAGATGAAGTATTGAGTTGCTTTAAATAATATCTACTTGTTGACAATCAATGTATTTCAAGAAGTTGTTAGCATCTACGACTTTTTTGTTTCGTTGTTCCATTGCATATGGGGCTCTATCAATAAAGGTAGAAAATGTTCCAACCTAGAGCCCCACACATAGTGGAACAAGAAAAGGATAAATACATAGATACTATGAACATATCGCAAGACATGAAGCTTAAGCCGAAGATAGATAAAGAAAACTTGCAAAAATCCATGGACATAGATAAAGCATCAAGCAACCCTAAGAGGTAGCAAATTTTGCTTTCAAGCTAGAGTGAACATTCTCAAATACATATGAATCTTTGAAAATAGGACACTGTGCAAAGCTATCTCTAAAGTATTGTGATTGTTTCTTAGTCCTCAAAAAGTTTGAAAATATGGCTTATTAGTTAGATCTTCCAAAACATTTATTGCTCACCCAATATTTCATGTCTAAAGACTACAGAAGAAAGTAGCAAAAAAGATCACCTTTTATCTCTATGATATGATAGCCCAACCTACTCCATGAGACAATGTCTCTCCTGAACTTGTGCAAATACTATGCAACCTTCATAAAAAGGAGTATAAGTCAATTATATAAAGAGTGCCTAGTGAAATGGAAGTACAAGATAGAAAAAATCAGCACTTTTGAGCAAGTAACTTTCATCAACAAAATATTTCCTTCTTCATACATAGATCAAGAGAAAGAGGAAAATCTTTTAGAGTGAGTTCATAATACAAGAAATGGATCATGGTGCATGTGAGGGTATTGTACATAATATATTTCCAAACATTTTTGAGGACCAAATTGTTTGGGCAAGAGGGGGATGTTTTATATTCATGGGTTCTAGAAGCCAATTAAAAGAGTTTAAAGGTTGCGAACCCAGTAGAAAAACCTTGAATATTTTTTGCAAACTCTAGGGAGGTCACTTCAGTTGAAGGGTTTGAAGCTTAGGTACCTATTTTAAGGTGTTGCGGCTTGGTACTTGAAGAAATACTCATCTAAAGATACCTCGAGGGTCTATGTGATATTCAGGGGCTTCTTACATAAGCAATCTATGTGATGTTTTGATTTCCCCTATGATTTCTAATTCTAGATACCCATGTGAGGGTCTCAAGAAAGATACATTGATGGTTTTTTCATCTTATTGTCGCACCATTGATGTGTGGATTGGAATTCAGAGAGATGGTTGAAAGCATGTTAATGTTTACAAAAAAAAAATTAAGTCTTATACATTGTTAATTAGATGGAAAAATCATATCCTTCTTAGCTAATCCTATGTGTATAAATTCTTGGAAGAGAAAATTAAAAGCGTTAGTGGCAGTGGCGAGCATACACATGTTGTATAGTGGAGCATGGAGCATTCATGACGAGTGCCATCGCTATTGGGAGTTTTTCTATGCACTACATCTTTGAGTAGAAAACATTGAGAGAGATTGGTTTTCAAGGAGGATCATTCATGACAGACGCCATCAATATTGGCAATTTTTCTATGTAGTGTGTCCTGAGTAGGGAATATTGAGAGAGATTGTTTTTCAAGGAGCAAGTTTCTGAGATGAGAAGAAACATCAGAGTTTAGCAAAGAGGAAGAAAAGGCAAGAGAGCAAAGATCTATAGATGAGGTAAACCTTTTGGAATTTCATTTATTTATGGCAGCGAACTAGTTTAAGATGTCTCTCAATTAATAGGATATGTTGTGGTTTGAGTGGTTGATTTGCAAAAAATTTTACATTCCATGACAAAGATTAAATACAATATATGCATTGTTGATCTGTATAGATAACTATTCTTGTGCATATCAGATATTTTCATTTGGAGGTCATTCCAAAAAAGGTAGTCCACTTTTTCATGCCTGATGACAGGAAGCATGATATCCTTTTTGTACAACATTATTTCCAATTACATTGGAAGTGGTTGAGGGAGCTTAACCTTTCATAAACCCAACATTGGGTATGGGCAGATCGTGCAACTTCTCAAGTTAAAGCTAAACATCGATTTTACTTCATAAGGAAGATATGCAAGGCTATCAGGCATGACTATGAAATGGGACTTCTTTCAGTCAGGGCATGGGAAGGGAGAACATGATGGTGCTGGTGCACTTGTGAAAAGGGTGCTAACCCATGGATAACTTAAACTTGATGGTGCAATGTAATGAACTAGTGTTTTAAATTCATATGATTCATAACATCTTTGTAACTTTTAGATACGCAATATCAAGTGAACATGCTAGACTGTATGGGCTATTATTGGATGTATGGTACTACCTAAAAGAAGAATGTGTGATTGTCATTGAAATGGTATTCCAAAATTGATACACGAATCTATTTGTCTTTGTGATATGTCTTCAACATCATGATAGAGTTGAAATTACAAAATGTATGTCAAGAGTTTTGTTTGTGTTTGTTGCTTAATTGATGAAGCAATGCCTTCATGCAGTTACTCCTTGAATAATATGTTTTAAAGATTGGGCATCACTATCACAGAATTACTATTGTAAAGATTAATGACATTGATTTTATGGTGATGTTTGGGCTCTTGGCCCCTGCACATTTTGTATAATTCCCTCATTAATCTATGTTTTTCTTGTTCTCTCAAAAAAAGGAAGTTAGATATGAGTAACATCTGAGGTTGTGGATGATTGTTGGAGGAAGTGGCTTCACAATGTCCATTTAGTTTCATATTGTTCATTCATTATATTTAACATCTGCGGTTTTGGATGATTGTTGTAGGTTTAAAAGCGGTATAACAAGTCTACATACGTAAGAGATGGAGCACATATTGATATCAGATGAGCATATTCAATGTAAAATCTATAAAATAAAGTAGATTGGTGAGTGGTAGATGTTATTGTATTTCTGGTTTCTTCTTCATTTGTAGTGTATTGATGCAGGGCAATCTTGGACAAGCAAACTGATGGAAGTAAATACAATACCAATAGCGAATAGTGATCAACAGGCATTATGATATTATTCGACAGAAAAGGAAAGGAAATATAGAGACATAGTTGTTGGTGCATTTTACCCAAGCCTACATGCTTTATATGCTTGATATTATGATCATTTTTAAGTCACATGTGTAGTCATGTGAACACCTCTTGTAAAAGAGTACATTTTATCTCTTGTAATTATGAAAAAGAAAAGGAAAAAGAATGGCTCATATCATCCATGATGTAAAAGCAAATTCGTGGCTCTAACTACCTAAAACCATGAATTAATGAGCTAAAGAAATATTTCCTATCTTTGGGAGTCACTTTTAGGTGGATCCATTTGAATTTGAATTCAAAACTCCATCCAAGAGTAGCTATAAAAAGAGCAAGAAGGAAGTGGCGATTAGCAAGCCTTGTACATGACCACTTCATGTTATTTTATAGAGATTGAAGAGCTCACTCCATAGCTCTATGAATCTACTCCCATTTTGCAAAGATTCATTGCCAATGTGTTTGTAATCATATGTGAATTTATACATTCATCATTCTCTCCATCTCTATTTTGTTCTCTGTTATACTCACTTAGAGCAGTAACTTCAGAAGCTGATATCTCATGTTTTACTGAACTTTTTTTAGTCTTTTAATGTGCATTTGATAGCTGTCAAAGTCTCATTTTTGCATATAATTTTTCATGGTCATTGGATTTGTAACCTGGGAGAAATGTACATTTTAGTGCTCACTGGTCTATCTCTATAGAGCCCCGAGAATGGCAGGCATGTTCCAGATTTTGTTAAACGTTGTTCTCAGTCCTCAATTGATCATTTGAAGTTTTTTAACTTGGAATAGCAAGCTTGCTAAGTTTATTTGCTATGCCCAAAAGGAATTTATCTAACTCCTACCAATTTGAGAGCACTGCTCATTTTTTGTAGCAGGTGTATGTACATAAATAGCGAGTTTTGGGAGCAACTCATCTTGCAACTAGTCTGTCTTGCAACTAGTCATCTTCCAAAGTACTTAGCTGATATTTTGATGGATTTAGGAAGATAAAAGGGTCTACTAATCAACTCTAAAGTCTCAGTTGGTTGGTGTGAAGCTGGTTGTAGTAGCACCAACTCATCTTCAGATTGCATCCACCATCTCTCTTCACAATGGTATCAGAGCATAGTGAAGCAACATGGGAGATGGACTTCCATCAACAATTGACAAATTGGATTGAAACAACTACCTAGCATGGTCTCTTAGGATGGAGGCTTACCTTCAAGGGAGGAATCTATATGGATTCATATCTGGAGATGAAGTGATGCCAACCATGATGAACAAAGGGCAACCATCACATGAAGAAGTGGAAGGACTTTCAAATTGGTGTTCGAAGGATGCACTTGCAAGGTCCTATATTCTAAATACAATTTTTGATTTTCTTTTACCCCATGTCAAGGGATGCAAGACATCAAGAGAGACCTGAAATTCACTTGCTTCTTTCTTCTCTTCCAACACTCGAGCAAGGAAGAACCAACTCTAGAGAAAAGCCCAAATCAAAGTTTGACTAATTATGTCACAAAGATGAGGGTGATTTCGGAACAACTTGGAAGCATTGGAGAGGTAATTGAAGAGGATCAAATCATTAGACAAATCATAAATGGAATCAAAGCAAATGACAAGTGGGAGTCATTCACAACAGCCATGGATTTGTACATGGATATGCATGTACCCGACCTCAACACACTCATGGTCCAACTCTTCACTCATGAAGCAAAGATTAGCAAGGGTGGTGAGTCCTCAAGAGGTAATCAAACTTCTGTCTTATATTTTGATAAAGGTAAGCTCAAGGACAAGTCAATGAATCGGGTAAAGCGAAGATGCAAGATGCTACATATGGACCCGAGAGCTCACATCAACCAATTAGAAGATCTTCAAGGGAGAAGAAGAAACCAAAGAGGTTTGGTTATGATACTTCTTTGGTCACCAAGCACTCAATCTACATTGCAAAGGATTCAACCAATGAAGAACCTACCACATTCGAAGAAGCACAAAGCAAGAAATCTTGGAGAGATGCAATGGATGAAGAAATGGAAGCCTTGAAGGAGAATGACACTTGCGGGCTTGTACCTAACAAGCCATCTATGAAGGTAAATGGATCTCAATGGATACAAAATCAACAAGAGTCTAGATGGAACTATAAATAGACATAAAGCAAGGTTAGTTGCTAAAGGGTTTGCTCAAACCCCTGGTATTGATTATGAGGAGACTTTCTATCGTGTTGCAAAAATGCGTACAATTAGGGTTCTCATTAGTCTTGCTGCTTCTAGAAATTGGAAGCTCTATCAACTTGATGTAAAGAATGCTTTCTTGAATGGGTGGATTTTAGAGGAAGTGTATATGGCAAAACCTCCTGGATATGAGGATGCACATCATCCTTACTATGTGTGCAAATTAAAGAAATCCTTGTATGGATTGAAGCAAGCTCTAAGAGCTTGGAATTTCACATTGGTGGTTTATTTGCAGGACCAAGGATTCAAAGCTAGCAAGGTGGATACCTCTTTGTTCATAAAGAGGAATGGATCTGAAGTGATCGATTTGTGTGTGTATGTTGATGATATTATTATCATAGGCAATGATCTTGAAGGAATCAAACAGGTAAAGACTCAAATGAAGGAGGAGTTCAAAATAAGTTACCTTGGACCACTCACTTATTTTCTTGGATTGGATTTGATCTACAAAGATTCAACTATATACATAACACAAAGGAAGTATGTGCATGGCATGCTCTTGAAGTTCAAGATGGAACATACCAAGTGTGCAGGTACACCTCTAATGCAAAATCATAACCTTAGTGCTTATGAAGCGTCCAACACTCATCAAGTTTTTTGTAATGGTTGGTACATATAGTACCTTACTCAAAAAGTTTTGATTTCCATCACAAGTCTTAACATTTCCAACTTTAACTACTGAGTGCTTGGTGTCATCACCTGTTTGTACTTGATGCTTAACTTTTGGTTCTTCAAGGTCAGAGAGTAGAGCTACATTGCTAGCCACATGATTTGAGCATCCTGAGTCAATGTAGAAGAGATGGTCATCATTTGTACCTAGTTTTGAGGTCATGTTCATAATCAGAAGAGAACCATCTTGCTCTTCTGTATAGTTGATCTTTTCTGGGTTCGAATGCTCCTTGGTAATTGCCATTATAGTTGTTGTTGTTGTAGTTGTCATTGTAGTTATTGTTGTATCCTTGATGATGGTTGAATCTTCCTCTTGATTGTGGGTATCCACCTCTTTGATATCCTCTTCCTCTCTGATTCTTGTAGTTCCTGAAACACTCATCTGTAGTAAACAACGAGTCGTAACAAACGAGAACTATGTCATAAAAAGAGAACACTCTCTTCAAAAATCAAGCAAATGGTAGCTTATGTTTGAGATTCCTTTATACCAGTATACACATATTACAAAAATGAAGTGAAAACATGTGAGTTTTTGACATTTTTTGTCATTTTCTCATAAAAAAAGACCTCAAAATGTAGTCAAAATTTCACTATATAAGGCATTGACATGTCCAAAATCTATATGATAAGACATTGACATGTCCAAAATCTATATGATAAGACATTGACATGTCTAAAATCTATATAAAGAATGTAAAACTGAATAATTCTTATACAAAAATACCATTTTAGACATATTTTTAATGGGTGGATATCTGATTGTTATTCAAAATTGCTACAAAACATGGTTTCATTAACCAAACTACTTCGAGGCATTTACATAAGCACACTAAAAATGTTAGAGAGCTTCAATGCAACTCACAACTATGTCGATCTATGTCTACACCCTCATCATCTGATGCACTTGATTCAGTCTCATACTGTTGAGAGATCTCTTCTTCTTCTTCTATATCCACAAGAGCTCTATCTTCATCCACGTACATACCAAATTCTGCAGGATCATGCACAAATCTTCTTGTTTGCCTATGATTTCGTGTACCACATACATCTGGAAGCTTTTGTTTTATCATATTGATGGTTGCTTTCCTCAAGTGACCTATTTTTGTCAAGGAAAAATCATAAACAAGAGTATCTACATCATCCATTTTAAGAGTGGATGTGCTTCGAATATTCTTTTTCTTTTTTGAACGTGTTCGTTTAGTATCACACACAATTTCTAAGTTATATTTACCTGTGAATGCATTACTACTTTTAGTGTGATACCAATGCACCATCAAAGCCTCTATTCTTCTCTGATCAATATCTTTAGTTATCTCCAAAACCTTTGCAATCCAAATGGTCTGGTAGCCTCATCACCATCAGCAAGTACTGCAATAAGTGTTCCAACATTTATCTCTATTAAATTTCCTTGCCATCTTGCTTCTGCCTGTTTTGTCATCCTTGGGCCTACATAAATATTTCTTTCTGGTGGATGTATAAAACTTTGAAGTGCATCTGCATTACATGCTTGGGCCACATTCACGGATCTTTGTGTACAAAAATCCCATGTGAATGGAACATCAACTGGCCAATGACCTGCAATTGTATACTGTATAATCTCTTCTTGATGATTGAAAAAGTCCTCCCACCAAGATACATCTTGATCTCCAACATATTTTTTTGCACGCGCAATATTTCTCTTCTTTTCAATGAGTGCATGCATCCAGCTTTTACTTTGATCAACCACATTTCCACATCTTTCTATATTGTTTTTATCTTCATATGGTGATTGTTCTGCACCATACACTGTAGACAAATTAGGCACCTGCAATAAGAATCTCCATCCCTCTTTAGGCTCCCACCCAGAAGAAGATGAATACTGCTTTGCAAATAAAAGGGTTATTTCATCAACCCTCCTCATCAAGAATACATGGTTGAAACTAATATTGTGCAATGGAGCCAAAACCTTAGCATTGTTATCAAGGTCCATTGAGCAAAAGTGCTTAAAGTTATAAATCTGTGTGAGGTGTTGAACTTCTGGTTTTGGAGTATATGCTTCTGAAATCAGCTCAGATAAAATCGGAAGAGTAAAAGCATTGTTACGTGCCAACTTCTTAGAGAAAGTAATGAAAATTTGATCAATCTGATCATGAGTGTGGCCAACCAGAAGGAAATTTACCTTAACCTTTTGAAATACCTGTTTTTCAACAAGCATGCTTAAATATCCAAAGACTATAGAATTTTTATTCTCTCTTGCAGTATTATGAAGTTGCAAATATAGAGTTGGTGGCAAAAGACCCTTCCATGATTGCAAAACACGATGAATGACAGTAACTATAAGGTTTGGATCATTATGGACATTCGGATATGTGAAGAAAACCTTGGACATTATAGTTCCATTGTATACCAAAGCACCAACCAAATGCATTTGCACAAGGACTTCATCTCCAATGTCCTTAGGGATGCGATAAAAATGTGGCAAACAAGTTTTTTTTTTATCCATACCATCGATCAACAAACACATATAACGCTCCGGATTTTTGAGTGCTTTACTTCGATGATGAATTACTTTCTTTCTCTCTAAAGCTTGACCTCTCACGATGGTTGTTAAGAAGGTTTTTAAAATTATTCTTTTCATGTGGTGTTGTAGCCCCCTTTGCCATTTTTTCAAAGTGGCGCAAACTGAACATTCACCCATTCTAACTTTACGAGGAATAGACACATTGTTAAACTCTTCCTTCCATAATCGAGTAAAGTGATGATACAACACATACTTCTCATTTCTATTTTCCATGTCTTCTCTATATATTTGAAATACCTCTCGACGAGTAAAGTTAGCTGACAAGTGCAACCTTCCAGTTGTAGGCATAACCTCACAATGCAAGCTAAAATAGTTCATCATCCAATTCATTGCATGAAGTACCAACAGATCCTTTGGTCCCAACATGGAATGTATCCAAAATGAGATCCCCATTCAAAAGCCCCTCTTGAACCCTATGTATTCTAAAATTTCCCACACCCATTGCAATTTTAAATGCAGCCCTACAACATCGCATCCCTTGACTAAAGAAATATTCAAAAGCAACACGTGTTACTGACATGTTATCCTCAATCATTTGCATGCGAGAAACAAGGTATATATCTTGCCTTTCACTATCTAAATGGAGGAATTTTTCTCTTAGGTGCTTTAGTTTCTTCATTCCTAAATTGTACAAACATTTCAAACCACAACAATGCTTCACAATATCCAATGCAATCTGTCTATCTAAAGTAAGAAATTTAATTTTTTTTAACTTACTTCAAGAGGCCTTCTGTTAAATCATAGATTGAGCTTGCTTTGCTTTTCCGTTGCTCCACATGCACTTGAGTCAGAAGGGAGATCAATGGTTGGATCAAATGGGAGATCAAGAGGTGCATTTGGTTGAGCAGCATTGCACTGTGAATTGGATAACTTAAATGACTCAACAGAAAACATAGAAACATCAACACGTTCTAAACCATAGGGATCATCACTTATGTGGAAAGGGTCAACTGAGAACAATGAATCGGAAACTGTATCAATATGAGCAGAGGAAGCTGATGCCCAAGCATCCACTGAAAAGATTGAGCTCATCTTCACTCAGCTCACAGAAGACTGAAGATGAATGACCTTTTTAAATAAGTAGAAATCCAAGATCAAGTGAAGATGTCACATCAAATGTGAGATCAAGAAGATATGAAATCAAAAGATCTCTAAAGTACATTAAATTACATTAAACATCAAATTACTTAATCACTCAAATATACACTAATAAGGGAACCAAAGATTTGATTCACTTTTGAAAGATGAGATACACAGTTGATTTCTAAATAGATATGAGTCATTGAGTCTTAGCATTATGAGTGAATCAAAATATATCCAAGTTGAGTTCCAACTAGATTAGATATTAAGATTGTTTGGAGTAGTGCCATTGAAGACTTTACAATAAGAAATTTTACCTTTGGTTAAGATTTCAAGGATTAGGTTTTATTCTGGTCTTGGCTAGATCTCAAAGAGGTAGATGAAAGTATATTAAAAAAGAATTATGTGTAAAAGAGGTACACGGAAAAGTATATGTAAGAAGTATATGGAAAAGTATATGTAAGAATTATATGTAAGATTTAAGTATATGCTTGTTACAAAAGATTTTCAAATGAATTTTGAATCTATGATTTTCCTTAACGTTGGATGCAAAGACAATGAGTAAGGTTTGAAATTACCAAGCTATTTTGTTGAAATTACCAACCTATTTTGTCAAAATTACCCCAAAGTTCTTTGTTGAACGTATATTCATACATTGATTTTCCTTTTCAACAATGTGTTACAAGATAAATGTGAATATGAACTGAAGTGAGAAGGATAACACTATAAAGATGTCATTAACCTCCCATATTCAACACAACTTAGACTTGATTTTTTCCGAAGCAAGAGATTCTAAGAAACAATTTATACATGAGATTAGACCTCCTCATGTACATACCATACTCTTTCCATTGAAGTGTAAATTCCATGCAAATGTATATAAATAGTTGCAAGGTTCTATGAATATTTCATTAAAGTCAAGGTGAAACAGCCTATTTGTGTGAGTGGTATTTCTTGGTTAGATAAGTTGACAGATATAGTTAGCAACTAGATTCATTCAGTTAGATCTAGTTAGTCTCTGGTTCAAGTTACCCAATTGCCTATAAGTAGCAGAGGAGGAGATCATTCTCATTCTCAAAATCCACGCGCAAGAGAGAGCAATAGAGCACAGACAACCATGGAGCACAGAGCTCAACATACCAGCAAGGCAACTCTCATGGAGAAGAAGAATGTTGGCAAGAGTACCAAGAGGTAGACAAAATCATACCACAAAAGAAGATTCCTAAAAGATTCCTTTTGTATGTTTGAGTAAATAGTATGCTTTCTAGGTTTTTATTTTTCTTAGCTCCTAAAATATAGATCCAATGAGGGTACAACTCGATGCCAGGCATCGACCTATTGGTGTAACTCGATGCCATGCATCAACTTTTAGGTGCAAGTCGATGCCAGACATCGACTTTGTGTGCAAGTCGATGCTAGGCATCAACTTGAGGGTGTAAGTCGATGCCACGCATCGACTTGAGGGTGTAAGTCGATGCCTGGCATCGACTTGCACCCTCAAGTCGATGCCTGGCATCGACTTGCACCCTCAAGTCGATGCCTGGCATCGACCTGGAAGGTCGATGCCTGGCATTGAATGTGGCCTGAAAGTCGATGCCAGTCATCGACTTTAGGGTGCAAAGTCGATTCCAAGCATCGACTTTTAGGTGCAAGTCGATGCTTTTAGGTGCAAGTCGATGTCTGGCATCGACCTGCACCTAAAAGTCGATGCCTAGCATCGACTTGGACCATTGAAAAACACAATAACATATGAGCTGATATTTCCAAGCCCCTTCAGGGATGCTGAGTCCAAGAGTGAGAGGCCCTTCAAGAAGCTGAGAGTGACCATGAGCTCTACTGATCAGCAACGTGATAAAGGCATTTGTCACCAAGCAAAACCAAAGAGGATTATTGCATCCTTATCCTCTGAGAAGGCCAGTAATCTGGTTGGAATATCCTCTGGTGGACAGAGTAGCATCAAAATTCCTGAGGATGATACAACTAGGAAGGAAAGGTCGAGGGACGTAGAGGTCTTAAGGATAGATCGTCCACTACAAGACATGACAAACCTGGAGTGGTGCCTTCAGTATGTTGAAGAAAAGAATGCACTCCTTCTTGTGTTCGTAGGGGCATATGGGAGAGGAAAGATCACGACAACACAGGGTTTTCGGTATGGCCTTGTGTACAAACTCGATTATGAAGATGAGGATTCTGACAACATCCTTGTCTTGGTAGAGACATCGAAAGGTTTAAGAAATGCTATATGCAAGATGGATTTCTTGTGCCTAGAGTGCTGTGTTCTAGATGGGCTTGCAGAGATATGCAGGGACTTAGTGAATCTTATCAAGGACTTGATGCCATGGATCCAGGGCAACATCATGCCAACACAACAGAAGATGACAACCCCTGTAAAGGCAAGGGGTAAGCAGAGCGTGCAGAAAAAGTTCCAGAAGAAAAAGAAGAGAATTGCAAATGAGGAGACTTCTGACTCAAGCTCTAGCTCTGAGGATATAATAGTTGCACCTGGTGGAGAGCTTGCCTCGGGTGTTCTTGGTACTGAGCAGAACAAGATTAGGGAGGAGATAGCTAGAAGAAAAGTTGTGAAGAAGGGGCGGTTGTTCCACCTGCCAATCAATATCATCCATAGGCCACCAATAGATCCAGTCACAAGGAGGAGGCCCCTTGAGATCAGGGAGCCACACAATTTGCACGTGCAGAATCTTAAGAAGAAAATGAAAATAAATCCTCATGCTACTGTTGTGCCATTCCTTGTCATGGTGGATCCGAATGAGTGCAGCTCTATGGAGGAGTTCAATGAGGGTTTGTTTGAGGATTATACATATTATGTGATTGGAGGTTCACACTCTGTAGAGGGCCACAGATAGCTAGTGAAGGAGCACCCTACCACATTCTTCTTTAGGTATGCAGAGTGCAAGATATATGTTGGTCTTACAACTGAGGAAGCCAAGCTTCTTGCTTGGGATCACAACAATGACAATGACTACAGGCAAAGAATGTCCTCCATAGAGAGAATTCGGTTCTTCCACCATGAATATGAAGATTGTCTCGTGAAGGAAGCTAGAAGAATACATCCCAATCTACGAAAGCAATGCCTTATTGAGGTTGGAATTGCACTAGATGAGAATAGAAAGTGTGATGCTTTGAGGAAATATGATCCATGGTTTCAACTGGCATTCAGAACAGGTGAGATCTGGGATCTGCAGGATAAAATTTTCACAATGTGGGAGAACAAGGAGGTCAAGGGCCAGAAGCAACGAAAGTCAAGGCCACACCCACAGGTTGATCTGAAGGGAAAGGGAAGGAAAGTTGACCTCTCAATTGAAGACGCTCCTAAGGACATGAAGCTGACACCATGGAGAGCCCTTCAAGGAATCAAGGATGATACATTGATTATATCAACTTTGTCAAGGGTAATCTCCAAGGAGTTAAGCCTAGAGGAGATGGTGACTGAGCTCAATAAGTATGGTTGTTATTCTCAGATCCTTTTTCCCTCCTCCCATGTTTCTGGTCTAACCTAGTCTCTTTTTCATTTCTCTGACTATAGTCATAAATTATACATGAAGATTCACGAGGTGATGATGAAGAGGCTGGGTTGCTTTTCTTGGACAGAGGTCCAAGCCGACTATCCAACCACATCATCCTACAAAGCTTTATCAGAATATTTTATCCTGTTTCGTGATTGGGTAGGTTCTCTTTTAGAGGTCATGTCTGGTTTGCTATTAGTCTAGATGCCTTGATTCACCTAACCAATTTGATGACAGGCTTTTAGTAGGAATTCGATGCCTCGCATCGACTTACTGCTAAATTCAATACGTGGCATCGACGTGCTGCCAAAAGTCAATGCCTGGCATTGACCTCCTGGCATAAGTCGATGCCTAGCATCGACTTGGGGGCATAAGTCGATGCTTGGCATTGACTTCGTGGCATAAGTCGATGCCAAGCATCGACTTATGTCCCAAAGTCAATGCCAGACATCGACTTATGTCCCAAAGTCGATGCCTGGCATCTACCCACACACGAAATCGATGCCATGCATCGATTCCTTATGTTTCATTTACTGTATTGAAGAGCTCATTTAACTCTCTTTCCACTTTATTCTATAGAAACCAAAGAAAAGTAAGTCTGCAGAGCTACTAGATGATTGCCCCCCCTGCATTCGTGGCTCACATTCGAAGAGCAAGGCATGAGAAATCTAGACTGAAAGCCGAGGAGATTGATTTTGATGATGAACCTGATCTGAAATGTTTCTCCAATCCCCTAGACCCCCTTAGGCCTATATATTACAATGTATTCTGTAGTGATGTAAATAACATTTGTTCTATTGTGCCTAGAAAGCATTTCTCCCTTCTCATAGCAGACATACCTACCCTATGGATTTAGGATGTTGGGATCAGTTAATGACGATGAACCCTTCAAACACCCTCAGATTCGGAAGATGGTCACTGATTTTGCAGAGTTGACTATGTCTCCTCTTTGGAGGATAGTAATTTTCCATAGCAGAGACCAGTCTTTCTCTATTTCAACTACTCTGAAGGCAAGATGTCATGCTGTGGAGTGCCTCACGTGGTAAGTAATCTTCTTTCTATCTCCATGGCTTTAATGATGCTCTCTGTCACTTATAGTTCTTGTTGGCAGGGTGAAGACAAACGTCAATAACACTCCTTTGCATAGGTTTGTGAGATCCACTGAATGCATTACAGTTGGCTATTATGATGAAGTAAGCAAAAGGAGAGTCAGGGAGCATTGCAATGAGAATGGGATCTCAAATGTGCTCATGTTCCCAACCGTTACCAAGAAACTTCGTCATGTAGCTGGGGACAGGACATTGGTTAACCCCTATCAGAAGCCACAAAAGCTCATAATGAGATTGCTTCAACTATTCTCCAATGATGATGACTGGGTCCTAGACCTTTTTTCGGGCACATGTAATTTCAATTTTAACAATTTTCATTAGTCATCATGTTGATTGGCCTCTAAGTGGTTTTCTGCTGTTTCAAGAACGACTCTGGCTTGCTCCTTAAAGATGTTCAGGCACTGCATAACTGTGGAGAAGGATGATGCTCAAGTGAGCTTCATTAGAATGAGAATCAATGGGCTGAATGAATGCCCAGATGAAGACCAAGAGGTTGGAAGGAAGCACATTGCAGACACGGAGAGATTCCAACCGGCTTCAAGGAAGCGTGTTCCCCCACTTGCAGATGAACCGGGGGACATGGCTGACCTTGAAGAGCCAATCTTGGAGTAAGAGAGGCAAGAGATGTGTTCTAATGTTCCAGAGGATCCCATTCTGCTTGAGCCTGAGGAAAGCTATGATCAGCTTCTATTGTAGATTCATATTACTCTCGTAAAACACATGAAATGTAAAACATCATTTTAATAGAAATATAATGTCGAGTTCTGCTTCCACTTTGTGTTCAACTTGACTTATCTTGAGCATTTCTCTGATGAATGTGTGAATGTTTTTTAGTATAATTTTGTTGATTATAATCTTCTCTTGGGAATGCTTTTGTGAAATTTATTTCATATTCTGTAAATATGGCCCAACATTCAATGACGATCTTAACTATACAAAGGGGATGATCTTAATTGCCTTGTTAAAATGTTCCAATTTTTGCAACACATGTACTCTGATTTTCGAGTAGCTTTTAATCAGCTATAATCTGTGCTTGTTGAGGTTATAGATGTAATGAAGGAGCTTCCTGAACTCTTACTTGTACCTTCAACTCTAATCTCTTGTCAAAGATCATGATGTGGGATTCTTGATCATGTTGAACAACTAGTTTTCATGGCACCAAGTATTTTATTATATCTATCTTGACTAGTTGGGATATGAGATCAAGCTTCTAGTGACAATATTTACAAGCAAGAACAAGTGATGATTTCTAGATATTGTAAAATGCCCACTTTATTGCTTGATATCATGGTCTTTAGGTAAAAAGGAATAGAGAACATGTCTTTGTTCTCCTTTGTTGTGACTCAGTGTTAGTATGATTTGATAAACCACAAATGTTGCATGGTGAGGAGTTGTAGGATCTCCTGCTACCTTGCTTACCTCCTCTGCCCCTTCCTCTTGATGATCTACCTCTCTCTGCATAGTTGGCTTGGGAGGTAGTGCCTTCATCCTCTCCTTTCTTGTTCTTGCCTTTATCTTTAGACTTACTTTTATCAGTGTATAGGGCAGACAAGCTATTGCCTTTGGATGAGTCTCCATTCTTGTTGAGCTTGGCTTCATGAGTGAGCAATGGCCCCATGAGAGTGGTGAGCTTTGGAATTTGCATGTGCATGTATAGGTAGGTCCATGGCAATGGTGAAGCTTTCCCATTTGTCATCAACTTTAATCCCATTGATCACTTGCCTTACTATCTGCTCTTCTTCAATCTCTATCCTATGCTTGCTAACTAATCTGATACATCTGTAATCCTAGTCACATACTCTAAAATAGCCTGCTTAGGTTGCTTCCTTAGTGTGGTGAATTCAATCGACAATTGGTTTTTTCTGGCCCTTGTGTTGGAAGAGAAATAGGATGACAAGGTTTCCCAAGTCTCTTGGGATGTCTTACAACTTCTAATGTGTCGCAAAAGAAAATCACAGATGGAGTTGAGTAAGTAAGACCTTGCTAATGCATCCTTGGCACACCATGTGTTGAGCTTTTCATGTTCTTCCTTTGTTGGTAGTTCTCTGGTTTTGAATGTGAGCAATTCCTCATCTCCTCAGATGTATCCATAAAGACTTCTTCCTTGTAGATAGGTCTTCATCCTTAGAGACCATGCCTGATAGTTGTTCTTGTCCAATTTATTAATAAATGAAGGAAAACCATCACCCATTTTACCTTGACTTTGCTCTGATACCACTATTGGGAATGATGGATGGACACTTCAAGATGATGAGTAGGTACAACCAAATCCTGCTTTGTACCAGCCCTTTCATGCTTCAGAGTTGATAAGAAGACCTTCTTAGCTTCCCAATGACACCATAAAATGGCCTATGTACTTTGGAAATGATGTATGAAAAGATTGAACCAAAATAGACAACTTTGAACTTCAAGTCTTCAAGAAAACCTTCTATTGTTTATTAGACACCTGCTGTATCTTTTGCTCAATATGACCAGCACAATGGGAATTGGAAAACTTCCTTTTAGGGGTATCTAATTAGCTTAGCAAGCTAATGATTTCAAGTGAAATCACTTAAAAATATTAATTATGCTCACATAAATTAATTGAGCAAGTAAACCTTTACCCCCGATTTTTTAGGACTCCTGCAGACTTCGACCAATGATCACCTCGACGGACTTTTCTCTGAAATGGCTGAATAGAAATCCTTCAAATTCTGGTAGCATGTATAAGACTTTGAGCTGGTTCCAATAAGCTATAGATCTTTTAATTTATTCTAGAAATGAGTGAGATATGATCTCCACAAGTTGACTGACTAATAGAGACTATGACAAAGAACTCAGAAATGAACAATGTAGATATATGTATTAATGAACAGTGTTGTACAATGCCATAGGCATGATAATCATAGCCTAATGGTAGAGTAGGGTGTGGGCTATAGTTTAGGCCTCACACACACTCATAGATGAGACTGAGGAGCTCGAAAAGTGACTCATCTGCCGCGACTTTTGGATGATCCCTTTTTATAGAGGTTGAGCTCAAAGTTTGAATTTGAATTCAAACTTTGGCTCTCTATAATCATGCTCCTACATCCTAGGAGATATTTTCTAAAATTGATTGATGCTTTACAACTAATAAAATCCATGAATCCCTTGGGTAGGTGGTTACAAAGATTCCATGTCAAATATGACTTTTAGAAAGAGTAAATGGGTAATTATCTTCTAGCATTGGTTCTCATGCTTCTCCATATGTGTATGGTCTTTAACCCAAATGTGTAGGCTTGTGAATTGCACCAACAAGTACTCTCATAGTTGCACTTAAATGTGGAACCCTACGTGTTTGCTTGAATTGCGATAGTACACCAACTGTATACATATTTGAGGCCTTGTAATAGTGCCATATTTCAAAGAGTGCACGATAAACTTGTAAGAAAGTGGATCTTAATCCTCATTACCTTCCATTGAGGTCATATTTTTGTTTACTTCCATTAAGTTGCTCAATCGTTTGCACCCTATGAGTCCATGCTTCTTTAGTACATCCAAGATATAATTTCTCTACATAAGACAAATAACATTTTCCTTATATATCACTTCAATACCTAATAAGTATCTTAAATCTCCAAGATGTGAGATCTTGAAATCCTTCCCAAGCCAGTCATTGATATCCTTGATGCATTCTTCTTGATCACCTATAATAATCAAGTCATCTACATAGAATACACATAAGTAGACATATGCTTCATCTTCTTTCTTGTAGAACAATTATGGATCTACTTTGCTTTGATTATATCCATTCTTCTACCTTTCACTTCATCCTCCTTTCACTTCATCCTCTTTGTGATTGTTTGAGAGAATATTATGTGCTCTTTCACATGAAAATGTAACCATCTCTTCCTTTATCATCAAAGCCTAATCATTGGTGCATGTATACCACCTCCTCTAGCTCCCCATTTAGAAATGCATTCTATATCTCAATTTGATATGTCTTCCAATGCTTGCTTGCTGCAATAGCAATTGTTGTTCAAATGGTAGTCATCTTAGCCACAAGGTTAAAATGTTTTTTCATGATCTAATCCATATGTCGAACGAAAGCCTTTAGCTACTAGCCTAGCTTTATATCTTGCAAATCTATTGTCCAAATGATTTCTGACCTTTTCTACCCACTTCTTTTGAATAGAATTCATATATTCCTTCCTTCACACTAGTGTCCAAGTGTGATTTTTCTCTCGATATTGGATCTCCTCTCGCATAGCCTCTTGACATTCCCTACATGTACTTTCTTCCTCAAAGCATGTGGGTTCTTCAACAACCTTGCTCATATACGCATAATGTTTAGAAATAAATGAATCACACATAATTCTTTCAACTCGGTACATTACCCTATCATAACTTATCTCACCATTCCATTGCTTTTAATATCTACCGGTGATCTTTGCACCCTTCCCATTCTTTGCATGATGGTCCACATTGAGTTGAATCTGTAAGTCTTCATCTTGTCCTATCTCTATGATTTTAACCTTGCCCTTGCTCCTTGCTCATTTAGTTGGGTTGATGTTGAAATTCCTCTTTTCCATGATGGTTAACTACTTGAATCCTTTCGTAAATGAAGGATTATGCTTTCTTGTTCTTCACTTGAAGTCTTTTTTTCTTTATCTTAATTTACTTGCATAGATACATTTCAAGAGTACCAAGCTAAAAGCTTATCAAATTAAACATCCCTTAATACCTTAAGCTCGTTTGTTGTGGGGTTGGAGGATTTATAACCGTTTTCTTCACCTACATACCCTATAAAGACACGTTTGTTTGATTTATCATCACGTTTTCTCCTGAATTGGCTTGGAATCAACACATAGCTTGTACATCCAAATACTCTCAACTTTGACATGTCTCTCTTCTTATGTGCCAAGCTTCATAAGGCGTTGTAGCATGTATACCTGATGTGGGAGCTATGTTCATGATGCATATTCTAGTGGTTGTTGCATCATCCCAATAATAATTAGGCATAGTCATTTCCTTCATCACAGTCCTAGCACATTCTGCAATGTACCTATTCGTCCTTTCTGCTAATCCAATTTGTTGTGTTGTGTACCAGCATGGGATTTGACTCTTCATGCTATTTGACTCCAAGAAACGAAATACTTCATGAGAGATGTGTTCTCCCCC